>CM037996.1:2767440-3367440 GCA_021234005.1 Nephelium lappaceum
TGTTACTCATCTTGAATGGTCCCATTTCCTGATTTCTGAGTAGGTGAAGTAATTTGTTGAGGGTACTATACACTTGTTATTTTGAAACTTTTAAATTTTTTACAAACTTGATTGTTATTTGATGGTCCGTCTCTACATGTGACAACTATTAGATCATGGTTCATTGTTAAATGTGTGTTAAGTAATTTTAATCATATATCCGCATATTCAATGTTAGCTATATTTCCATGTCTAGTTTTTTCAAAAATGTTGTCTCCGACACTGTATGTCTATTATGTTGTCAAATTATAATATGCATGTTTTAAACTGTTAATATTTGGTATCTATCTGCAAAGGGTTTGTGTGGTGAATGCTAACTACTGAGTGGTGCGCACCAGTAGTCATTTGCTCCGGTTCTCTTCCAATGGAGCGAGCTCTTGTGCGAGGGCTTGTTCTTGCATCCTAACTAGATCCAGTACCTCTGTTCATGTCCGTTTGATCAACACATTTTCTACACTGTATATTCAACCGGTAACTGATTTAATTGATTTCAATCTCCATGATGTTGAGTTCATGATGATTTCATATGATATGATTTATGTGGATAGGAGTTGTTCTGTTTTATGTTTGTTATTGAAGGTGAAACCTATGGAGCTGTGATATGTTAGATTCCGGAGTTATATGGCCACCTGAATTCGCCTCAGTTGGAAGTTAGAACAAATTGCTGCTCTTGATGCGCATGTCCGTAAGATTAATTGGTGAGTTTGTTTATTCTGGTTTCATAGTTCTTTACTCTTTTGGATTTGGCATCTAGGTATATTTTGAAGTATTGAAAGTTTGTTTAAAATTGTTGACTAGAAGGAAAATGCATTATGAGAGAATGTGATATGTTGGAATTAATTTGTACTTTTTTTAGCTATAGCATTAAGACATGATGAAAATATTTTTTGGTGGAGCTTGGATTGTTCAAAAAAAAAACAGCCAAGGTATGGCTTCTAACGAAGTTCATGTTCATATATTATTAAAAAATCAATAATATATCAGGATTTCTATTATTTTCTTGATCTTGGATTTTGCATATAAAACTATTTTTTGCGAGGCTGCAATAATCTATCTAGGCTATATGTTTGGGTTCTCCAATGGTTGGCTTTCAGTGGTGCACGTAGTTGATGATGCCATTAGATTATTGCCATTTGTATCTTCAAAGACGTTGCTTACTTGTGGTGGGATTGAATGATCTTACTCCATTCACTTAATATTTATGTTTCACTTTATTTGAGTCTTTGTGTAAAATTTTAGATCCTAAGTTTGTGGAAGTCATTTTTTATTAGTTGCCGTGGAGACATTTACTATACATCAGCACATCAAGAACGCCTTGAATGGTGATACTTATTCACTTGACATGAATGCCATTGTAGCAACGTCTGTATCATCTATCCCGTTTTGGGATTTACGAACTATGAAGTATATTTTTCATACCTATGTATTTAGGTTTAGGAATGTAGCTTTATCTATTGATAGTGGTCCATTCACATTATTGCTTCCAAGTCATTTCAGATTGAAGTATGTGTTTTAGGAATTTTCATGGTTTCCTTGCTTTTTTAATTTTGGTGAGTTAGTGCTTTTTGTATATAAATTTTACACTTGTTTGCCATTTCTAAACATGCCTTGCCATTTATGCTTCTATAAACAGACCATCGATTCAAGGTAGCTTGTTTTTGGAGGTTCATGTGTTCTTTTTTGTGTGTTTGGATGTGTGAAATCGTTAATGTGAGATTTGGAATTTGAATTTGGTTTTGAATTTTACCTTATAGTTGATTCAAATGCTGAAGCCATTGCCCATTGCATTTCAAATTTTGAGTGATGGATGTGCTATCTTAGTTGAATACCTTGTGAAGGACTGTTGTCTTGTGAACTCCTAATTTCATTGAGAACATATTTCTCTGCACTTCTCTTGATTCATTCTGGATTTCCCTGTCTTATTGCCTAGAGCAATTCTGGATCCATATTTTTCCTTGAGCAGATTCTGGATTCATATTTTTCCTTGAGCAATTCTTGATTCGTTACTCTACTCTAAATAAAGTGATTAACCAGTTACAAAATCTGTCAATAAAAACTGCTTCATTTTATATAGCCACTAAGCTAAAAAAGTTTACCTGTTAGGAGATTATCCGTAATGTATTAATAATATTTAGATAAAATTGATGAGTTGAAGACATTATTATTAGAAGAATAATATGCAATAATAAAAATGAAGTAGCTTTTGAAAATGCTAGAAAAAGGTTGATCTAAGTTGTCTGCCGCTCATTTGATGATGTTATTGGAATTATTTGATATCAGTTATGGTGAAGTTGGAATCATTTCACATGCCAACTTGCTTGATCATATCCTGAATAATTTGATATTGGGTGCTGTAAAGTTGGAATCAATGATATGGCAATTTCCTTTCTCACATCCCTTTAATCCAATAGTTCGATTTTAATTAAGTATTGTTTTATGTTAAAAGTAGTGGTGGATCCACATTTTACTCCCCTGCTTCACATCTTGTTATATATGTAAGAAAAGGATCAATATATTTTGTCAGCTCATCCCTTTTTTAATTCAACTCCCTTTTTAGTCTCTTACAGCCTATCTTATTTGTTGAGAGCTTTATTTACTTTCAGGTCCACACTGTTCAATTTTTTTTTTTTTTAAGAAGTCCACACTGTTCAATTGTTCGTCTTATATGTCATTCTGTGATCTGTATGCTTCCTGAAGACATTTTTTATAGCAAATTAATATTTATATGTGAATATACTTAAACACGAGATATTAGGTTCTAATAAATGTATGCGTGCATCATAATATTAATAATATTTTATTGGGTAGCATGAACCCTGTTTTTTAGCCCAAGGATGATAATTTGTGTACAGCACACACTGACGCATGCATGTAGATAGAAATACCACTTCACTATTACAATATAGTGCTTCCAAGCGCTGACTCCAGCACTGTTTTATTTATTTCTGGTTAATTTCATACTTTTATTATTATTAAGTTGAAACGTCTATGTATTAGTTTTTAATATACATTGACAGAGAACATAATTATATTGCATGATTTTTAATCAATTGTCATTAGTGATCATACTCTTTGTTATCAATGTCATTTTAGCCAATATACCTGAAATCGAATGGAACAAGTAAGCACAGAGACAACTTCTCTAGTAACTGGTTGTCAGCTATTATCATCTCTTTCAGGAATAATGCTTTAAGTAATACTTTCTTTATGGAAGGTATGTTTCCCATACATATCAACAGTTTTATAGTTGAAAGGAAGTAAGGGACTGGAAAAAATATATACGTGTCTATAATTCTGCTCTTTGTGCTGAAATTCAGTTAACTTTTTACATGTATGTCGCCCATTTTCATTAATCAGGTAAAAATAGAATGAAAGAAAGTATTTTCAACATAATTGGATGAAACCTTCTCTCTAACTGAGTTTAATCTTTGGTGGACAACATTTTCTTTTATTTAGATCCTAAGCAAGTAGTTTCATGCTCCATTTGAACGTTATAAAATTCTAAATGCTGTGTTTGCTACCTTTCTGTTTAATTGTGAAGTACTTAGAAGGAAATATGCAGGTTATCATGATAAGTACCTACATCAGTGTGAAGTTAACGTTGATGCAAGTACAATTATCATATTTGAGATTAGTGATTTGTACTTGTTTGGTCTAATCAAAGTTATATTACTTGTCATTGTATTTCCATAAAGTAAAACCGCAAAAAGAGAGAAGACAGTTGGTTGAATTTGGAATTTCAGTTTATTTTGTTACACTGAATTCTGAATGAAGAATTTTACCAATTGTGTTTTCTACGTAGTTTCATATCCATAGATTATGGATAGTCAAGAAAAATGGTAAAAGGTTCTCATGAGTCTGAATTTCTAAAATTGGTTAAAGTGGTCACTACATATGAGTGGCTCAAATTATGTGGTATAACAATATGAACTACGTGATCACTACATATGAGTGGCTCAAACTACTTGTCCGTTTTGTCCTGGTGCCCAATTCGTTTCAGGGATTTCTTGATTATCCTGAAAACATCCCTGTTCAGACTGGTCTGTTGCAAAGCAATACCACATTTGACGATCATGCTAAGGGAAGTGAGTGGCAGGACCGCAGGAGTGGGCAGAACAATTAATCTCTGTTGATGAGCTGGACCCAAAATGGAGTGACATTCTTGCTGATGTTAATGCAGCAGATGTCAGATCAAAGGTCAGTTCTTCAACTTAAACATATATTTTGGTGCATGTGGGGCACTTTTGCGAATGCTCGTGATGATTGTTTGGTACATCTTTGGTGCACCTGGGGAATACATGCCTGGTTGCCTCCTTGTTTTTTGATGCTTAAATTGCTGCATCATTCATGGACAAAATATCCATTTACACATTTTCATCCCTAGTACATTTTAGCTTGTCTCACATTGTTAGTTGTTTTGATAGATGTTTAAAATTGTTGGTGGTCGGTCAAAGGCATGAGGACACTATCCATAATATCTTTGGAATTGTGTACTTGACCGTGATTATGAATTACTAGTAGTGACATTTATTGCTCCTTTCTATCCAAAATGATAGTTGGCATGTTCAGGTGCCTACAAATTCATGTCGTTGACCTTAATTTTTTGTCGCATTATCTGGTTTTATTTTAGCCTAATATATAAAGTGCAATAGGTGTTACCCTTGACTAAATTAAGCTGTATAACAATGAATATTTTAGTTACGAATTGAAAACCAAATTGCAAGTTTCATAAGGCACTCATTTTTTCAATTTGTTTAATCTTAGATCCGAGTAACACCATATTCTTCTTAATTTCTTATCAGTTGAAGAGTCAGTAGTTTGTTAGGTATGGTACCTAACTATTTTCATCTTGTTAAGATTTTATGCTTTTCTAGGTGTTTCTTCCCATCGAGAGTGTCTTGTATTTATTTTCATCTACTTAAATTAGCTAAGGAATGCTCTTTTGGTCTTATAAAAATTTATGTAGAGTTTAGCAAAGTGTTGTTGCTTCAAAACTCAATGGATTTCAATAATCTATTCAAATTTAAAGGTGATCCAAAAGTTGGGTGCAATATTTAGTCCAATGTTGCTTTTTGTTAATTCCATTAAAGATGCTAACTAGGAGTGGATATGTGAAATTTACATTCACCACATTATAGTCATTATTTAGTAGTAGTAATATATATTTGTATTTCATTTTGTTTTTGCTTCATTTGATTGTAACCACAATTCTTTATAAGATTCATGTTGGTATGCCTTTTTGTTTTTTGGTAACAGGATATTAACACATTATCTTGAATAATATTTTTGAAGGTAACATTGGAAGCAGAAATCATGAATAAAGGAGCACTCACGCTATATGGTCGTCTCGGGTTCATTCAATGTTTGTAAACACAGGCGTACTGGGTCGTACATGCGGCAGTATGGTCATATCGGCAACAAAACATATTCATACAACCGTATTTTGGCCGTATGGATTTTCGATCATATAATACGTACCAGTATGGTCATATAGTACGAATATGGGCATATTTGACATCATACGGGTGGGTTGGATTTCAACAAAAAAAAGGAGGAAAAAAATGGATATAAAAGGCAAACAACCTTAAAAACCTCTTAAACCTCTCGATTGGCTACGCCTCTCTCAGCCTCTCTTCTCATCGGCGAGTTTAGCTTCCATTTCCTATGACTTCTCTCATGGGTTGAGGCTTTCTAGCGATTTTTTTTCACATGGGATTGGAGAGAAATAGAAAGTAGAGGAGAGGAGGCGAAGAATACGTGAGAATCTTTCTAGCGATTTTTCTCTCCTAGGATCGAAGGGAAATAGAGAGTAGAGGAGAGGAGGCGAAGAAGAATAGGAAATGGGTGAGAGAGAAGTAAACAGAGAGGTGGAAAAGGAATGAAGAAGAAATGATAAAGTTGCAGCTTTTTTTTTAAAAAAAAAAACTGATAGAGTTAGCTTTACATTTAAGTTCAAAAAAGTTAGCTTTACATCTCGTTTTCTTTGTATTAATATATTAAATTTTTTATAAGAATATATTAAAATTTACTATATTACCCTTGAAAATTTGAAATTTGTTTTTTATTTGTTTAATATAATTGTGGAGTGGACGGTGAGAAAGAAAAAGTAGTAGAGTTGGATGTTTAAGATTATATATGTGTTAAGGTAAATTACATAAATTATTTTGAGGTTTGATGAAATTATATTAATATTTATATTTTGATCTCTGATATTAAATGAAATATCAATTATGATATTAAATTTTCAAAAAATATTAATTTTTTCTTAAAACAGTACTTATCGATTCATCGCCCATTACTCATTGAGTAATCGATAAATCGCTAATCGTTTTCTCGTCGATCAATTGTCGATTAACAATTTTTAGAACCTTGCATGGGATTGGAGGGAAATAGGAAGCAGAGGAGAAGAGGAGAAGAAAAAGAGGAAATCGGTGAGAAAGAAAAGTAATGGGAGAGGAGGAGAAGAAAAAGAGGAAATGGATGAGAAAGAAAAGTAATGAGAGAGGAAATGTGTTGACTATTGAATATAAAGTAGATTTTATGACGTGACTCAATCCGGATATCTCTATCTCTGATCCTGTCGGTCACGCCGGGCATCCCAACGGATCCCTCTCAGACTCGACTTGTCGGCCTAAGCGAAACCCGTGGAGCGAACCCTAAACTCTTTCATACTTTCTGAAACATCGTTGGGTTGAGTTTTCTTTAAAAACTAAAAACGCGTAGGAAAAATTTTTATTTTTAATTTTAAATTCATTTTCGAAACTCATTTTTTTTTTAACTGAATTTCGGCAGCATAACGGCTGCATTTTTAACATTCCCGAAAAACCTGTTTATAGAAAAACAACACTTCGACTAAAATTTGTCATCAACCCAACTTCTGATTGCCTGTAGGCTTCAATCATGCATTTGATTATTAAATCAACTTATGAAAATTCAAATAACATTTAATAAACCGCATTTAAATCAAAAACAGTTTAAAAGCAGTTACATACGAATAATTACAGTTCATTTATACATTTTAAAAGATATTTACATGAAAATCTAATGGATGAAACAAAATGGGCTTCTTAATGATGTCGTGTCGCGTTGGCTCGCTCGCTGGATGTAATGTTACTGATCGGCTATCTACTGAGAGTACCTGAGGAGGTTTTTATATAAAACAGAAAAATAATGAGCTAGAAGCTTAGTGAGTGATAATATTTCGTTTCTTTGAAAATCTGTTTTTCAAAACGTCCTCATTTGAAAACGTTTGAAAACTATTCTTTGTTTTTAAAGTATTTCAAGTTTAAATCCCTTAAATATCAACTTAAACAAAAGAATTCTTATGTAAATACAAGCACATATTTAAATACAAAGTTTGCAACTGTAAATCATAAAGAACTTGAATAATAATTATAAAATTTCCTTTCTTTCAAATCTATTTTTCTTTTTAAAGCTGTTTCTTGATATCTATCAAAATCACCATAGTACCCCTAAGTCTGTACTCTTGCAGCTATGTGCGGAATTACCCAGCGCTAACCATAGCTCGCCTGAGACATCTCGCGGCTTTGTGCGGAATTGCTCAGCGCTAACCATAGCACACGAAACACTATCCCACATCAGTAATAGCGACTCGACTGACAGATTCTGACACTTATCCCACCAAATTAGTAACTTATCCTTTCCTAAGACTGTGTCAACTGAAGTGGGATAGACCGATCGGGTCTAAACTGGTCTGTAATCTCTGAGGGTATACTTATGGGTTTGAAAACACTTACCTTTTTGCTCTAACTTTCTGGTGCCAAAAGCACAAATCTTTTTTCTGAGTGCATAACGCACTAAAATCTGATTTGTAAATGCAATGAGCACTAAAACTCATTTTCTCAATGCATTAAACATTAAAACATCTTTGGTAAGTGCAAAAGCATAAAATAGCATCATTTCAAACTCTAAATTCATGCTCATATCACGCATTTAAAATAAACTCAAGCAATTATTTATTAACTCAACTTAATAATATAAAATACTTTTAAAATCTTTTAATAAAATCCACTCACAAAATTGACGACTGAGAATAGCGCGTGCGAAGCCCCTAATCCTCTCGTCTCGATCCTCGAGCTCCCTCGTCACCCGATCTCTTCCTTACGGAATCACTTTTTTCCTCTTCGCGTTGAGCTTGATTCGGGACTGTTTTGGAAGCATAAACGAACTGATTTGGGCTGAGCTCGAGCTGGATCTCCTCTCTCTTTCTTTTCCTCCGCGCAAGCTTCTCTTTCTTTCTCGCAAAACTCGCTTCACAACACTGTTTCGAGCTTGGTTTCAAGCTGAAAATGGACTTGATTGGAGCTGGTTTGAGCTGGGTTTTCTTCTCCTTTTTCTCCTCTCTCTTTCCCTCTCAGCTTTGCCGCGGTTGGAGGCTAGCTTCGCCGTCGATCGGCGACGGTTTCGCGTCGGTTCTGCACGCGTACACAGCTGATCCGGTCATGGTTCTGCTCCGTTTTGCTCCGGTTTGGGTCGAGTTTGGCGTTGGGTTTTGCAGCTGGATCAATGAGCTCGGCGTCGGAAATAGTTGGAACAGCTCGTCGGCGTCATCGCGACAGCGAACAGATCTGGTTCGCGGCAGTTCTACTCCGTTTGGCGTCACGCGGTAGCTCTGCTTCGATCGTCGCTCAACTCAGCTTGCTCGCGGGATGTTCTGTCGTCGGTCGGCGGTGCGACAGAGCCTGGTCGGCGGTGGCAGCTCCCTTTCCTTCTTCTTCTTCTTTCTCTTCTTTCTTCTTCTCTTCTCTTTTCTGCGACAGCTCACTCTTTCTCTCTTTAGATTTTTAGACAACTTTTTGGCTTTATGCTTTCCTCCCCAAACTATCCTCAAAATGACGGTCACGTCCTGCTAAAATTTTAGTCTCCTCCCTTGACTTTTAGCTTAATTTCACTTTGACCACAATTATTAAAACTTATCTTCAATTTAGTCGCTTATTTCCTTAAATATTTACTCGATTTCGTTCACTATTTTATCATTCCGTTTAATCTCCAATCAAATCGAAATTGATTTCTAAGGGTCCCCGATATCCTCAGGCATTTCCATGGACCATTTCGGGTCTCAAATAATTATTTAGGGACTGCTTCCGGGGAGATCCGTAAAATTACGATAGAGGGCTTACATTTTATCTATTTAATACATGTAAGCATTAAAAATCAAACAAATTTAAGTAAAATAAAAAATAAATATTTGTTTAATATGAAATAAATATTAACAAATTTTAGAAAATGTAAATAAATAATATTTTTAAAAAATAAATATTAAAAACTTAGTATTTTTGTTTTTCTTTTACAGTCATTTTTGATCGAAATGCCCGTAGCAATCGCATTGGGTGTACTGTATAGTATTATGACGGGGTGCCTGTACGTATTGTATCGCGTATTTTCGAATATTGACATAAATTATATTATTTTTACATCATCTCTCCTCTCTTCTATTAATATTTTTCACCATCTTCATTTACACTTTACATTGTGCTTAATTTGGTTAGAAAATTGATCCTTTTCCTAAATGGAGAAAATAATGATGGGCATACTTTGAAAATACCTTGGTTCATTATAATAATTCATTTGTCTACATGGACTTTAAATGTTTTGTTCTTAATAAGTTCATCAACACTTACTTGACCATCCGGGGTAACATACATTTTCTTCTTCATAATTGAATACTTTTCTTTTTTTGTTTTTTTAATTTCCAATTCCATCTATTATGAACACAAATTAATTTTGATTATATATATATATATGTGCAGATCCTAAAGGAGTATTAGTGAGTTTTGATCAATCCAGAACTAGATATGGTTTTGCCCAATTGCTTTTTTTTAACACATTTAGAAACCCTTGCAATGGGTACCTTGTTAACAACGATTGTGCCTTTGGAGCTGAATTTTTCCTTATCCAACCTTTTTCTGTCACCAAAAAAGAAATGGTTACCATGTTTGAGAATCTTATTGCTAACCCTCATAATAAAGATAGGGTGTTTTTGGACTACGATGTAAAATCCCACACTTGGATGAGAAGACAATTCTTTGAAAAGGAACAACTTTTGTGTCTCCCGATCCTGCCCCTATATATATATATATATAGATGTATTATAATTTTACCATCAATACCTCATAACTTTAAAAAGTTAGGACGAACCAATCAAATTCATCCATTACATTTTCTCTCCTTAAATACATTTTCTTCTATTTAATTTAATTATAATGGATGAATTTGATTGGTTCGTCTTATCTTTTTAAAATTAAGAGGTACTGATAATAGAATTACTATATACACAAGCACACACACATATATATCTATATCTGTATGTGCATGCATACATGCATACATACATACATACATACATGCATGCATGCATACATCCATACATCCATAAGTGGAAGCTGCAGTGTGTGAGTTATTGTATATAAATCTATGTGTGTGCATTTGGAAAAATCTTATGTAGAGATGATCGATTGTTACATATATACATGCTGTGGATATAAAATTATGATTTGAGTGCAAGTTGCAATGTGTGGGTTATTGTATATAAATCTAGGTGTGTGCATTTGGAAAAATCTTATGTAGAGATGATAGATTGTGGGTATATATATATATATATATATGTATATGTTGCGCATTTAAAATTATGATTTGAGTGCAAGTTGAAGTCTGTGGGTTATTGTATATAATCTTTGTGTGTGCATTTGGAAAAATCTTATGTAGAGATGATAAATTGTGGTTACTTTCCTGCTATTATCGTTTTGATCTCAGACCAGTAAACTAGCTGAAAACAGATAATCATTAGCAGTAAGTTGTGACACGTGGTTAATCTGTTTGCAGGATAATCACTAGAAGATTGGTAAGTGTAAGTGTAACACTCACTCAACGAATTTGATTTGGTACAAAAAAGAAATTTTAGTATGCTGTGCAGTATTTTGGCTTTGTGCAATTTAAGTGTTATCATACATAACAGCTGCGCAAGATCTTTGATTATTATTGCCATCATGAATTGACAAAGAAGACAAGGAAAGGATTTGATCTTCCTTATTTTTGTTTTCATGTTATTTTATATTTAACTTTTAATAATAGCTAAAAATTGCTTCGTTATCCTTGTTTTAGGTTTATTTTTGTATTTAAGCATATATGAAACTATTTGATGGTTCAAAGAAGTAAAAGAGTTGTTCTCGTTTTAGCTTTATTTTAACATTTAAGCATGCATAAAACAAATTGACATTTTGAAGAAGGAGAAGATGGAGTAAAGTGAAATTTGCAGGAACTAATCTAATAAGGTTTATTTTCCTACTCTTAATTGCCTTTACTATTTCTGAGCTCAATGTTGGGGAAGAAAATGTGTAATAGACAGGAGTAGGTGACAATAGAGATAGAAAAGCATAAACAACACATGCTGAGGCTTGTTTGCAACCATGTTGATCCTCACAATCAATTTTTGTACTCTACTGGGTTCACAAAGCCCAACAACATGAACCCACTAAAACCTCTCTCTGTTTCTTCAAACCCCAAGCTGCCTTGATAGTGGACTTCTATTTTTATTTTGTCCATGTAAGGTGGACTTGGATGCGTTTGCTATGTTACTTATGATTCAACTTGCAGGTCTTCTTTGAGTTCCATGTCATTTTTAAGTTATGTTATAAACTTTAAGAACTGCTGCTTCTATGATATCAATGCTAGATAAATATTGATTCCAGTTTAAATTGCGGAGATGTTGTCACTAAAACGATTGAAAGTTGAAGTTATACGGATTTTAATATGTATATGATGCTCTAGGTCCAATTGGGTCTGTGGACTAACTCATTTCTCTCATAGGTTGCTTTGTGACAATAAATTGGAAGGGAAAGAATGTTTGAATCATGGTTTTGCCAAGTGCTGGAAATTAGTTTTAGATGAAGCCTTATGAGGCAAATCTCATTGACTCATTGTTATCTTGATTTATATAATAAGTTCTTTTACTTGGTTATTAATATGTGCTTTACAAAACAAGTTTTGCCTGTAAACTAATTCTTATATTGTTTCTTTTATGCTGTCATTAAATAGTTTTTCTGCAAGTCGTGCTTTCAAACCTACCACAACATGCAGCAGGTTTACTTTAATTGCTGATCCGAGCACTATTATGTGTTCCTTTCCTTCTCTGGCATGTTTTTTTTTTTTTTGTGATAGTACTCCAACCAATGTACTAGAGGCTTTAGAAGAGCGGTGGTTTAGGGTTTATGGTTCTTTGCATACATTTGTTTGTATGGTGCAATGTCAAGAGCAGTAATCATTATGTTGTTCTCAAGTTGGGCAATTAGCTAATAGTTTTTCAAAGCGTTGGAGTTACATAGGTTATCGTTTTGCCTAGATGATTGTATTTGGTTGTCTTATATGATTTGTCTTTTGAACCAAATAGCCTAGACTATCGATCATTGCCTTAATCTAGTCCATAATGAAGAGCTAAATCATTTTTGGAATTTTTATTGTATTCTAGTGTTGAGATATATTTATAGGATATTATTCTTAAGATTATCTGAATTAGATCAAAACCAAAGGTAGAACTCTACCCACATTATTCAATAGTTGTCGTCCTTAGTCAATTTTCGAATAGTTTGAATGTACAGTTTAAAGATGGATTGAGTTTAAAGATGTTAAGAGAATTTTCTTGTTTTTTGTTTAATATATGAAATAGATGAGGTATTTGATCCTTGTTATAAATAGTACTTGCAAATGTTTTGAGGATTTCTCACTGCTTTGCCTAGATGGATTCCTTTTGCAATCGCTCATTGGTTTATCTTTTGTATTCTTTTTAAGAAGTGCCATTTTGTACCAGAAATAGGAGCTTTACAGTCATAGACCGATCTTATTCTTGCATTTTTCAATTATACACTGTTGAACGCTACTGCCTAGTTTTGTGGAGTGGCGCTACGGACTTTGACAATAGTGTGGAGTATTGGTTGCAGATTAAGTGGACTAGGAAGTAGCCTTTCAATTGACATATAATTAAGGATGTTGTTAACGGGCAGTTTCGTCGTGTTATACTTGAAAAACAATGACAAGCCAATTTCTGACAGCATGGATACTCAAGAGGCAGGAGCTTATTGGGACTCATAATTTATTTTTGATGGTTTTAGTTTGTGTAGTATTTAGAAGCAGGCCCTCCTAAATGTTATTGTGTTTCTACTTTGGAGTTCATTTGGTTTTATTAATTGCAATGTTGCCCCCGTTAAAATTTAACTCAGTAGGTGTGATGACTTGCGCTTGTCATACTATCCGGCACCATCTAGTGATGTGACCAGAATTAATGGCCTTTTTTGTTCTAAAATCTGCTGGTGTGGTCTTTACAAGGTATATCAATTTTCCTTCTTTTTATACTTTCTAGATTTTTCCTTTTCATAGTTGCACTCCATATAGTAATAATAAATATTTTAAATTTTGGATCAATGATAGATTTTCGAAAACATATTTGGAAAATTAACTACTCCTTCCTGTAATTTTATGGTATAGATTTAGGGTTTTGGGTCAGTTTTCATATTTAATTTAATAATGTATACATGCGTTGATGCAATTAGTTTCAGCCTAATATATCATATATCAATCCATTAGAGGTGAATTTTTGAATTTTCTATCTTGTTGATGTCTTTGGGACTCCAATTGTCTAGGTTTCAAGGTAATGTTGTTTGATACTCTCACTTGTTTGATTTATGATTGTGTTTGTTTTTTTCTTTTTTGTTTGGGTTTGTTTGTTATGAATTATGTTAATTAACATATATATATATATGTATATTTAAGAATGGAACCAAGAAAAAACGGTTTTTTGGAACATTTTACATTTTATGTATATCTAGAGGTTGAATTTTAAATTAACTTGTTGACAGTCTAAGACTTTATTAACACTTTCCTGCATTTGATTGCTGTTGAATTTTCTTTTAAATAAGTTTACAATCTGTATTATAATAAGTTTTTTTAGTTATAATAGTGATGATACATAATGCTTTAACTAGGTGCCAAACCATTACAAATGTAGGAAAATACTAATTTTAAGTTATATTTTTAGAATGGATTTGTTTGAACTTGAACCCTCTATTACCGAAAGGAGTGATGTTGGTATGATTATAATTATTAAAAAAAAAGTTTATATGATTATTATTTGAATTATTAGAAGTTACTTTTGATTAGAAATTGATTCATGAAACAAAAGTCTTATGATGAAGGTTATTACATTATAATACATCGATACTTGGGATTGGGAGTTTTTAACAAAATTCTAATTAGGGTAAATAGGTAAAAATATATAAAATATAACAAAACATAATATTAACATGTTAAAATAATATAAAATTCATGCTTATCCCATTCTTTCCTTCCTCTCGCTCTTCTCCATCTGTCCTCTCATTCTAATAAACCATTCGTCCCCTCTCTCTCCGATGGGTCTTTCTTACAGTTCTCAAAAATCAACCGGCATGTGGTTTCAATTCAGATCAGGACCTACGAATAATAATAAGAGATAAGGTAAGAATCTGCTTATCGACTCTGGATCCTAATCTTATTTGTTTCTCTCTTCTCTCCATCTCTCTAATCTTTCTGTTGTGTTGGTTTGGTTGTGTTTCTTGGGTTGGTAAATGAGTGTTGGGCGCCGCATCGGATTTTGGCCCATTTTTAGGTGGTGTTTGAAGGGTGATTTCCGACCGGTGTTGGGGGTGGATTTTTGGGGTGATAGTTGTGATTTTTGGGTGGGTTGTGGCCAATTTCCTTGGGTGTTTGAAGTGTTTCTTTTGGTTAATTTGTGGCTCGTTTTGGATTGTGGTTTGTTGGCCGATGCCATCACCAAGAAGAATGTTTTACGAAAAAACATTTTTTCAAAAACATTTCAAGTAGGGTGCGCAAGAAAAACCGGACCGGACCGGACCGTACCGAACCGAATCGAGAACATTGGGTTCAGTTTTTAAATTAAAAACCAAAATTTTTTCTGTTAGGTTTTTTGGGCGGAAAACCTGACCCGAACTGGTGAGGTTTGTACGTGTGGTTTGTTTGAATTCTAGGTTGTGATATGTGATTTTATTTTTTGGTTTTGTTTGATATTTGTAGGGTTCTGTTCGCGAGTTGTGGTTTGTGTTTTGATAATTAATGTGTGGTTTGTTTCTGTTTGTGGTTCGGTTTGTTTGATTTTTTGATAGAACTGTGGGTTATGTTTGTGGGTCGGGTTTTATTTGTGGTTTCAGATATTTTTTTATGTGCGAGACTTCGCGGCAGTTTTGTGCTTATTAAAACGTCGTTGTCGATTATACACGGTGGTTTTTCAGCCGGTCTTCAAGGGGCAGACCAGTGCAGCCGAGCCGAGCCGGAACTGAACGAACCGGAACGGTCAGATTTTCAAATTGGAAAACCGGTTTTTTTTTTCTTATTTGGTTTAAAAACGAAACATGTGATGATGGCGTGTCTCACTTTTTTAATTTTACGAAATGTTCCACATAAAAACGCGTTTTGAAGGAAAAAAAAAACGGCGTTTAAAATTGAAGCCAGATAAACAGCAATGAATCAGGGTTCTTCGACCCTCGGCCTTGGATTTCTTCTTCGCCAATCGATACCTAAACGGATCGCCCCCTGCTAATGATTCATCCTTCAGTGGCTCCAATCTTTCAAACACCAACACTTTCCATTTTTTCTTTTTTCAGTTATTTATATCATTTGATTCACATTTCATGACAATTTATAGTTTTTCTTGTTAGCTTGATAATGGGGTGCTTCTCATTGAAAAATTTCTAAGGATTATAAATCTCTACAGTATTGCTTATCCTCTACATACTTTTATGGTTTTAGTTTTTGTCTTTATTGTTTCCTTAGTTGCTGTTGGATAATGGGACATGCTGATATGCTTTTGGGCCTTCATCAAGGGCGAGAAACGATGTCAAAGAATGTTCCATCATCTTCCATCTTCATGGAGGATGAGGAGGTATGATTTGGTTTCGAGAGTAGTAAATTATCATGATAACTGTATGAAAATGCTGCTTATAGCTTATCTTACTAGTGGCTCAATGCCCTGTATTATTGAACTTATTCTTATTTGGGGTTAATGATTGTTCTATTGTTCTGTGTGTTATCTTAGGCTGAAGTGAATGTGAAAATAAAGAAAGTATACGGCCCCCTAAAGATCATTGAGGGAAATCCGTGTCTAGAGTATATAAAATTCATCTTCCCTTGGTTCAATGAATTTAAGGTGGAGTGAAGTGAAGGCAATGGTGGTGGCAAGTGAATGCATTGAATTTTTCATTGCCAGATCCAAAGATTCTAGGTTTTATACTCGGTTAATGTCTTAGCAATTTATTTGTGTTAGTATGGGGTTGGGTTCACTAATTCCTGCCTGTTAGGCCTTTGCTTTCTCATCATGAAGTATTTTCTTATTATCTGTGATTATGTTTACTGTGTCTTAAAAAGTGTTTTTTCTGGTTTTTCTCTGTAATGCAGGACTTACACAAGCTATGAAGAACTCATTGCTGATTATGAGGGAGAGAAGTTACATCCTGCCGACCCGAAACCTGCTCTACCAAAAGCACTGAATAAGATATTGCAGGTATTTTTTTTTGTCGTGTCTCTGAATTGATTGGGAGCAGTTGCTTGACATAGCCAACCTTATTCTTTGTAAATAGATATTGTAGGCTCTTATGATCTGTAAAAATTTGATAAGGAACTTCATACAGATAATGTCTCCATATTCTTAAAGCAAATACCACCGCTGCGAGTTCCAAGTCATGGGTAGGGTAGTTTAGTTCATGTTTCTTTAGCTGCCTGGAAGCATATGCTAATACCTTTTCCTGCTGCATTAGTACACACCCTAACCCTTATCTCAAAGCATCACAATATATTATAAAACCATCGTCTTTTGATGAAAGAGTGACTATTAGGGCTGAGGTCAGTATATTCTTCAACTTATCAAAACTCTGTTGGCATGTAGCTAACCACACAAACTTTTCTTCCTTTCTTGTCAACTTAGTCAATGGCAGCGCTAATTTGGAGAATCCTTGCACAAATTTTCTATAATAACTTACCAATCCCAAGAAACTCCTGACCTCAGTTACATTAGTAGACTGTTTTCAGTTTATTATAGCCTCGATCTTCTGAGGATCTGCACTAATTCCTTCAGCTGAAATCATATGTCCTAGAAAGGCAACTCTATCTAACCAGAACTGACACTACTAAGTTTGGCATAGAGTCGTTGTTCCCTTAGAGTCTATAAGACAATCCTTAAATGCTCTGCATGTTCCTCCTTACTACTCGAATACACAAATATATCATCAACGAACACTATGACAAACTTGTCTAAATAATCATGGAACACCCTGTTCATCAAATCCATAAAAGCTACGTAGGTGTCCATCAGCCCAAAAGGCATGACTAGAAACTCATAATGTCTATATCGGGTTCTGAATGCAGTCTTAGGAACATCTTTACTGTGCATTTTCAGCTGATGATACCTGGATCTCAGGTATCCCACCCCATCATGTTGTCACTTCAGCTAATTTCCCGGTTCATATCATTGGGATTGTCTAATTTAATTTGATCAAGGTATAATGTACTTTTGTCTAGTGCAGACTAAAATTTGTGATGAGCTGTGTCAGCTTGTTTGGGGTTTGTTCATTTGAATTCTACTTATTTCCATCTTATACCATAGATTGGGTCGTTGTGTATCTCAATTCTCATGTAAAATGTCCTACTTATTTTCATATACCTGTTGTCTGTTGATACTCTCCTCTTGTGTCACTCATCCTGTGGTAAAGGAAAGAGCTGCTGTTTCTTTTGCTTCCTTTTTCATTATAATTATTAATAAAGAGCTTTTACATAGGAGTTATCAAATTCTTTTGGTGTGCCAATGGCCTGATTGGTCAGACTTAATGAGAAGTCTGCTGTAGTCTGTTTTTCTTTGCGTATTATTTATATTGCATTAATGCTAATCTCTTCCTTGTTAATTTACTGAAGCTTGTGCGTGATCATTTCAACAACGATCCTACTGCGAAAGATCTGCTGAAGCGTGTCAAGGTATGCTAGTTTATGTTGCTTCATATTCTGTTATAAGATTATGATAGTTTCATTTTAATGATTATGCATTGGATTCTGATGAGATCTATTGTATACTGAGCACACTTCTCTTAGGAGCTATTTCTTTTATTGCCTTTTCATTAATTAGAGATGTAAACAAGATTCAAGTTCAAAAACAAAAACAAGATAAAACTAAACAATCTCAGCTCCCTGATATAGTCTTATCTGAGCCAGGTCTTCTATTTCATTGGCACTGCAGAGTCTGCATTCCCGGCCCCGTTCTTCTCCCCCCCCCCCCCTTTTTATTTTCATTTTTGTTTTCAATGACATTTATTTCTGTTTTTCAATTTGGTTCTGTAAGTTACAGAGTCACCAGATGATGTGGAAGTGGATGGGGCTGCCTCTGGTAGGATTTCTCTCGAAAGGAGTAAAATTGAAATTTTTCATATTATCATGTTGACACTCAACCAACATTATTCGTTAGTGTTGTTTGTACATTTAGATTGAATTTTATCTATCTCATACCTCTTTATATTGTTCAATTCACAGTTTTTACATTTTGACCATATCAGAAAATGAAATGAATTTGTTACATTTCAAGAATAGTTTCTGCTTAATAAATTCTTGTTATTGCCTGATCTCTGAATTTTATAGTTTTCCAAGTTACAAGCTTATCTTTGAACTTGAATAATATATTTGTGGTACCAGTAACTTTTGGTAGATTAATGCAAGTTTTTGAAGAAGTCAAGATGAGGTGTGATATAATATGGCCTGAGTGTCTTTATATATATATATATATATATATATATATAATTAATATTTCATGAAAGTAATATTACTCCATTAATTAAAATTGTTACAAATACAAACTAAGATTCGATGTTATTTCTAGGGGTGGCAATCCGGGTTGACAAGTCGGGTTGGATACAACACAATAATTTTTAACACGACCTGAACACGATACGATAATAAACGGGTCAACACGAAAACGATATGATTAACCCGTTTATTAATAAGTCGTTAAGTTGATCCGTTTAATTGACTCGTTAAGTTGACCCGTTTATGAATTTAATCATATTTAATATATTTAAATTTTAATTCACATTTGATAAAAAATAACATTAAAATACTCAAATACAATCCAAAACCTAAAAATACAATTATCCATATTTCAAAAAATATATATATAATCATCCATAAATACAATTCAAAACCTAAAAATACAATCATCCATAAATTATAAATACAATCCAAAATAATCCAAAACATCCACAAATTACAAATACAATCCAAAATAATCCAAAACATCCACTAATTACAAATACAATTCAAAACATAAAAATGCAATCATCCATAATTATAAATACAATCCAAAACATAAAAATACAATCATCCACAAATACAATCCAAAACAAAAAAATACAAATATCCACACAAATGAATATAAAGTTCTTAATATTAAAAAAACAATATAGAAAACATATTAGCGCGACAGTGGGAGAATGCTGGACGGTAGAGATGACATAGCGCGGCAGAGACGACGCTGTAGCAGATGCGTTGTAGCACAAGCTTCGCGTTCCCGGAGGAGACGATAATGCAGTGTTGCGACAACCGACGACGTTGTAGCAGATACGCTGTGCGGGACGGCGAGAGAAGACGCTGGACGGCGGAGGCAACACGGCACGGCGGGTGAGAACACGCTACGCCAATGCAGTGTTGCGACGACCGACGATGCTATAGCAGATGGCCAGATGCGCTGCGGTGACGTTGTGCGAGACGGCGAAAGAAGACGCTAGAAGGCAGAGGCAACACGGCGCGGTGGCAGATCAACGTGTGTGGACGGACAGGATGGTGGACCGTGGTGACTGGTGTGGCTGCTGCTCAAGCTTGGGTTGGGTGGTGTCGGTTGAGAGAAAAAGAAAGAGTTAATAATGAAATGGTAGGGTTGTGTGCAAAGGATATATATATATATATTATCAGTAAAATTACATAAAAACCCCTCTAATGTAAAATTATCATTTTATCTTCATTAACGGGTCAACCCATAACACAATAAAAGGAACACGAACCCGACACTATTATTAAACGGGTTAAACGGGTTGACCCGTTAATTTATCCAACCCGTTAATGTTCAATCCTAACCCGTAATTATTGTGTCGGATTCGTGTCGACCCGTCGTGTCGGGTTCCAAATTGCCACCCCTAGTTATCTTTGCTATTCTTCTATCCCAATATTTTTTCTTTTTCTCATTCGTTTCACCCCAATCCCAAGAAAAATATTATTTTCATTTAATAACAACAGTAATTATTATTTTATTAACATATAAACTACTTATACCTAAAATAATTTCCATATTTTCCCTCCACCATCATAATAGGAGTTTGAATTCTATATGAATGTCATATCAAGTATACATAGTATCATATCTCGATAGTTCACTATGGACACGCAAGTTGGTAGATTTTCAATTATGGTATAATTATATATGATTATGCTCATAAAAAACATCAATTTTGTTTGGCTTGAGAAAAAAGGAAAAGTGAAGGAAAACGGTTAAAAATAGAAATTCGAAGAAGCAAAACCACGTGTTTCAAACAAGGCGGTGGTAGTGGCATCATCGGCCCACCCCACCGACCCACAGTAGCACAACAAACCATAAACCATTTATTTATCTGTTTATTAATTATTTTCTAATTCTCTCTTTGTTTATTTATTTATTTTTTTTCATTTTTATTTTTTCTGTTTTGTAAAAAAAAAAAAAAAAAAAAAAAAGAAATCCAGCAAAAAAATTCTTAACTTTAAATGTACGCCTTCAAAAAGATTTCTCTCTCTCCCAACAACAAAAAACAACTTTTCCTCTCTCTCTCTCTCTACCCCAACAACTCCTTACAAAATCAAAAACACAAAACCTAATAATCCAAATTCAATCAAATTCAAAACCCAAACACTCCTACCGAATCTAGAGGATTTGTATAGGAGAAGATATCAGCAAAAAATGCGTTTCAAAGTGAAATTTTGAATTGATTTTTGCTCCAATCATCATAATTTGAGTGTTTTTATTTATGTTTAGTATTTTAGGTCTAGTTGAAAATTTAGAAAAAATGACCATTTTCGGTGTAATAATCTCTAGGGGATTCGTGCAGAAAAGATGTCAACAAAAAATGCGTTTCAATGCAAAATTTTAATCGATTTTTGATTTGGGAGTTTCTGTGTACGTTTAAAGTTTTAGGCTCAATTAAGAAATATGGAAAAAAGTAATAATAATAACCTTTTTTGGTGTACCAATCCTTATGGGATTTGTGCAGGAGAAGGTGTTAGTAAAATGCGTTTCAAAGCAGAATCTTGAACTGAATTTTAAGTCAATCATCATATTTTGGGAGTTGCTTTCTATATTTAAAGTTTTAGGCCTAATTGAGAAATTTAAAAAAAAAAAAAATTATCATTTTTGATGTTTTAATCCTCTATCGTACCGAAGAAGATGTCAGAAAAAAATGCGTTTCAAAGCGAAATCTTGAACCGATTTTTGTGTCAATCATCATAATTTGGGTGTTTCTATCTACGTTTAAAGTTTTAGGCGTAATTAAGAAATCTAAAAAAATGACCATTTTCAGTGTACATCTTAGGGGATTGGTGCAGGAGAAGCTGTCAATAAAAATACAGTTTAAAACGAAATCTTAAACCAACTTTTGTGTCACTCATCATATTTTGGATGTTTCTTAAAGTTTTAAGTCTAATTGAGAAATTTTGAAAAAAAACAAAAAGAAAAAAATCATTTTCGGTGCACAAATCCTCTTAGAGATTCGTGACGGAGAAGATGTTAGTGAAAAAAGCATTTCAAAACAAAATCTTGAACCGATTTTTGTGCCAATCATCATATTTTAGGTATTTCTGTTTACGTTTAAATTTTTAAGTCTAACTAAGAAATTTGAGATAATTACCATTTTTGGTGTATCTTAGGGAAGTCGTGAAGGAGAAGACATCAACAAAAAATGTATTTTAAAGTGAAATCTTCAATCTAACATATTTTTAGTTGGCGTTTTCCCCGTCACGGCTTTCCTTGGGATTAATATACTAAAAATGATCATTTTTTCAAATTTCTCAATTAGGACTAAAAATTTAAAAGTAGATATAAACATCCAAACTATGATGATTGGAGCAAAAATCGTTTCAAAATTTCACTTTGAATTGCATTTTTAGCGAAAATTGTCATTTTTTAAAATTTCTCAATTAGGCCTTAATCTTTTAACATTGATAAAAACACTCAAATTATTATGATTGGTAAAAAAATCATTTTAAGATTTCACTTTAAAACGTATTTTTAGTTGATATTTTCGTCATCACTAGTCCATTAGGGGATAGTACACTAAAAATAGTAATTTTTTCTAATTTCTCAATTAGGCCTTCAGCTTTAAACCTAGATAGAAACACCGAAATTATGAAGATAGGTGCAAAAATTAGATGAAAATTTCACTTTAAAACACATTTTCAGTTAATGTTTTCACTATCACGACTCCTTTAGGGTTTAATTACCGAAAATAGTTATTTTCTCCAATTTCTCAATTAGGCCTTAAAATTTAAACGTAGAAAAAAACACTCAAATTATTATCATTGGTGTAAAAATCGAATGTAAATTTCATTTTAAAACGTATTTTTAGTTAACGTTTTCGCCGTCACAACTCCCTTATGGGGTTTGTACACCAAAATTGGTCTTTTTTTTTTTTTTTTTAATTTCACAAATTGGCCTTTAACTTTATACATAGATCTTATGATGAGTGGAGCAAAAATCGGATGATGATTTCGCTTTAAAACTCATCTTTAGTTGATGTTTTCACCATCATGACTTCCTTAGGGGTTAGTACATTGAAAATGGTAATTTTTTCAAATCTCTTAATTAAGCCTTAAACTTTACACATAGATAGAAATACTCAAATTATGATCATTGGCCACAAAATCAAAAATAGATTTTGATTTAAAACACGTTTTTAGTTAATATTTTCATTGTCACGACTTCACTAGGGGTTAGTACATTGAAAATAGTCATTTTTTTAAATTTCTCAATTAGACCTTAAACTTTAAATGTAGATAGAAACACTTAAATTATGATAATTGAAGAAAAAATCATATATAAATTTCACTGTAAAACACAATTTTAGCTAACGGTTTCACTGTCACAACTCTTATAGGAGTTAGTATACCGAAAATAGTCACTTTTTCAATTTTCGTAATTAGGCCTTAACATTTATATGTAGACAGAAACACCCAAATTCAGATCGTTGGCAAAAAAATATGATGTAGATTTCACTTTAAAAAACATTTTCAGTTGACTTTTTGATCGTCACGACTTCCCTACGGGTTTAGTACACAAAAAATTGTTGTTCTTTCAAATTTCTCAAATACGCCTAAAATATTAATCATAGATAGAAACCTGAATTATGATGATTGGCACAAAAATCAAAAGAAGGTTTCATTTTAAAACACATTTTTAGTTAACATTTTCACCATCATGACTCCTCTAGGGGTTAGTTTGCCAAAATGGTCATTTTTTTTTTTTAATTTCTCAATTAGACCTTAAACTTTAAATGTAGATAGAAACACCTAAATTACGATGGCTAGTGCATAAATCAGATGAAGATTTTGCTTTAAAACGTAACTTTAGTTGACATTTTCATCGTCACAACTACCCTAGGTGTTAGTATGCCGAAAATGGACATTTTTCAAAATTTCTCAATTTGGCTTTAAAATTTATACGTAAATAGAAACACCCAAATTTTAATCACTGATGAAAAAATTAGATGTTGATTTCACTTTAAAACGCATTTTTAGTTCATGTTTTCACCGTCACAACTACCCTATGAGATTAATTCATCAAAAATGATCATTTTTTTAAAATTTCTCAAATAGGTATTAAACTTTCAACTTAGGTAGAAATATTCAAATTATGATGACTGACGCAAAAATCATATGTATATTTTGATTTAACACAAAATTTGGTTGACGTTTTTGTCATTACGACTCCCTAACGTACATCTAAAATGGACATTTTTTTTTAAATTTCTCAATTAGGTCTAAAACATTAAAGGTAGATAGAAACACTCAAAATTTGATGATTGAAGCAAATAACAGTTTAAAATTTCAGTTAAAGTATATTTTTAGTTTATGTTTTCACCGTCGCGACTCCTCTAGGCAATTGGTATACCGAAAATGGCCATTTTTTAAAATATCTCAACTACACCGTAAGCTTTTAACGTTGATAGAAAGATCCAAATTATGATGATTTCCAAAAAATTCTATTCATGATTTAACTTTAAAACATATTTTGAGTTGATGTTTTCACCACCACGACTCTCTTAAGGGTTTCACCACGTATTTTAAACTTTAAATGCATATAGAAACACCCCAATTATGATGATTGACGTAAAAATCGAATGAATATTTTGCTTTAAAATACTTTTTTAGTTGAGGTTTTCAACATCACGACTCCCTTCGAAGTTAGTACATTGAAAATGATCATTTTTTGGAATTTCTCAATTAGGCCTAAAACATTAAAGGTAGATAGAAACATCCAAATTATGATAATTAATGCAAAAATTGGATGTAGATTTCGCTTTAAAAAGCATTTTCAATTGACAATTTAGCCATCATGACTCCCCTAGGTGTTAGTACACCGAAAATGGTTAGTTTTTGAAATTTTTCATATGGGCCTAAAACTTTAAAGATACCCAAATTATGATGATTTGAGTAGGGGTGGCAAAACGGGTTGACATGTCGGGTTGAACTCGATTCGATTCGATTCGTTTATGAATTCGATCAATTCGACACGAATTCGTTTATAAAGCGGGTCGATATTTTTGGATTCGACATGAATTCGTTTATAAACGAATGACACGACACGACACGATTAATTCGTTTATTAAAGAAATCATAAAGGATCCAAACCCATTAACCCGTCAACCCGTTAATTTGTTTAACCCGTTTAACTCGTTTAATGTGTTTAATTCGTTTAACTCGTTTAATTCGTTTAATTCAATTCGTTTAATTCGTTTAACTTAAATAATATTTTAAATACAAAAAAAATAAATAATTCACAACTAACCACCTAATTTAACACATAAAAACCAACACATTAAATCAACTACATAACATTCCATATCATCCATAATTAAAAACCATAACAAAATAAAATCATGCTCCAACTCAATACAATCCATAGAAATTAAAATTATTTAACATTATCATTCTCCAAACACAAAACATTATAATTTCAATTCTTCCCCCTTTGATTCCAAGGGAACCTCCAAGTCTCCAACTTATACAAAAATCACTGTGGAGGAGCTGCGGGTGCGGTGTGGCTGTGGAGGAGCTGCAGGTGCGCTGCGGCTATGGAGGAGCTGCTGCTGCCGTAGGGTGTGGTGGGAGGAGGGGAGAAGCTGCGGGTGTGGTGTGGTGTGGCCACAAAATGAGTGAGCGGCGACTGCTGAAATTTTTAATTTTTAGATAGAAATAGAAATGATAGAATGGATTAGGTTTAGGTTTTGGTTAGTGTTTATATATATATGTGTATAATTACATATTAATCCCTAAAGTTTTTTAATATTATAATTTTACCCCTAATTTAATCTTGTCAACCCGCGATTCGTTTAATCAAACCCAATTCGATTTGTTTAATAAACGGGTTAAGCGGGTCGACACGATTACGACACGAATTCGTTTAACTCTAACCCATATCCATTTATTTTTTACGAATTCGTATCAACCCGTCGTGTTGTGATCCATATTGCCACCCCTAGATTTGAGAAAAAATCGATTCAAAATTTTGGTTTAAAGTGTAGTTGTAGTTGACGTTTTCCCCTACACGACTCCCCTAGGGAGTTGGTATAGCGAAAATAATCATTTCTTAAAATTTCTAAATTAAACCTTAAACTTTTAATATTCATAAAAACACCTAACTTATGATGATAGGCAAAAAAATCAATTAAAGATTTGACTTTAAGATGCATCTTTAGTTAACATTTTCGTCATCATGACTCCCTTAAGGGTTAGTATACCGAAAATTATCATTTCTTCCTATTCCTTAATTTAGACTTGAACTTTAAACATAGAAAGAAACACTCAAAATATGATGATGTAAAAATTGGATGAAGATTTCGCTTTAAAATGTATTTTCAGTTGACATTTTCGCTATCACGACTCTCCTAGGTGTTAGTTTTTAAAATTTCCCAATGAAGCCAAAACTTTAAAAGTGGTTAGCAACACACAAATTATGATGATTAAAGCAAAAATTGGTTCAAAAATTTGCTTTAAACTGTATTTTAAGTTGACGTTTTTGCCATCACGACTCCCCGACTGGGTTATTACACCAAAAACGGTTATTTTTTCAAATTTCTTAAATAAGCCTTAAACTTAAACATAGATACAAACACTCTAATTATAATGATTGACGTAAAAATTAGATAAAGATTTCGTTTTAAAATACATTTTTTATTGACATTTTCATCGTTATGAACCCCTTAAAGGTTAGTTTACTGAAAATGATCATTTTTTCAAATTTCTTAATCAAACCTTAAATTTTAAAAGTAAATAGAAACACCTAAATTACGATAAATGGCACAAATATCATATGTAGATTTCGCTTTAAAACACATCTTTAGTTGACGTTATTGCCATCACAACTTCCATAGCGGTTAATACATCGAAAATCGTCATTTTCTCAAATTTCTCAATTAGGTCTTAAAATTTAAACGTAGATAAAAACATCCAAATTATCATCATTGACGAAAAAATCGGATGTAGATTTCCCTTTAAAACGCATCTTTAGTTAACATTTTTGTCTTAGAATACAAAAAATGGTCATTTTTTCAAATTTCTTAAATAGGTTTTAAAATTTAAACATAGATAGAAATACTCAAATTATGATGATTGGCGTAAAAAATGAATGAAGATTTCACTTTAAAACATAATTTTAATTGGCATTTCACCAGCATGATTACCCTAAGGGCTTAGTACACAAAAAAATTATCATTATTCTAAATTTCTCAAATCGGCTTTAAGCTTTAAATGTAAATAGAAACTCCTAAAGTATGATGAGTGATGCAAAATCGATGAAGATTTCGCTTCGAAATGCATTTTCAGTTGATGTTTTCACCGTCACTACTACCCTAAAAGATAGTAACCAAAAATAGTCATTTTTTCAAATTCCCCAGTTGGCCCTAAAACTTTAAACGTAGATAGAAACTCCTAAACTATGATTATTGGCACAAAAATAGGATGAAGATTTTGCTTTGAACGCAATGATTATTTTATAAACTTTTAACGTTGATAAAAACCTTCAAATTATGATGATTGGCAAAAAATAGATTTAAGATTACACTTTAAGTTGAATTTTGAGTTGACATTTTCAACATTACAACTCTCTTAGAGGTTAGTACACCAAAAATGAGCATTTTTTCAAATTTCTTAATTAGGCCTTAAACTTTAAATGTAGATAAAAACATTCAAATTATAATGATTGATGCAAAAATCAGAAGAAGATTTAACTTTAAAGCGCAATTTTAATTAATGTTTTTACCTTCACGACTCCCTTAGAGATTAGTATACCAAAACTGATAATTTTCTCAAATTTCTCAGTTAGACCAAAAACGTTTAAGGTAGTTAAAAACATCCAAATTATAATGATTAAAATAAAATTCAGTTCAAAATTTTGCTTTAAAATATATTTTTAGTTGACGTTTTGATTGTCACGACTCCCTTTTTAGGTTAGTACTCCAAAAATGGTTTTCTTTTTTTTTTTTTTTTTTTTTCACATTTCTCATAGTTGACATTTTAGCCATTACAATTCCCGTCGGGGTTAATACATCTAAAATAGTCATTTTTTCAAATTTCTATATTAGGTCCAAAACTTTTAAGGTAGTTAGAAAGACCCAAATTATAATAATTGAAGCAAAATGGTTCAAAATTTCATTTTAAAGTGCATTTTTAATTAACGTGTTCGCTGTCATGACTTCCTTATAGGGTTAGTTAACGTTTTCACTTTCACGACTCTCTTATGGGATTAGCACACCAAAAATTGTCTTTTTATCAAATTTCTCAAATAAGTCTTAAATTTTAAATGTAGATAGAAACACCCAAATTATGATGATTGGCCAAAAAATCGAATGAAGATTTCGTTTTAGAACGCATTTTGAGTTGATGTTCTTTGTAGCACCCCCTACTCGTCCTTTCACTAGACGACTCCAAGGGGCACTACATTTATCATTTTACGAAACCTTTTATTTAGAAAACCATATATTTAAAGTATTCACAACAAAATATGAAATTAAAAAAAAAAAAAAAAAAAAACTTTACAAAATCTCTATTTTTATCAAAATAGGACATTCAAAAACAACTTTACATACTCAATTAAAACTCTTTTATTTCACGGGGAAAAACTGTCAGAGTTTCCCATAAAATTCTAACTTTCTCAACCTGTTACAAATTCAATATTTTCATTTTCAACATAATATATATCCACAATCAAAATTCAACAACTCAAACCAAACTCAGTTTGGTTCATTAGTATCCATGTACAACACATTTACCAAAATATTTACACAAACTTATTTTTCTTTACAAAAGTTCCCATTTTCAAAACCAAATACATACATTCATGCACATGCATATAAATTGAAACTTTTATATACAAAATCAAATATAATATATATATACCCAAAAATAAATATGGAATGATAGATGTGACTGTATCAGCTCGCTGCAGATGTGTTTTTTTTTAAATCTTCGCCCTCCTGACGCAATCTATTACATACGCACGGAAATTCCAATGCGTTAAGCATATTTGCTTAGTGGGTGTACACTAAATTTGAATTTACAATTGTTGAATATAAACATTTTCATATCATAAAAATAAACACTTTTCAATTCAAAGTCATTTATCAAGTTATTATACACATTTGAAATTCAAATCAAACATATATTAAATGATTGGTCTAAAACAATTTTCATTGTCCATTGTAAACACTAGTATGATACCTTGGACTGAAAAACGGGCTCTCCAGCATTGGACACTCAATGCATGACATTTCACTTGCTGACATGTCATGTACCTGATGACATAATCTACTACATCTCTCTTCATGCCTGACCACCAATAATGAATCTTCAGGTCCTGATACATTTTTGTACTACCTGGGTGCATCGTATACGGACTACTATGGGCTTCTTTCAAAATTGTTTGCTTCAATTCATTATCATCTAGAACACATATCCTATCTCTGAAATACAAATAGCCATAATTCTTGATTTCAAAATCGGTCTCCTTCCCCTCTTGAACTTGTCTAATGATGGTTATTAACTTCTCATCATGTTTCTGTTTCTCTTGTATCTGCTGAATCAGACTTGGCTTAACCAGTAGCTCAGCTATTATTGCACCCTCATCTGTCATCATCAACTAGGTGTTCATAGCTCTTACAGCTACCAGGGACTTCCCACTTAATGCATCAGCTACCACGTTCGCTTTTCCCGGGTGATAGTCAATGATGCAATCATAGTCTTTGATCAACTTCATCCACCTCCTTTGCCTCAAGTTAAACTCTTTTTGAGTGGGCAAATATTTCAGGCTCTTATGGTCGTTGTAGATATAATACCTCTCGCCATACAGGTAATGCCTCCAAATCATTAGGGTAAAAATTGTGACTACTAGCTTCAGATCATATGTAGGGTGATTCTTTTCATGAGGTTTTAGCTATCTGGAAGCGTATGCCACTACTTTTCCTTCTTGCATCAACACACAACCAGGCCCATTAAGTAAAGCATCATTGTATATCACAAAATCCTTACTAGATACTAGCTGGGTAAGGATCGAAGCCTCAACTAGCATCGCCTTAAGCTTCTCAAAGCTTGTTTGACATTTCTCATTCCACTTAAATCTAACACCTTTATGGAGTAACTTGGTTAATAGAGCCGCTATCGTTGAAAAACTCTTTCACAAATCGTTTATAACACCCTGTCAGGCCTAGTAAACTCATGATTTCCGTGACATTTTTAGGAGGTTTCCATTCTATAATTGCTTTTATCATATTTGGATCAGCCCTAATACCTTCTACAGATACAATATATCCTGGAAATTCAACTTCATTCAACCAGAATTCACATTTACTCAACTTAGGAAACAACTTCTTCTCCATCAAGGTTTGCAACATCGTCCGGAGATACCTGTCATGTTCTTCTGGAGTCTTAGAATACACAAAAATATCATTAATAAAGACCACCACAAATTGATCCAAGTAAAGACGGAAGATACGGTTCATCAGATTCATAAATACTGCAAGTGCGTTTGTCAGCCCAAATGGCATCACCACAAATTCATAATGTATGTATCGTGTCCTAAAAGTCATTTTAGGAATGTCAGATTCCTTCACTCTCAACTGATGGTACCCTTACCTGAGATCAATCTTGGCGAAGACACTAGCTTCTCTCAGCTGATCAAATAAATCATCAATTCTAGGCAAGGGATACTTATTTTTTACTGTAAGCTTATTTAGTTGTCTGTAATCTACTCACAGTCTTAACAACTTATCTTTCTTCTTAACAAATAATACAGGAGCCCCCCAAGGGGATACACTGGGTTGTATAAATCTCTTATCTAGTACTTCCTACAACTGTACCTTCAATTTTTTCAATTCAATAGGTGTCATCCTGTAAGGAGTAATCGAAACTGATGTAGTACCTGGCATAACATCAATAACAAACTCAACCTCTCTCTCCGGTGGTAAACCAAATAATTTCTCTGAAAACACATCCGAAAAATCACATACAGTAGGGAGATCTTGAAGTCTAGATCCCATCCTTTGAGAATCAATCACATGTGCTAAATAAGCTTCACATCTCTTCCTAATCAATTCTGTAGTAGTAGTGACTGAAATAACATTAGAGAGGAAATCTGATCTCTCTCCTACCATGGTGATCTCTACACCCTCTGAAGTCTTAAGGGTAATTCTCTTCTGACGACAATCAATAACTACCATATGTTTAGATAACCAATCCATGCCCAAAATTACATCAAACTCATGGAAAGATAACTCCATCAGATCACCTGGAAAGTCACACCCTTGAATCCGGATAGGGCAATCCCTATAAACCTGATTCACGATCACACTGTGACCTAAAGGATTGCTAACTAAAATCTCATGCTCAATAATATCTGCCTTTAAGTTTCTCTTTCTAGGTATGGATGTGCAGATGCACGAATGTGTAGATCCTGGATCTATCAATGCACATGCTGAAGTATCAAAGATGGAAATCATCTCTCTGAAAATGGTCATGTGACCCACATCTGTAACATGCCCCTATCAGCCTCTAACACTCTCTTGAATGCCTCCTCCCGCAATGCTCACATGAAGGCAGAGCTGGTCCTCTTGCTGTGCTCCAAGGGGTGCTAGCCACTGATGACGCCGACTGGCCTGTCTTGACAATCGATCTCTGTCCCTGCCTCTACGTCTGTGATTAACTATGACTGGTAGTATGGGATCCTTTTTGTTTCTTGCTGGGTGGCTTTGAAGCATTGGACTATCCCTGACCCTGTCTCTGCTGACTTTTATCTTTTCGGGCCTGTTCTTCTTTTTTTACTCTTTCAACATTCAAGGCCGCTAAAACTAGGCGTGGGAAGTCCTCTAACTGTAGGGCTGTAATCTGGAGGCGTATATAATCAATCAGTCCATCCTCAATTCTCCTGCACCTATCTGCCTCAATTGCCACTATCTCTTTCGCATACTTACTTAGCCTAATGAACTCTCTCTCATACTCAGTAACTGTCATCTATCTCTGCCTCAGGGTAGGAATTTTCCTTTTATATTATCCATGTGGATATGGCCAATATATTTTCTCTGAAACTCTCTCAGAAAGAACTGCCACATCCTCTCCTCTGGTCGTACCAAATCTGCTACTAAGGTCCACCACTGGTAAACATCTTCTTGGAGTAAGGAAACTGCACACTCCACCTCTCCTCAGATGTGCAATGCATATACTCTAAGATCCTCTCGGTCCACTCTAACTAGTACTCAACAGTGGAGGCATCCTCATCTTTCCTATCATAAAAATCTGTAGGTTTGTATTTCACCAATCTCTCGATCATAAACTTCCGTGGGGCGACTCTGGCAGCATTCTGAAAAAACTCAACCATCTGCTGCATAAACGGTGGTTGACCTTGAGCCTCCTGTCGAGCCATCCTCGTACTCACAGACTCATCAGAAACTCTCCCAACTATACTGACAGGACTCTCAAGCTTCCGTCTCTCACTACCCTCAAGTCTTTGGGCATCAAAAGGTTCCATTTTTTTATCCTACATTAGACAGAAGAGAAATCTGCACGTTAGAGTCACATCCTTCCATTTTCTTATGCAAATGCATGCTCACTCAAATGCAAAAACATTTTAATACACCTTTATACGCTTAGGTCTAAGAACACCTAAACTAGGGCTCTGATACCACTTTAACTATAGCACTCGCTACCTGTACTTTCACCAGACAACTCCAAGGGGCACTACCTTTATCCTTTTTACGAAATCCTTTATTAGAAAACCATATATCTAAATTAATCACAATAAAATACGAAATTTAAAAAAAAAAAAAAAACCTTTACAAAAACTTTATTTTTATCAAAATAGGACATTTCAAAAACAACTTAACAAATTCAATTAAAAATCTTTTATTTCATGCAAAAAACTTGTCAGAACTTCCCCTAAAATTCGAATTTTTCCAACCTGTTACAAATTCACTATTTTCATTTCCAACATAATATTTATCCACAATCAAAATTCAGCAACTAGAATCAAACTCCGTTTGGCTCATTAGTTTCCATGTACACTACATTTACCAAAATATTTACACAAACTCATTTTTCTTTACAAAAGTTCCCATTTTCAAAACCAAATACATACATTCATGCACATGCATACAAATTGAAACTTTTATATACAAAATCGAATATAATTTCTATATATATCCAGAAATAAATATGGAATGATAGATGTGACTGTATCAGCTCACTATAGATGTGTTTTCTCTTCAATCTTCGCCCTCCTGACTCAATCTATTATCTACGCGCGGAAATTCCAACGCGCTAAGCATATTTGCTTAGTGGATGTACACTAAATTTGAATTTACAATTGTTGAATATAAACATTTTCATATCATAAAAATAAACACTTTTCAATCCAAAATCATTTATCAAGTTATTATATACATTTGAAATTCAAATCAAACATATATTAAATGATTGGTCTAAAAAAATTTTCATTGCCCATTGTAAACACTAGTATGATACCTTGGACTGGAAAACGGGCTCTCCAGCATCGGACACTCGGTGCCTGCCCGCTAGATTGCAATACACATATATAAAACAATCATTTGGAACCAAACACTTGGTGTCTCTCAAAGTCCCTAAATTAATGATTTTCATTTTATTTCAAACATAACGGCACAGTTCTACTATAATAACTCTATTGGCATGTCAAATTCCAATCCCCACCTACCAATACTCAAGTTTACTATAGCTCATTTAATAATTTCATATGGATACATATAAAAGTCAACATTTCTTTTCAATTAAAAGATTTCATGAATCATTCAAACACATCATTATTTTAATACCAAATTTCTCTGCAATTCATATACACATGCAACATATACATTTCAAACATGTTTAATAAATCACTTTAATTAAATAAATCAATGATTAAATATTTAGAAAATCATATTCAAACATTTAAAAACAAAATTCAAATTAAATGTATATCAATCTTTTTGCCACCTTCCTTGAGTTATTACTCTCCAACGAAAGCTCAAACATTTTTATTTCCTTTTCCTTGACTTCCTTGAGCCTCCTTCTCATCTACATATCATATTCTCGCTTAGAATACACAACATTTAACTTCACAAAACTCGATAAATAACTTATAACTTAAGAAACTCATAAAATGACACTTTTAACAAAAAAAAAACTTCCCTACTTGATTTCTACTCAACCGAAGCTCTAAAATTTCAACTTTTTTTCCATGAACCTTATTTATATACAACTAGGAACATTCCCATATGTCCGAAATAATTTTCTGGAGTTCGAAACGAAAAGTCAAATTTTTGGCACCCCCTTGGACCGAACACTATTCACATCCCTCTACCTTGCTTTTCTTTCCTCAATTCCTGCTCCATTCATCTCCCTAACTCGCATTTAAGTCACTCGTAAAACGGTTTTAAAAAATTCCAACTATCGGATGTCGAAACCTAGGAAAAACCCTTTTTTTTCAACACTAATCTAGGTGAATTTTTCACATTTTTCATTCCTAAACTCAATTCTTCTTTTCCTAATGTTATTCACACTCAATTATACTCGTTCAATGCATTAAAACACATAAAAGAAGTGGCATTACATGGTATTCACTTATGCCCTTCATATGGCCTTTTAAGTGGAAATGGTTTAAATTGATTTCCAACTTGTTTATAGGTTTATCTAGGATGTTTTCAACATGGAATCATGCTTAACGAACTCAAACAACCTTGGTATCATAGACCCCTCACTATGGCATTTCATGGTTCAACACACACCAAGTCCATTTCTCTTAAATTTTTCATTTCAATTCAATAAAACATTTCATCAAGCACCTAACAAACCACTTATTTCATTCAAAAATAAACCCAAATCAATCCTTGAATTTCTCTACATAACCCTAACACAATCAAACTTCTTGGCTCTACATGATCCATCCATGGTTTTGGTCTCCAAATACTCCACTCTTATCACAAACAAAAACCCACATCCATTTCCAACAAAATCATCAACATAAATATCAAACAATCATCATTCCAACGAGTTGAGAAATATGAAAACTAACCTTGGTTTGCTTGATTTCTTGCCACAAACATGTTTATCTAACTTAGGTTGGCTTGGATATTTGATTTGGAACTCAAAATTTGGCTTGAATATCACTTGATTATGCTTGTTTTCTCCATGGCCAAGAATCACCCTTTCTTTCCTTCTCTCTATATTTTTTCTTTGGTTTCTAGTTTATGGCAAGACCACACACCAAGTCAACATATATATATATATATATATTTCTTTTCCAAAAATGACCATTAAGTCCCTTTGAAAAATTGGTTTTTGCCCCTCAACTTTGCTTAATTCTAGTTTGACCACAAATATAATTTATTTCTTTCATTTTAGTCCCTTATCACTTTAATAATCTCTTAAGGCCATTTACCATTTTACCCTCCTATTTATGCTCCAATTGAGTTTAATCGATATCTAAAAACTCCTTACACTCTTTGAACACTTTCATTAATCGTTTAGGGTCTCAAAATATCACTTAGCAACTATTATTATTAGGGAATCCTTAAATAGAATATAAGGTTTTACCATATGTATATATTTATACTAAATCTACTTTTGCATGTCCCATTTCAATTCATAAATGATATACATACTTAAAAATATTTGGGGTGTTACATTTTCGTCGTCATAACTCCCCTCAAGAGTAAGTATACCGAAAATGGTAATTTTATCAAATTTATCAATTAGGCCTTAAAATTGAAATGTAGATAGAAACACTCAAATTATGATTATTGGTGAAAAAGTCAGATATTGATTTCGCTTTAAAATATATTTTTAGTTGAAGTTTTCACTATCACGACACTTCAACGAGGTTTGTACACCAAAAATGGTCGTTCTTTCAAATTTCTAAAATAGGTCGTAGACTTGAAACGTAGATAGAAATACCCAAATTATGATGATTGATGTAAAAATCGGATGAAGATTTCACTTTAAAGCGTATTTTGAGTTGATGTTTTTGCCGTCATGACTCCCCTAAAAAGTACGGACACCGAAAATGGTCATTCTATCAAATTTATCAAGTAAGCCATAGAATTGAAACGTAGATAGAAACACTCAAATATGACTATTGGTGAAAATGTCGGATGTAGATTTCGCTTTAAAATACATTTTTACTTGAAATTTATATTGTCACGACTCTCCTATGAGGTTTGTACACCAAAAAGGGTCGTTTTTAAAATTTCTCAAATAGGCCTTAAACTTGAAATATAGATAGAAACACTCAAACTATGATGATTGACGTAAAAATCGGATGTAGATTTCACTTTAAAACGCATTTTTATTATACATTTTCACCAACACGACTCTTCTCGGAGTTGGTTTACTAAAATGGTCATTTTTTCACATTTCTTAGTTAGACCTTAAACTTTAAACGTCGGTAGAAACACCTAAACAACGATGATTAATGCAAAAATCGGATGGAGATTTCGCTTTAAAACAAAATTTTAGATGACATTTTTATCGTCACAATTCTCGTAGGGGTTAGTACAAAAATTGTCAATTTCCCAAATTTCTCAATTAGGACTTAAAATTTAAACGTAGATGGAAACACTTAATTAGAATGATTGACACAAAAATCGAATGTAGATTTTATTTTAAAATGCATTTTTAGTAGACGTTTTCACCGTCACGACTCCTCTATGTGTTAGTACTCCGAAAATTGTAATTTTTCCAAATTTCTTAATTAGGCTTTAAACTTTGAACGTTGATAGAAACACCCAAATTAAGATTATTGGTGCAAAAATCGGATGAACATTTCGCTTTAAAACGCAACTTTAGTTGACGTTTTCGTCGTCACAATTGCGCTAAGGATTAGTACTCCGAAGGTGGTCATTTTTACAAATTTTTCAGTTAGGCCTTAAAGTTTAAATGCTAATAGAAACATCAAAATTATGATAATTGGAGTAAAAATTAGATGCAGATTTCGCTGCATAATGTATTTTTAATTGGTGATTTCGTCGTCACAACTCCCTTTAAAGTTAGTACACTAAAAACGATTAATTTTTTAAATTTATCAATTAGACTCAAAACCTTAAAAGTAGATAGAAACACCCAAAGTATGATGATTTGTGTAAAAATCGGTCCAAAATTTCTCTTTAAATTGTATTTTTAGTTGATATTTTCGCCGTCAGGACTCTCCTACAAAGTTAGTACACAAAAATGGCCACTTTTCCAAACTTGTCAAATAAGCCTTATACTTTAATTGAAGATAGAAACATCTAAATTATGATGATTGGTGTAAAAATCGGATGAAGATGTCGCTTCAAAAGGCAATTTTGGTTGACAATTTTATTGTCTTGACTCCCTTAAGAATAAGTACACCAAAACTTGTAATTTTTTCAAATATCTTAGTTAGGCTTTCAACTTTAAACGTTGATACAAACACCCAAATCATGCTAATTGACATGAAAATCGGATGTATATATCGCTATATAATGTATTTTTAGCTAACGTTTTCACCGTCACGATTACCGTAAGGGTTAGTACACTCAGAATGGTCATTATTTCAAATCTTTTAATTAGGCTTTAAACTTTAAACGTATATAGAAACACCAAATTATGATATTTGAGCAAAAATTGACTCAAAATTTCACTTTAAAATGCATTTTTAATTGACGTTTTCGCCATCACGATTCTTCGATGAGGTTAGTACACCAAAAATGAACATTTTTTCAAATTTCTCAAATAAGCATTAAACTTTAATCGTAGCTAAAAACACTCAAATTATGATGATTAGTGCAAAAATTTGATGAAATTTTCACTTGAAAACGTATTTTTGGTTTACGTTTTCGCCGTCACAACTCCCCTAGGGGTTATTACACTAAAAATGTCATTTTTTCAAATTCCTCAATTAGACCTCAAACTTTAAACGCAGATAGAAACACCCAAATTAAGATAATTTGCGCAAAATTCGAATTAAGTTTTCGATTTGAAACGCATTTTTATTTGATGTTTTTACCGTCACGACTCCTATAAGGGTTAGTATACCGAATGTTAATATTTTTTCAAATTTCTTAATTAAGCCTTAACTTTCAAATATAGATAGAAACACCCAAATTATGATAATTAGCACAAAAATAGGATGCATATTTCGCTTTAAAACGCATTTTCAGTTGACGTTTTCGCCATCACGACTTCCTTAAGGGTTAGTACACTGAAAGTTGTCACTTTTTCAAAATTTTCAATTAGGTCTAAAACTTTAAAGGTAGATACAAATACCCCAATTATGATGACTGGAGAAAAAATCGGTTTAATATTTCACTTTAAAGTGCATTTTTAGTTGACGTTTTCACCGTCACGACTCCTATACAGGGTTTGTATACCAAAAATAGTCTTTTTTTAAATTTCTCAAATAGACCCTAAACTTTAAAGATGGATAGAAACCCCTAAATTATGACTACTGGCGCAATAATCGGATGAAGATTTCACTTTAAAATATATTTTTACTTGATGTTTTCACTGTTATGGCTCCCTTCGGGTTTAGAGTATATCGAAATGGTCATTTTTTCAAAATTTTCAATTAGGTCTTAAACTTGAAACGTATATAGAAACACTGAAATTAAGATGATTAGCACAAAAATTGGATGAAGATTTCACTTTAAAATGTAATGTTAGTTGATATTTTCGTTGTTACGACTCTTTAGAAGTTAATACAACGAAAATGGTTATTTTTTCAAAATTCTCAATTAAACCTTGAAATTTAAATGTATATAGAAACATCCAAGTTATGATAATCGACATAAAAATTGGATATAGATTTTGCTTTAAAACGTATTTTTAGTAGCATTTTCGTCGTCACGTCTCCTATAAGTGTTAGTACTCTGAAAATGGTAATTTTTTCAAGTTTCTCAATCAGGCCTTAAACTTTAAACATGGATAGAAACACTTAAATTATGACAATTGACGCAAAAATTGGATAAACATTTCACTATAAAATGTATTTTTAATTGACGTTTTTGCAATTACAACTCCCCTAGAAGTTAATATACTAAAAATGGTGGTCATTTTTTCAAATTTCTCAATTACGCCTAAAACTTTAAAAGTAGATAGAAACACTCAAATAATGATGATTGAAGCAATAATCGATGCAAAATTTTGCTTTAGCTGATGTTTTCGCCGTTACGACTCTTTGATGAGGTTACTTACAACAAAAACGGTCACTTTTCAAAATTTCTAATATAGACCTTACACTTTAATCATAGATTGAAACACCCAAATTATAATGATTGGCGCAAAAATCGAATGAAGATTTGCATTAAAATACAGTTTTAGTGGACGTTTTCGCCATCAAAACTCCTTGAGGTATTAGTATACCGAAAATTGTTTTTTTTTTTCAAATTTCTTAATTAGTCCTTAAGCTTTAAATGTAGATAGAAACACCTAAATTATCATGATTGGCGCAAAAATCTAATGTAGATTTCCCTTTAAAACGTAAATTTAGTTGACGTTTTCACTGTCCGACTCCCCAAGGGGTTAGTAAACTAAGAATGATCATTTTTTTAAATTTCTCATTTAGGTCTTGAACTTTAAAGATAAATAAAAACACCTAAATTATGATGAGGGGCAAGAAAATTGGATGTAGATTTCGCTTTGAAATGCATTTTTAGTTGATGATTTTGTTGTCATGGCTCTCCTACAGGTTAGTACACCGAAAATTGTCATCTTTTCAAATTTATTAATTAGGTCTTAAACTTTAATCGTAGATAGAAACACCCAAATTATGATAATTGGCACGAAAATTGAATGTAGATTTTGCTTTAAAACACATTTTTAATTAACCCTTTTGTCATCACAACTCTCTTAGGGGTCAATATAGTGAAAATAATGATTTTTTCAAATTCCTCACTTAGGCTTAAAATTTTAAAGGTGCATAGAAACACCTCAATTATGATAACTGGATAAAAAATCAGTTCAATATGTCATTTTAAACTGCATTTTTAGTTGATGTTTTTCCGTTACGACCTTTTATGAGGGTAATGCACCAAAGATGGTCATTTTTTCAAATTCCACAAATAGGTCTTAAACTGTAAACATAGATAGACATACCTAAATTAAGATGATTGGCGTAAAATTCAGATGAGGATTTTGCTTTAAAACGTATTTCTAATAGACGTTGTCACCGTCAAGACTCCTCTAGGGGTTAGCATACTGAAAATGGTCATTTTTTCAAATCTCTTAATCAGGCCTTAAACTTTAAATGCAGATGAAAACATCTAATCATGCTGATTGACACAAAAATCAAATGTGGATTTCGCTTTAAGACGCATTTTCAATTGACGTTATCACCATCACTACTCCTTAAGGGTTAGCACACCGAAAATGGTCAACTCTTTAATTTTCTCAATTAGGCCTAAAACTTTAAAGCATAAAAAAACACCCAAATTATAATGATTAGAGAAAAAATTGGTACAAAATTTCGCTTAAAAGTGCAATTTTAGTTAATGTTTTCGTTGTCACGACTCTTGTACTGAGTTAACACATCAAAAGTGGTCAGTTTTTTAAATTTGTCAAATCGGTCTTAAACTTTCAACGTAGATAAAAACACCCAAATTTTGATGATTGACGCAAAAATCGAATGATGATTTGGTTTCAAAATATATTTTTAGTTGATGTTTTAGCTGTCACGACTCCCTTAGGGATTAAATACACAAAAAAATGGTAATTTTTTCAAACTTATTTATTAGGCCTTAAACTTTAAGCATAGATAGGAAAACCCAAATTATGATGATTAGCGCAAAAATATAACAAAGATTTTACTTTCAAACTCTTTTTTAGTTGAAATTTTCGTCATCACATTTTTCCATGCTCACCGAAAATGGTTATTTTTTGAACTTTCTCAATTAGACATTAAACTTTGAAAGTAGGTAGAAACACCCAAATTATGATAATTAGAGCAAAAATCATAAGTGCATTTTGCTTTAAAACGTATTTTTAGTTAACATTTTTGTCATCACGACTCCTCTAAGGGTTAGATAACTGAAAATGGTCATTTTCTCTAATATCTCAATTAAGCCTAAAACTTCAACGTTAAATAGAAACACCCAAATTATGTTGATTAGAGCAAAAATCGATTCAAAATTTCGCATTAATGTACATTTTTAGTTGACGTTTTCACCATAACGAGTCTCCTAAGTATGGCAAAAATGGTCACTTTTTCAATTTTCTCTAATAGGTTTTAAACTTTAATCGTAGATAGAAAAAAACAAAATTATGAGGATTGGTAGAAAAATTGTAGATAGAAACAACGTATTTTTAGTTGACGTTTTCGCCGTTACAACTCCCCTAGAGGTTAATATATCGAAAATGATTATTTTTTCAAATTTCATAAATAAGTCTTAAACTTTAAACACAGATAAAAACACTCAAAATATGATTATTGGCGCAAAAATCGTATGAAGATTTTGCTTTAAAACGTATGTTTAGTTGACTTTTTCATCATCATGACTCCCTTTAGGGTTAGCACTTTGAAAATGGTCATTTTTTCAAATTTCTATATTAGGTCTTAAACTTTAAACGTAAATAAAAACACTTAAATAATGATGAATGAAGCAAAAATCAGTTCAAAATTTCGCTTAAAAGTGCATTTTTTGTTGGAATTTTGACCGTCACAACTCCTCTATAGTGTTAGTACACCAAATATGGCAATTTTTTCAAATGTCTGAAATAGGCCTTAAACCTTAATCATAGATAGAAACACCTAAATTATGATGATTGGCGTGAAAATCGGATTAAGAATTCGCTTTAAAATGCATTTCTAGTTAACGTTTTCACCATTACGACTCTCGTAAGTACACTGAAAATGGTCATTTTTAAAATTTTTGCCATTAGGCCTCAAACATTAAACGTAGATAGAAACACTCAAATTATGATGATTGATGTAAAAATCGGATGTAGATTTTGTTTTAAAATGCATTTTTAATAAACGTTTTCGCCATCACGATTTCTTGAAAATGGTAATTTTTTCAAAATTCTCAATTAGGCCTTAAGCTTTAGCTTTAAACATTGTTAGAAACACTCAAAATATGATTAAAGCAAAAATTGGTTGAAAATTGCACTTTAAAGTGCATGTTTAATTGACGTTTTCGACGTCATAACTCTTTAATGGGGTTTGTACGCCAAAAATGATCATTTTTCAAATTTGTGAAAAAAGTCTTAAACTTCAATCGTAAATAAAAACACTGAAATTATGATGATTGACACAAAAATTGGATGTAAATTTCGTTTTAAAGCGTATTTTTAGTTGACAATTTCGCCATCACGATTCTCTAAGGGGTTAGTACATTGAAAATAGTCATTTTTTTAAATTTCTAAATTACGACTTAAACTTTAAATGTAGATAAAAACACCCAAATTATGGTGATTGCCTGATTGGAGCAAAAATTGGTTCAAAATTTTGCTTTAAAGTGCATTTTTAGTGTATGTTTTCGTTGTCACGACTCTCCTACAGGATTAATGCTTCAATAATGGTCTTTTTTTCATATATATTTCTCAAATTGGCCTTAAACATTTATCATAGATAAAAACATCCAAATTATGATGATTGAAGGAAAATCGAATGAAGATTTAGTTTTAAAATGTATTTTTAGTTGACGTTTTCGCTATCACAACGCCTCCAAGGGATTAGTACACCAAAAATGGTCTTTTTTTTTTTTTTTTGAATTTCTAAGTTCGGCCTTAAATTTAAACGTTGATAGAAACTGCAAAACCCTAATCTAAGTGGACCCAAGAGATTAATTGAAATTTAGTTTTTTGTCATTAATTTGGTTCGGTTCAAGTTTTAAAAATAAATGGACGTTTGGATAAATATTCACTTGATGGACCTAAGAAAATAAATTAAGCCTAAAATGAAATCTATAGATTGGCTTAATTTAAGTACAAGCCCAAAAAATAATTTTAATGGATTTATTAAAGAGCCTAATTAAAGTGCTAAAAAATAGCTCAATCAATCATTTATAAAACCTAAAATTTAAGTGAGCCTAAATTGGAAATTAGTGTAGGTCATTTTTCTACTGAATGCACTCATTTACTTTCAAGCATAAAAGATACATATACAAAGGGATGCAAAAAGAAATTACTATAGAAAAAGGTAGGGTTAAAATGTAAAATGCAAGCCAAAAAGTTGAGAATTTTTTATAGTGGATGCATGGACAGATAATGGTCAATATTTTATTTGGAAAATGGATAAGTGTTATGCAAAATTGAAAGTAAAAGAGACAAGCAAAGCAATTGGAATGAAACAAAATGGGGTGTTGAGCTAAGAAAAGACAAAATAAAGAGATAAATGTGATGGTGGTATTTTTTTTTTTAAATAAGAAATGACAAGTGTCACTCACAAACTTGACAACCAAAAATATATTCATGCATGAAGGATATTGAAGTATGAAAAATCGACAAGTCATGCATATAAGCATGAAGAACAACATGATAAGTAATAAGAGAATAGTGAGGCGGTGGAGTGTGTTATTGTTATACATATATAAGCTTTTTATATTGGAAAACACACAACTAGGTAGCAAGGAGGAAAAAAAAAATGGCCGAGAGAAAAGAAAAGAAAGAAGAAGAAAAATGAAGGAGAAGAGAAAAAGGGAGAAGGAAAATAGGTGAATTGGTGATATTAATATTTGGGTGCCTAATTTATCTAAATACTTTGTTTTTATTGCATTGAAATTAAGAATCCAAGAAATTTGTTAAATTTTTTCATATGTTCTAAATTGAGTTTTATGTGATTTTAGGGTGGATCCAAGATGATAAGAAATCAAATGAAAACTCTTTTTAGACCCAAATTTGTCTACTAACCTCTAAGAGAGTTATGACGATGAAAAGGTCAACTACGAATATGTTTTAAAGCAAAATCTTCACCGATTTTTACGTCAATCATCATTATTTAGGTGTTTCTATCTACATTTTAAGTTTTAGACCTAACTGAGAAATGTGAAAAAATGATATTTTTTGGTGTAATAACCTTATATAGGAGTTGTGACAATGAAAACAATCAACTATAAATGGGTTTTAAAGCAAATCTTCAACCGATTTTTGCAACAATTATCACAATTTGAGTGTTTCTATTTACGTCTAAAGTTTTAAGCCTAATTAAGAAATTTGAAAAAATAACCATTTTTAATATACAACTCATAAAAGGGTCATGATAATAAAAAAGTCAACTCGAAATGCGTTTTAAAGCAAAATCTTCAATCAATTTTTACGTCAATCATCATAATTTGGATATTTATTTCTTTTTACATTTAAAGTTTTAGGTCTAATTAAAAAATATGAAAAAGTGATATTTTTCAGTGTACTAACTCATAAAAGAGTCTTGAAGTGAAAACTTAAATAGAAAATATGTTTTAAAGCGAAATCTTGAACCAATTTTTGTGTCAATCATCACAATTTTGGTGCTTTAGTTTAAGACCTAATTGAGTAATTTGAAAAAATAATAATTTTCGTTGCACTAATACCTAGAGGAGTTATGATAGCAAAAACATCAACTAAAAATACGTTTTAAAACGAAATCTTGAACCCATTTTGCATCAATCATCATAATATGGGTGCTTCTATCTATGTTTAAAGTTTAAAGGTTAATGTGAAAAAAATGTCATTTCGGTGTACTAACCCCCAAGGCATCGTGACGACGAAAACATCACAAACAAATGTGTTTTAAAGCGAAATCTTGATCCGATTTTTGCACCAATTATCATAGTTTAGGCATTTCTATCTATGAATAAAGTTCTAAGCTTGACTGGAAAATTTGAAAAAATAAACATTTTCGATGTAACCTAAGAGGATTCATGACTATGAAAACATCAATGAAAATTATGCTTTAAAGCGAAATCTTGAACCGTTTTTTGCGCCACTCATAATAATTTGATCATTTCTATATATGCTTAACGTTTTAGGCCTAATTGAGGTATTTCGAAAAATGATCTATGTAGTGTCCTAACCATTGAGGGGATTTGTGACGATGAAAATGTAAACAAATAATTTGTTTTAAAGCGAAATATGAAACCAATTTTTGTGTCAAATATTATAATTTGGGCATTTCTATCCACAAATAAAGTTTTAGACTTAAGTGAGGAATTTGAAAAAAAAAAAAAAAAAAAAGACCATTTTCGGTGTTTTAACCCCGTAGGAGATTCTTGATGAAAAAAATGTTAACAAAAAATATGTTTTTAAAACAAAATCTTGAACCTATTTTTGCGTCAATCATCATAATTTGAACGTTTCTATTTACATTTAAAATTACCCAAGGGGATTCATAACAGCAAAATCGTCATAAAAAAATATGTTTAAAAAGAAATCTTAAACCGATTTTTGAGTCAATCATCATAAATTATGTGTTTCTATCTGCGTTTAATGTTTTAGTCCTGATTAAGGAATTTGAAAAAACAATCATTTTTTGTGCGTTAACCCCTATGGGATTTGTGACGGCGAAAACGTCAACAAAAAATGTGTTTTAAGTTAAGATCTTGAACCAATTTTCCACCAATCATAATAATTTGAGCATTTATATCTATGAATAAAATTTTAGACCTAACAGAGAAATTTGAAAAAATAATCATTTTCAATGTACGTTAGGGATTTGTATCAATGAAAACAGTAACAAAAAATGTGTTTTAGAGTGAAAACCTTATTCGATTTTTGCACCAATCATTTTAATTTGGACGTTTCTAGCTACATTTAAAGTTTTAGACTGGATTAAAGAATTTTTTAAAAAAATAAATTACCATTTCGGTAAGCTAACCCCTAAGGGATTCGTAACGGCAAGAACATTAACACAAAAAGCATTTTAAAGGAAAATCTTGAACTGATTTTTACGTCAATCATCATAATTTAGATTTTTCTATTTACGTTTAAAGTTCTAGGCCTACCAAAGGAATTTGAAAAAATGACAATTTTCAGTGTACAAACTCCTATGGGATTCGCGATAGCGAGAACATCCACAAAAATGCATTTTAAATAGAAATATTTAATATATTTTTGCATCAATCATCATAATTTAGGCTATTCTATCTACGTTTAAAGTTTTAGGCTTAATTAAGGAATTTTAATAAATGATCATTTTCGATGTATTAGCATTTACAGGATTCGTGACGGCAAAAATGTTAACAAAAATTACATTTTAAAGCGAAATCTTGAGCGATGTTTGTGCCAAATATCATAATTCAAGTGTTTCTATCTATAAATAAAGTTTAGGCCTAACTATGGAATTCGAAAAAATGACTGTTTTCGATGTACTAACCTCTAAGGGATTTATGACGACGAAAATATCAACAAAAAATATGTTTTAAACCAATTATTATATGCATTAATCAATATACAACTACTAAGTTTGCAAACGTACAGACACTACTACTCATTTATCATCTAATTAAAGGATTTTTCTTCTTACACTAAAACAAGCATGAATTTTTAAACTAGCATAAAAAAACTAAAATGAATTTTTTATTACTATTAGTATTCTCAAATTATAGTTTCTAAATAAAATCAATTGTTCTTGAAGAAAAGACTAGACAAGACCATAATTCGTGGCTTGCATTGACAAACTATTATCTTTGGTCGCTAACTATAATTTTACAAACACAGATGGTGTTTAAAAATTTCATTTCAGTTCTTCAAAAACTCACACGTGTTTTAGTGCTTTTTTATTATTATTATTATTATTATTATTATTATTATTATTGGGACTAGTCTAAAATGTTGTTGAAACCAACTGCAGTTTGACTCTGCGGCGCGATCAAAGATCACCTCCCAAAATATGGAAAGAAACAATCCACATGAGTAGGAAAAATGTTCACATAACCTATTAATTTTAAAGCTTATACCATAACTTTGCCTGAAATTAGATTGGTTTGTGATTATGTTGCGCATAAATAATTGAGCTATTAAAATCTAGCTAATATATATAATAAATAAATAATTGTTACTTAATTTAATTGTTTGATAAACAATATCTAACTAAGTAATGAAGGAACTTGCAGATCGCTGGTGGTATTGTTGGCACAGCCAACCCATTAAGACTCTAGCCTATATAGCCAAGATATTCATGGTTCGATCTATACCCGGGGCCCATACGTTAAAAGATAATTTTTTCACGTAAAGTGAGCATTTTCTCCTGCTTTTAAAAGCTTTAATTCCGAACCATATCTCAGAAACCTTGATCAAAAGTATGTGACATTATTATACGATATGTAATATACTCGTAATATGTATAATAAATAAAATAAATAAATAAATAATGAAGGAAGTTCGTTTATAGGATTATGTTTAGTTTATCATAAATAGATATATCCAACAACCTATTTTAGATTTCGCATCATAACATATTTTTTATTGATATTTTCACACACAAATCCTCAAAGGGCGTACGTACACTAAAAGCAGAGTTATGAGGACAAAAATGCCATCAAAAAAATTAATTTTTAATGGAAATAACTTTAATGCCAGTCGCCTGAAATTAATTTATTCTATGTATTAATACAATTTGGTGCCACTAATTTTTTTTTTTTCCAAATATAACCATTTTTTAGTACCCTTACAGAATTTGTCAATGACAATGTCAACACAAATACTAACTTGCGCACCTATGATTCAAACTTGCCGCAGATATTTATTTTAAAGATTTGCTTTGAGTTGTTCTAAATCCTGTTCTAGATAAAAAGATCTATTAGTGTTGTCAGGAGGATTGGAAAGAATTTTATGGTGCCAGACTTGAATAATTTGCTTAAATATCATTTTGCCAAGCAAAAGCTTTTTCTTTTGTCCCAATAACACTGGAGTTGAAATGCCACTACATATGAGAAGGGGAAAGAAACAAGGCAATATATTATAATATACCAAAAACTCCAACACTTACAAAATGCTGGGCACAGGCAATAAGATGTGCATCATATCCTTCCTGAGGCGTCAGCTAACAATGCAAAATGCAGCAGTTTTATCTCCGTTGCAACTACAAATGTTACAAAGTGTTGCGCAGAAAAGACCTATATTTACATAATAAACCCCTTCAGAAAGGATAAGATAAACCCACACACCCTTCTCGCTTCAGCCGCTACTGCCAAATATATCAAAAAACACAATGAGTAAACAAATCATTGCATTCCTTCATGAAAGTAAAAATTAAAAATAAACGGAAAAAAACATACAGATAATACAAAAACATAGTTTGTGAATTATTCATGAAACTGATACTCAGAGAATAAAAACAGTATTATTTGAGATTTCATAGTAAGTCTTTGTTTCTTTATGCTTGAAGCTAGCAAATAGGAAACATGTATGAGATGAATGTGCTGGATATGAAAGAAACCCCTATATGCCAAGGTAGGACAAAGTACAAATCACTACATAAGAAATGCATGAACGAAATTTTAGGGAAAGGTGCATTACAGCATAAATGCACAATGAACTTCCCAAATAAATCTAAATTCCATGTCAATTTGAACCAAAGCTCAACATTCAGCATTCCAAAATGTATCTGGCTTCAAAAGTTGCTGCCTCATTGGTTAGGCACCTGACACCCATCCCTAGTTTTGAACTGCTTTGCAGCCCATAAAATTTTTCGGTCCTCCCTACATCTTTATACAACCTCAAAATTTATGGTTTTTGTAGCATCATCAAACTCCTATAAAACAATCTGACATAAGTTGAACATGTAACTAACAGTTGACCTATCCAGTAGGGATTGTGTACACACACACACACACACACACACACAGCAGTTCAAATTCAACAAATAATTAAACCAGAACTTTGTTAGAAAAACAAGTTTCAGGATAAAAAATAGTTGGGCTTTGGGGGTGAGTAGTTGTAAGCATCTTACCTCCAACATTCGGCTACAGAGGTTAAAAATTCAATCATTTCCTTCCCAAGCATCAATATCTACAGAAACTTGGATTTATACAAGCAGACCCTATCTAATTGGATCATACTTTTCAAACAACTTGGGATGAGAGGTTTGATGTCAAAAGTGTTCCTCTAAAACCTTCTTCCTCATGTTGCACATTCATTCTCTGGTCAGAGAGCTCATCTGTGGAACAAAAAGAATATAAGTAATAATAATCAAGTTGTCTGTCAATATCACTTAAAAAAGGCGATAGTGTATCTGCAACAAAAACTGGCTATATGCTTCAACTAAGATGATGCATATCCTATGCAATGTATTGAATGGCAACAGGCAAATAGAATAAATAAATACCCACCACATCTAATAATCAATGTGGTTGAAACTAAAAGCCTAAAAATATCAAATAATCAATTGATCAACGAGCTATCCCTATCACTAACAGTTTTATTTGCAATACATTTGCTATATCATCACTGGTTTAAAATTTTGATTAACTTTCATACGTAAAGCATTAAGAGAATATCTAGTCATTAAAAACTGTGGCTATAATATATCTCTTAGCAGTATTTCAATAAACAAAAATTCATTAAGATTAATACATGTTCAAAATTAACATAGAAAAAGCAGTTATAGTCCTTAAACATGATCAATAAGATTAATACACGTTCAAAATTAATATAGAAAAAACAGTTCAAAGATTGTAGGGTTCAGCGGAAGCTCCAATTTCAAACTCAAATTCACTAAAGGGTTTCGGGAGATTTTAAGATTATCAAAAAATATATCAAATATAATAAAATAACCATTAATAGTCCTTAACCATGCATCTAGCACATCAAACATCTGAAAAATAAACTTTCAATAACTTAAAATTGCAATTCATGTTAAACTATTAATTGATTGAGGTTACACAGTCATTCAATAACTTCCATACTGAAACACATGCTATGCAACATTTTGAGTGATATATGGAAACACATTGGTTCAATGTGGTATCTAACATGTGTAATATCTGATAATTCTCAATCGCTACAGCTTAGTAAATTTCCCCAGCACCTTACATTTTTGTTTTATGATTTTTTTATAGGAAACAAGAAAAATTTTTATTAAGAAATATATCCAACATATCTGTTAATTCAGGAACTTTTCTCAAAGTTTTTTTTTTTAAAAAAACAAAGGTTCAAAAGGGAAAAAATCTTAAGACTCATCTTACACCCCAATGCAATTTTATCAACTGATCAAGTAACATCAAGAATTCATATATCTATATATGTGCATTAGAAACCTTCTAGCAATAAATAAGTCCCCATTTTGCAGCAATTAGTTTACAATTCTCATAATTATAACAGAAATAATTAGTTGAAGGTCATCAGAGAAAATTTCACTACAAAAAAACAATCAATAATTAATTAATTCTAAGCACAGTTAATGAAGGTGTATAAAAGTATCAAGATGATAATTACCGGCAATATCCCGATGCTCGTGGATTTCCGAATCTTGCACCCAAAGCTTATCACCAGGGAATATATTCATGTCTGCAAGAGTAGCACATTCTTGCTCGATTATCCTTTGCCCCTTGTGAAGTATCTGGTTTTCCTTCACAACCTGCACCTCAAAGACTAGATTTTAAACACCCATATGCACATAGAATGTGATGGCCACAACAGCTCATCTAACAATCTTCAAATGGTATTAATGTGATTGACCAAGGTGAAGGGAAACAAAGTTTCACCTCATAGACAATAACATCACAAGTAGCACACTTTTCAGAAAAGAAGGAATATAGATCAAAACTGATGTCAGAATATCAAGATATTGCATGCCATTCACATCATCATACAAATCGATAACACAAAATCTGATTCTGTTATTATGTAGTGCTAGATCAAAATCATTTTAAATAAAAATACAGATTGATATATTATCTAGACATCAGAAAAATTTTAACATTTGCCCAGGGTGAAACTCAAAATAGCTTCACAATAAATGACCAGAAACTAAGAATTGAGCTGACATTAACCTTAATTCATTTCATAGCTTTAAGTCACACTAAAGTCTACCTCATAAAGTAAGGTAAACATTTCTCCTAATGAAGCTGCTGTTAAGAGATACCACAAACTTTAAGATATTCAAACTAAATGGAGGTCCAAACTATTCTCCATCAATCATCACTAAACGCCTCTTGCTTTGATTGTAACCAATTAAACATGGAATATTTAATCCAACACAAAATATCCATATCTCCCTAAAATTTTATCAGAAATATGATGCACATAATTTCCCACAATGTAACAGCAAGGAAGCCGTCCACAAGCCTCAGCAATTTCAGTTCTCAGCTGTTCAAGTTGAAGAGTCAAACCTTCCGTAACATACCCAGAAAATGTATTAAAATACTCAAGTAAATTTTAAAAACTGTCTTTTATTTTGTTAAAATACATATTATTTATTTTACCAAATTGTTGTCTAAGGTAAGTGATAATCTAGCAACCGAAAGATTTACAGTTTTGAACAAAGGTATGATGCACATAAAATCAAGGCAGACTATCAAAGATGCGCTTAATTCAAATTCCACATATAATTTGATGTATACTTGCAGTGTGGATTCTTACCCCAAGAGATTCCCAAATCATCATCTTTAACTGATAAATAGATGTGGAGGCTGAAACTTTCAGATTTATGAAACTTCCATAATTGGTCTTCCGGGCACGCTTCGAAGTTCGTCGATCTGGCTCAAAACTAGACTCAGATGCTTCTAAAATTGACCTCGGAGCTTCTTTCCCACGTACAAGACATACATATATATTCTCATCAGTATAGTTAAGTTTTTCCATCAACTCACAACTTTCTTTTTCTCCGATGCAGTACTCGCATATCTGGCAAAATTGTGACACAACTTGAGACAAGAAAGTAATGCTTGTACAAAGATTTTAAGTAACATTATTTCACCCATAAACTGTGCTCATGGGAAAACAATAAAAATGCACCATAAGCAGACCAATTGAACCAAATGTTGACTAAAACTAGACAAGATGAATAAAGTGATATTATTACAATATTTCAATAAATTTTATGGCCAATCACATTTCATCGACGTTTAAATTAACCATAAAAGAAAAATAAATATATTAAACATAAAAATTGTTCTAATTGCTTCAAAAAGTAATTACAAAATGCCAATGTCCTCAAACGTAGGCAAACTTTCCAAAAGATTCCGAAAGTTGATGTAGCATTACCTCTATGAACAAAAAATGAAATGTAAGAAATAAAGATTCAAATTACCTCCGGAAAAGTCCTAACCACAGGCTGTCTAGATTCAATCTCATTATTTTCTTCATCACGAGAGTTTGAAGACTCCTCACATATTGGCATCTCTTCGCAGGACCCAACCAAATTATTTCCTACATTATTACCAAACTCAACCATAGCAGCTATTCCTTTCTCTTCATAGCCACCCCACTCTTCACAAAAACATTTCCAATCATTCTCAGTAACAATTGTCAACCCATCTGTCTAGAATCCACAGACACGGTGAAAGGGAAGAAAGAATTATTAGGTCAGAGCTCTTATGTGACGATGAGTCCAAGTTAAAAGTGTGCTTATCTATCTTTATAGGAATTTAAAAACTAAATAAAAATTTTTTAAAAAAAAAAAACAGCCAGTGTGCTTATCAAAGCACTTAAACACTGAATTCCATGTTGCCAACAGTAGCTTTCACAAAAAACATAAGCCCAAACTGGGCACTTAAATGATGATATACTTACCGTAGCACCCTTCTGAAATATTGAACCACGTTTGTAAACCAGCTCAGGAGGCCTTTCTAACAGTCGTGAATGCTGGAGCCAAGAAGGAAAAAAACAAAGATATTACAATAGTTAAAAATTGTATTTTGTTTGATTTTGGTGTGCGCGCTCTTTCAGGGAGGGTGCATTGGGGGAATGGCAGTAGATAGAGAGAAAAGGTCCAAAGGGAAAGAACATGGATCGGAACGGATCTTATTTGTTCACACCATATTTTAATTTTAAATTATCTCTAGATGTAATTAACAATCATAATTCATTCCTGAATTGAACAAGTCAACAGTATAACTAACAATTGCATGAAAATCTCATAGATGTAAGCAATGAAAATTTTAAATGACTGAAAGGAGACAAAGCTCAAATGCTGTCAAGTTATCTTTCTGCATATGAGGGTAAAATATAAATAAAGAGCACCTTAATGTGCAGGGCTATCTGAAACTAACTAGGTGCCTTTATTTCATCATTTTTATTTTTATTTTTATTAACCCAAAACTCCTCCAATTTTTCCATTGTACCGCAGATTCGAAACTAGTGGCTTGTGCAGATCCTAAAACCTTGATAGCCATGAAGTGTAGGTAGGTGGTGAATTGAACCCTAGAGGCACTTGGTTGAATGCCCCACCCCACAACCATTAGGCCAGCTCCTTGGGTATGAATCCGATAAAATGTAAAAGGTGTTTGTACATAAATATGACAGCTTACCTTTTCACATTTGAGCAAGTTAATGACGACATCAAGAGTTTCAGGTTCCACAGATGAGGAAATATTTTTTCCACTAGTACTAATATAGCTTCTCCATTTTGTAACCCATGATGAGGGCACCAAATAATACTTGCAATGCAAAGACAGTGGAATACTTCTTCCCATGGCTAATTTTTCATGATTTTGGCGCTGTTTCAACTTCAAAGCTCTGCAGCAAAAAGAATGGAACTTAAGCAACCGACCATAAAAACTCGCATAAAAAAAATACTCAATCAACTCAAGTAACCTTATAGAATCCTCCATGCATGCCACTTCAGAAAGTACATCGCTGCATTCAGCACACTGCTTGGAATCTATAGGAAAAGTTGAACAACCCAAAAGATCGTCAGGTTTTACTTTCACGGCATCTTCATTAATGAAGAGCCACAGACTCTCAGGAATAAGCACTCGCTTGGCACCAGCAGCTTGCTCAGGCATCAGTTGTCCATGTAGACACCTAATTGAAGCAGTTGGTCCTGAATCAGCTTCACTAGGTGCATCAAGGTTTTTTCTTTTTGTCCACTGTTGCAACCTACAAAAATAAAGAGAACAATTAGTATGCCAACCTAGAAACCACACCAAGCAGCTAAAACTATATCATGTTCAAGAGAAAAGATGACACATCATTGTCAGCTTGGATTGAACCAGAACCAAAATTTAAAAAATATTAACTTTAAAATTTTATATTATTTCTTTACAGGAATTTTGAATTTCTTTTTTAATATTACTGTTTAGAATGGATCTGAATAGTAAGTTCAAAAGGTTCAAGAGTTATCTGGATTCTAAAATAAGCAGCTCCAATTAGATCAGACATCAAAGTTTTTAAACAGATAGGATGCAATCTGGTCGACACCGCTACAATAAAGCATGGTTAAAGTAAAATGCTTTTTCTTAGCCACATCAAATCCATGGAAGAGGAAAAAAAAAAAAAAAAGGGAACAGTGAGAAACAAAAATTCCTTAAAGCTCAGAAAATTTCTCGAATGAAAAAAATAATATATAAAGAATTGAATAGAAATCTTTGCTGTCATTGATCATACCATGCCTTAGATACATAATAAGTTCCATCTAGAAACTTTCCAGACAGCACAGAATCTGCAAGCTCTTTCATTGATTTTCTTCGATCTCTATAAGTATCAGCAAATACAACGGTACGTGCCCCATCAATAAGGCAAGTCATGCAGTAATCATCATTGGTCAGTGTTGGTCCCCCTGCATTCTGAAATTTACAAGCATTAGTGGAAATAACCAATAACAATGACAGGGCACACAGCAAAGCATAGAGAAACAATTAATACACATCCAAGTAATTGACAGTTTGACACAGAATGTTCATCAATAACATAAGGTAACATGAATAAAAGGAGAAAAGGACTTCGAGTAAACTGCTTTCTTTTAAGGAAACGAAGTATTTAAATTTACAATGCAAACAAAACAAATTAAAAAATCCATTAAGAATTACCATTTCATGGTTCCATTTCCCCCACCATATAGTCACAGCTGACACAAATTTTTTATCTAGACATTCAGAATACCAGGTAAAAGAAAAGGAAAAATAAAAAAATAAACGAGCAGCTTTCCACATAAACTTCACCTTCATGCTCCAAAGACTTCAAACATGTCTAGACCATTGTTCTCATCATATAATGAAGTTCATTTCCTACCTACCCACCCTCATAAAACTAGTGAAGAATAGAGAAAAAGATAGAGAGAAGCATAAACAAACACTTTGATCGTTTATAGTGCATGTCACAAACTGCATTCCAAGTAGTCTACCTGTTCTATGACTTATTTCTTCAGAGGATGGCTGGTACATTTGTTTAACAAATGATATCAGAATTAACAAACTGAACCTTCTTGCCCACTAAAATAACATATGCTGGACAAGTAAATGATAAATTAGGCAGAATCTATCCTCTGGATAAGTTGTACTTCTATATTTTTCTCCATATGCACACTCAATTTCTCTCTCAATATTTGAAGTAGGTCAGACGTGAGACACTTGAGAGTGCGTGCCTTGCTTGAGCTTCACAAGCGTTGCTCCATTCCTAGGCTCCAACATCAAATTATACAAACCTTACTTTAAAAACAGGAATTTAGGATATATGTGATAAGCAAAACTTATTGTTTAATTTGCAAGAACAGCTCTCCAATCCGTTAATTTGAGAAAATGACTCCAAATGAATTCTTCAACAAAAATCCTCTCACATACTCCTAAAGTTGAATAACTACTACTACATTAACTAGTCAAAACTATTTTAAAAACTCACAAATTACCATATTACTACTCACTAGATCAAATTTTCTAACACTCAGACCAAATACAAGACAAAACTCCACGTAATTGAGCTTATGCCAGTAAGGTGAAGGTGTGAACTGGAGCAAGGGCATCTCAAAAGATCAAATGCAATAAAATAGTGAACAGAAGGGGATTTATTATGTATACAGTTGATTTCCACATCAAATTCATTAAATTATCATGAACAAGTGTAATGCTTTTGTTGCCTACAAATACTAAGACAATGCACTAGTAAATTATTACCACCAAATTACAAACAATTTCATTAGTATGACCATTGATTTAAAACTCAGTGCGAGGCAGCTGCTTGAGGCGTGCCTCATGCGCCTCAGGGCTGAGGGTGCCTTGAGGCAGCCGCCTCACACCCGTTAAAGTTTATGGCCACCTCAGTTGATTGAGGTGGCCACCTCAAGTCGAGTCGGGGCGGTTCTGGTGCGGCAGCCACCAGAACCCTGCTTGTTTATTAAAATCATGCAACACAATACAATTATGTCATGCCACAGCCAGACAAACAGAACCCTGTTTTTTTAATAAAAAAACGCGAGACCTTTTAAAAAACACAAAACCTATATAATGTGGCAACATAAGACTCAAGTCGGCAGTGTAGAAATTAAACCTATATATGCAAATTCCTCCTCCAAACTGCTTACAACCTAAACCTCCACTGAATACCCTCTCAACTCAATATTTCATCTCATTTAACTAAAAAAAAATATATTATTTTTTTATATTTTTTTATCATTTTCGGATTAAGGCAGCTGCCTCGCATCACCAAGGGTACACCACCTTGAACCGTTTTTCGAATTTTAAAACATTGAGCATGACTTTGATCTCCCTCATTCAACGTGTTTCTCTCCATTTAAATTTTGCTATCACACGAGTTATTTCATTTTTATTTACAACTTCTTGTAAAATAGAAAAGAACTAAAATAGATGTAGATAAACAATACACAGCAACTGAACCAAGACAAGTTAGAAAAATGGAGAGAAATTTGCACAGAGAATTATACAAGGCCAATTATTTTTGTGCTAGCAAATGATGCATATTTTTTTCACAATTCACACTAATAAGGAAAAATTCAATTTCATCATTGTTTCACCTACTTCTTTGCAACTAATATAAACTTAGAGAAATATAAGAAAACATTACCAAAATATATGGGAGCCAAACAAGAATAAACACAACCTAAGGTCCACGGACTAATGAACAAACAAAAAATAACACAACCAAAGGTCCACAGACTAATGAATAAACCAAAAAATGGTAACATGTAAACATTTGATATTCAAGGAATGTGAGTTTGTTTAAAGTTCAATAATATTGTTGAGCCTTCTCTACTAGTTTCATGTTTTAATTAAAGATGTTTCAATACAATATCAAGAAGCCTAGTATTGGATGCAAAAATCAGATCATTCTATTAATTAAAATTTTGTCGTTGATTTCAACCATGTGTTTAAAATCCACATTTTAAGTCCATAAATTAAGTTGGGTATGCACATAAAGGTTGCCTATTAGGGATTAATAACTATTATTGAGTCACATCCTTTCGGCTTAAACTTTTAGATTAATGGCATTCCAACAGCTTGTCTGTCTAATACAAGCAGGTAAAGAAGTTAAGACCCAGAAGAATGTCACAACAAAATCAACTAGGAGAAAAAATCTAAGTAACATACCACAAAATTCAAGCATCATCGTAAAATTTGCATATGTAATTACCTTAGAGAATAATATATTCCAGGCTTCAGAGGACAAACGCTTCATGGAGCCAACCTTTGATACTGGGACTTTCCCATGAGAACATTGGATTGATGAATTGTCTAAAACACTGCAAGATACTACAACATAAGACATTGATGATAATAACAATAATAATGGCAGGTGCATGCTTCAATGCAGTAACAAGGCAGCAAATATGAACCCCAAGGAATGTCTAGGGCAGCAAAAATAAATCATTTTCACAGATAAGTAAATATCCAAGTAGAAGAATAACAAGCACAAAAGGGGTAAGCAAATATACACAGAACAGCACCAAAAGTCCTAAAGTATGATAAGAACTTGTACGTACGGTGGTATGATATTATCAGCCCATTGCCGCAGCCAATCAGTGGAGACCCAATAAAATGGTTCTGCAAGTGATTGAACAGGTGCTTCAGTGAGAACAGATCGCACTTCCTGTCTCCGTTCTGTGATACAATCCAATTCTCTCTGCTTCTTTAGTTTGTATCGTTCACAAGCATCAAGATATGACACATTCAAGTCTCTTATCTCCTCACAAAGATGAGATGGAAGAGAAACGCCGTCATGCGAAAAAACTGTATTACCTTCTAATTGTATATTCTTGACATCACAAACAGTAGGTTTCTTCTCACCATCCTGCTTGGTAGGCTTAAGATTATACATCAACATGTAAGCATCATTAGAGGTGAATCTTTTTACATGACCATTGTTACTAGATTCTGAAGATTGCAGCTGAACATTTATATGCTTTACATTATCACCATTAGCTTCTTCTGTGGAAGATGGATAAACAAGGAGATCAGAGCTAACACCTTTAGAACTGCTACTTGAAGACCCTTCTCCGAATGGGTGATGACCTAGGTTTGAGACATGCTCATCATCAAATTCCCACCACTGCCCTGTATTCTCATCCTTAATAAGTGCAATGTAATGACCACTGTTCACAGCAGTGCCCTTGTGAATCAGAACAGCTGACAGGTTGTATATTAAGTCCAACTGAGATGGCTCAGATAGTCTCTGCTGCATATTAAGCTCTCCAGGAAAAGAAAAAGCAGAAGTAATTTTCTTCTTCATTGTCGTCTACTGACACAAATTAAGAAACCATAAAAACATTAATATAAGCACAAGCAATACCAAGATGGTACTGTTGCACTGAGTAGATGACAGAATTCTCAGATAAGGAAGAGGTCCTAAATAAGATAACGACAACAAACGATATATTACACATCAAGAAAAATCCATGTACAAATTCAGCGTACAACTTTTGCTAACTAGCATGAATTTCAAAATTGAGCATGTACAACCATGCTAAAAGCCTAAAACAAGAGAAGAAATTTTCACCATAAGCAGCACATATCTAACAACAAGACAACTACTACAGCACCGTCAAGCCAAATACAATTTGATGCAAAACAATGAGAACAGCGTAAAAGCATGTAAAGCACAGAGATAGCCAACCCTTGCTAAACTTCCAGGGCCACAGCAAAAGAAAACACAACACTCAACAAATAGCCGTAAACAAAGAGCCCTCATAAAAAGTAAAAAGAAACCCTCTTTTAATTTACCGTTGCCTCCCAATTAATGTTTATAAAAAAGAAAAGAAATTCTTTCATAATTACGAATGACCAAAGAGACGTCCAAAAATGGACTTTGTCTGATTAGATGTGAACTTCATCTTCCCTCTCATCCTCAAAGATTCTTCTATTCCACTCCAACCAAATTACCTTCAAAAGTGTCATCATTGCACAATGCCAAAAAGTTTTGAGCCTTACACCCCCAGCATATAAAAAATTTCAGCAAGAACATCAATACAAAAGCTAGTTGGGCCCACTTCAAATGAGCTAACTTCAAAAGTTTATTCTAGAGGTTAGAGGTAGTGGGGAACTAGAGAAAAGGAAATCTGAATTTTCTAGATCATTTTATACACATCATAAACCATTGGAAATGCAAACTCCCACCTCTTCCTCCTTTTCACCATATTATTCGTAATAATCTTGCCCTGAACAATAGTCCAAATGAAGACCTAAACTTTTGTTATAAAGTTTGCCTTCCAGATACCTCTATAAGATTCTAGGGAAATATTAGAAGAATGTTCAATCAAATTATCACTAAGACAATTCACAAAAGCATACAGAATACATCTATTATGAAGCATACAGAGAGCAGCAATTTGAGAGATAGTATATACATAATATCCCACAACTTGCATTTTTAAGAGAGAGAGAGAGAGAGAGAGCACTCAGAACACCAGTACTGCTCTACCTAACCACTTTTCCATCCTTATGGTAAAAAATCTCAACCTTAAGTAAGGATGCCTACTGATGCAGTAAATAAATATTCCATTTGCACAGACCCTAAAACTTAATAAATTAAATAATATCATGGAACAATCATAAGTAATATGGTTTGCCAAAATTCCACTGAAATCAAGCAAGGATACAGAAATTTTAGCAAATTCATTTTTAGCATTCACTGAAGCATTCTATAAAGCAAAATAAGAGAATTCATTCTTTCAATGTATAACCTTCTTCTTCTCTAATCATGTTCTTTATACATATGTCCCACTTGTAATTTGTAACTTGTCCTAAATCCCACTGGACTTTCAACATTATATCTTCCATCTAATATAATTCTGAAAAAAAAAAGACTTTCAGCTCTTTGTGCCATGGATCATGCAACTACAAAAATGGATTAAGAAGGGAATATGTACCAAAAAAAAACATTCATAAAAAATTCATAGAAATAAAGACAGTAGAAAATTAGCTTTCAAAAACTCTAAAATACATAGTAAGTACCTTTGGAAGGAAAACACAACGCTTAAGCTGAAAATTGAGAACAGCAGGCAGTGAACGCAGCTTAATACTCCGAGTAGCATCAACTCTTGTTCTACACGATTCACAGAAGTATTGGTTATCTCCATTAAGCTCTTCCACACTAAGGTAATCATCTAAACTATCGTCTAATGTTTTTAAGCCCTTGACATTCAACTCAAGCTCATAGAAGTCTTCCATCTTCGCAGAAGCTTCGGAATCCTTTCCACATTGTGAGCACCTAAACACCCAAAAAGGGAACAGGAGTGTAATATATACAGTGATCCCTCCAAAAAGAATAAAATGGGTAGACAAAAAAAAAAAAAAAAAAAGGAAACAATTAGAAAAATAACTCGTTGATAGTTAGCATCATTACAAGATACTGAAATTCCTAAACTCTAATCATTTTATATTAAGTAAATAAGTTGGTCCCATAGGTACACACATTGCTCAACACTAACGACTGACACCAAGTAGAGCTGATCATATGTACCTTGGGGAACCTGCCTCTGTCTATGAAAGAGAGCTTATAAAGTCAAATTTTGAAAAAAAAAATTATTTAAAACAAGCAGTTGCTGACTCATGCAAATTTCATGATTCAAGACTGCTTCTGCAAATGTACAATTAAAAAGATCCAACTAAGTGATAAACAAAAGTAAGAAATTAATGAAAGAAAAGTACCTTGACTTTTAATTTATATTTCTTGTAGGAAACATCAGGAATTTTGTCAATACAAAAATAATTACGAAACACAAAAGAGAAAACCATCAGTTCATTAAATAACTTCACATAAAGGATTAAAAAATATCTACAAAGCCCTAAACAAGTAAAAAATTATCTAACTTCAGCCTCCGCATATGCTGGCTCAAAACAAATGAATAACTTGAAATTCAATAGAAGAAGAAATTCAAAGGATTCTATATTTATCACGGTTATTAAATTTTTCATTATTTAGAGTCTTCTCTATTAATCTTTAACGTATCCTGATTTCTTAAGTTATATCATAACAAATAGCTTGTCAATTTTGTACCATTCATCATCAAATTCCAAATAAATCTTTTACTAGCACTCCTTCACTCAAAAGAAATAAAAAGAGTAAACAATCATTTGTAATTACTAATTAAGATTCATACATGCAACTAGCCAAAAAATATCAAGCAATTTAGAGAGGTAAAGATAATGCTAATCAACACAATGCACAATAACAAATTATAATATCGAAGAGAAAAAGGCAATAGAAAAAATTGATTCTTACGTTGTCACATGAGACACACTTCCACGGAAAAGATCTTGAACAATTGTTCTAGCCTTGGAAACTTTAGAATGACTGAGACAACGCTCAAGCAAAGAAAGAAGCAAGGTGAGGAACTCATGGCTATCCTGCTGAACTCCATTGTCTAACTCCAGAGTTTTAATGAATGGAGCTGAGTCGATAAAAGCCATTTTACTAGCATGCAACTGTGCAAAAAGTCTTGAAAGTTGATCCAACACAGGATTTTGCTTCAAAACATCTGGCTCAACAGAGAAAAGACCATCACGAAACGATTTATTCATATATAGGCACTGCAAAATGCTATTTGCATAGCATGTTGCACCGAGATTTGTCAATCCAGCGGGTGAGGAAGCAAGAGCACGAAGATCCTTGCATGGATCCGGACCCAAAGCTTGCATAATGTCTGACATTTTCTGCCACAACCCAGATTTGCGGCTTCCATTGGGCGGTGGAATCAACCCACAGAAGCAATTAGGGTTATCCTTGGTATTCACACGACAACCTTGACATACCGGCTTGGAGATCATGTACAACCGTTGTAAATCAGAATCAGTTATCTCACCTGTGGCATGAATTTTCCTATACAAATAAAAAAGCATAAGGCAGGCAACAAAGACAGATTTCCACTTGAAACAAACACAAAACAAAATTACCTCAATATCTCAGATGTATCAACATCGGCCACTTGTCTATGCCGTTTATTTTTACTACGCGTAGTTGGTCGACTCATTTTATTAACAATCAACTCTGCAGTAATAGACAATGAGTCATTCAGTCAGTTTCTCTCGCATTGCTACCCTAAATCAATCATTTTTCAACTAATTAGACACCAAGGAACCCTAAATAGTCAAAAACTAATATTAGAGACCTGCAATTATGGAGTGGACTAAATCAAGAACATACAATACAAGGCTCTGCAACTGAATACAAAATCAACGACGAAGAAAAACAAAAACGTATAATATGTATCATCACAAGATCTAAACCTAAACGATAACAAAAAAAGAGAAAGAATAGAGAAATGAAGATGAAAATCGTACCGGATAGGTCGGGTGAGAGAGGAAACGCCGATCCGACTGCAAGGTGTAGAGCGAGAGGAAACGGACACCCAATTAAAGTTGACAAAAAAAAAAAAAAAAATTAACGAGAGTGTGCTGTCAATATCTTTCCAAAACGCCGTAGTTTTCAATCCCTAACCCCCTCACTTGGCTTTCTTGGCCTTTTTGCCTCCTTTGTATCTGTATTAATTTTATTATTGTACGACTACAACGTATTAAATATCCCATTTAACATAGAAATTATTATTTCTCTAATATATTTATTAATAAATACTTAAAGCACAATTTTGGATGGGTGTACGTTCAGGAGTTCTAAAACCCATATACCAAATTAAATTAGATTATTTTTATAAAATTGAATTGAATTGAATTAAATTAAATTATAGGAGTCTATATTAATATTATTATGTGTTTATTACAATTCACGTTGCCCTGAAAAAGGAACCGTAGTAAAAGTAATTACACGGCAATACCAAATAAGTCCCGACTTTTTCAAGTAATTGGTGACTTTTGTGTTTTCTATCAAACTTGTCCTTGTTTTTTCTTTAATACTAAATTAGCTCACATTGACTAACACCTGTTGGTCAAACAGATATAAGGTTCAAAGTGTAATCCATGTAAAACATAAGCACTTGACATATGTATCATCTAATGGATTAACATTGATAGTCTTTTTTTTTCCCTTAATTTTATACATGAATATCAAAAGTTGTTTATGTAACCTTTATACCTTTGTTTCAAAAAAACATATCACTGAGTACTCGCAAAGGTGGTTGGCTGCCTCCTCCAGGATCTAATCTGGTTCCAGTTTGTGAAGGCTGCTTCCATGATCTTAGTTCATGGATGAGCTCTACAATCTTAGTTGTAAGAGAGGCCACAGCCTCCTCCACTAGATACAGCAATTAATGTGGCCATCGACACTTTCTTTAGCTAAAATTAAACTTAAAAAAAAAAATAGTTTATATTTTACATTTAATTAAAATTTGGTGTAAACGTTGAAGTCTTTTGGAGAAACAAGTTTGGGAAGAACATTAGTGAATTTAGTTCATTTTACTTGTAAGTTAATCTCGCTTTATTATGTTTCATTTAGAGTTTTATGAGAGATTGAGAAGCAAAACTTGTAATAATTGTTTTTTCAAAACATTTCACAAATATTTGCATTTATGATATATTACTATATATCAAACGTTTTATGTGAGATGCGAGAACATTTTTATGTTCAACATTTCAATTGCATTAATTAAATTTTTTTTTTAAAAAAAAAAAAACATTTCAGTTGCATTAAATTATGAAAAGTTTTCACGTGCATATCCATATTTCAAATTGTAAAATTATGTTATTGTGTAAGTCATGTGCCCTTCAGCAGCTACGGGAGGCATTTTAAGGCCAAAAATACTATCAAAAACGCCAAGTGAAATGCAAAATCAGAATGACTAGGTACTGAAAGTAATCTATTTGAGAAATTGAAGTTTCTTTTTATGGAATGTTTCATTTCTTGCGACACAAATATTAAAAACGTTTAAATGAGGACAATTAGGAACAAAGGTCGATAAAATTGAGGCTTGTGTGACAAGCAAAGGGAATCAACCACAAGCTAATCACACCCTCTAAATAAGATGACAAAACCTAAGAATGTGTTCCACAAAATTTCCTTGAGCATCAAAAAGGTCCAGAGCAATATGTTAATAAGATGACCAGGCCGGCTTCATCATATTCGTGTTCATCAAATCTGTCTCTAGAAAAGGTATCATGACCTCCGTACTAGACGTAAACAAACCGAGCTTCTCCATAAGCTTATCGAATAGGTCGCCAACTACGTAAGAGAGACCTGAGGCCGTGACTCCTGAGCTCACATAGTATAGTACAGTTTTCCAGTAAGACCGATTCTGAACGTGAGCCTTTGCAGCCGCTAGTAACACAATGCATGCAAGAGAGGATCCTGCAACTGCTGCAATCTTAAGATCTCTATCATCACTCCTCCGAAATGAGAAGCCATATATAACAGGAGGCAACAAGCCAAAGATGAGAAACGATATAACAACTACAATCGCATGTCGTGCAAAATTTTCTCTCCGTCCTAGCAGTCGTTGATACTGATCTTCTTGCTCATTCATTTGAGAATGTTCATTTTTCAGTTCTTTAATCTGCAGAACTTCATAAGTTTAGATAGCAAGAACTAAAATGCCAAGAACAAACACTTTGCTTCCTATTTTACATAGAGTACAACAGTTCTGTCAAAATTAAGTTTTAAGAGGTGTAGCCTCAAAATTTTAAGAGTTATCCTTGTATAATCAATGTCACTCTATCAATTTATGTAGGGCAATTTATAATGTTAGGGCCTTTCCTCAAAATACAACAAAAGTGGCAGAATAGCTGCAGACAAGGATATTATTCATAGATTAATGAATCTTATATGAAAATCGTGTCTTCTAATAGTTGTCTCTGAAAGATTTTAATGTTGCTGTAGTCATGTTGAATGATATTATTCTTGATCTTTGAGATGGATGCAGTTTAGGTTATGCATTGAGGAACATTCTAGGATTTCAATTCCAGAACTACATTATTTCAAACATAATTCACTAACAAAAACAAAACATGCATTGTGTAAAAATTTGTTTCGAGAATTAGATGTTCTGTATATAATGTAGTAAATTCAATATAGTTACTCACGTTATCAGCAATAATGAAGAGCCCTCCCACCACACTTGCCAATCCCAAAGCTAAAATGTTCACTGCAATGACCCAAGATCAGAAGTGTAAATATAAAATGTCTGTGAAAACAAAGGATATACATTACAAGATAAATTACAAGATGATACTTATGATATCAATAAACTCAGAATCAGAGTGATCTAGCTGCAGCTGACAAACACAAAATACAATTGGCGAACACAGGTCTAGCACAGAGTTTGAGTCCTTACCTTAAACTTTCTAGTTTAAGTATCAAAGCTTAACTAATCATCCTTATGCATAAACCACTAGTAACTTCGCATTGTGGATATTAATTTTTCTTTGTATAGAAAGATCATAATTTTGTTAATGCAATCAATTGAAGTCATCTTACTTACCTGTACTTGAATAAAATGTTTGCTTTTGGTAAAAATTTATCTTGCCAATGCATGTTATGTTTCTGTCATTCCCTACAACGATTCAAAACCCTGCATATTTTTTAAAAACCTTTTGTGATAGGATATGCATGTTATTTCCAGTACTAAAGGATAAAATGGCACAGGAAATTTTATATGGTGGATAAATCAATTTGCCTCCCATTCTATAACTATTTGCCACGAGCCAAAGCGTAATCTTTTATTATGATAAAATAGTAACAAAGGACATTAGTATTCACCCTTCTAGAATGTAAAAAATTATGATAATGCATCTGGATGAAATTCCTTTGCATCAGGATCTGGTAACATTAGATAAACTTGTCCAGATATAAAGTACAAGGATTTCTCTTTAGGCACAGTATGCAGACCACTCTCGATCAATAAATGAAAAACAATTGATGAAGATATACCTTATTTCAAAAAAATATAGCACTAATCTTGCGCTTGAAAGATAAAAAGGAAAAAAAAAAATCACAAAATAAAACTAACTGCATTTATTTAATAAATTGTCATGCACCACATAAAAGATAACCAGAAAAGAGAGCACTTACATGTGGTAGCACCAGCACCTGCTGCAGAGGAGACAACACCCAAACTTGCAATTGATTCAACTAAACCACCATATACAATGCTTTTTAAGATATCCCAATTGCGGGCTTCAACAGGAATTACTGTAGATGTTGGAACAGGATGCGGTTGCTCAACCGGCTGTGCTTCAACATCATTTGTCACATTATGCCCTGCACCATATCGGCCACAAACACCTGACAAGTTATGACATTTGCAGAAATAATATATACAGTAGGTTAGAAATTTAAGAATGCATTTATATAAACAATAAACTTGATCACAGTTGTGATATAACAATCGTTTGGGATTATAATGGGATACCGAAAACTCAAAAAGCAGAGAAATATGAAGGACATAAGGAATTGCATAGTTCCACCTTAAGCCTACATCCATGGATAGACACGATAAAATATTCCTTTCTTTCAAATAATATAATAGGAATCTAAGGAGGATCCTTTCAAGTTTATTCTTTTTTGAAGGAAAACAAGATAGGCTTACATAATAAATTGTTATCTTAAGAGGAAAATAGCTTGATAACTCCAAAACCGCAACAGTTTGGTCTGTTTAGTGTGCTTATCACCATAAGGCCTTTTTATTTTTTTCATTAGCTTCATTCCAAACAATAAACATGCATCACCTCTGACTCAAACGTGTAGGATTTTGAAGACACTACAATTTTCATCATCAATCATGGAAATAGAAAGGTCATCACAACATTGGAACAGGAAAATCATCATGTGCCAAGTTGGAGATGCAGATGGAGAAGACGAGCTGCAGTGAGCTGCAGATGGAGAAGACGAGCTGCAGTGAGCTGCAGATGGAGAAGACGAGCTGCAGTGAGCTGCAGATGGAGAAGACGAGCTGCAGTGAGCTGCAGATGGAGAAGACGAGCTGCAGTGAGCTGTAGATGGAGAAGACGATCCATAACCCATTGTTTAACAAGTTAAAAGCTGAAATAAATTGAAAAACTTACATGGGAGAGCTGGATTTCAGAATGTAGTGAGTTGCAGATGGAGGAGAGAAGCTGTTGATGCCGGGTTTCAGACACTTGAGTGATGGAGAGTGTTTGAGAGACTTGAGTGATGGAGGATTGGAGAGATTTTAAGAGAAATGGAGAGAAAAATGATCTACACAGTGCAGAAGAGCTGCTGTCGGCAGAATGGAAAACTTTCATCCACTGTCATTAGGTTTTTGCCACACAAAATGAAGTTGAAAGTCCTATTTTACCCCTGTTTAAAAATGATCGCCTCAGGACCGCCTCAGAGCGCCTCGCCTCTGAGGCGGCCTGAGGCGGTCGCCTCAGCCGCCAGAGGCGGGGTTTTTACTGCACCCCGCCCCAAATGGGCGCCTTGAGGCGCCAGAGTGCCCAAGGCGGCGAGGCGGCGCCTCGCCTCGCCTTTTAATTCAGTGGTGCCAACACATATTATCAATTGAAAAGTTTATAAAATTGTAAAATTTCACTACAACATATAACTTCAAGAAAAAGAATGAATTAAGGTTATAATAGGTTACCCAAAACTCAGAAAGCAGAGAAAAAATATGGACATAAAAAATTACATAGTTCCACCTAAAGCCCACATCCATAAATGAACACAATAAAATATTCCACTATTTTGAATAAAATAATAGAGATATAAGGAGGATTTTCTCAAGATTACACATACGTAAAGGAAATCATGGGAGGCCTTATTAAATAAATTGTTTATCTTAAGACTCCAAGGAATGTAACAGTTCGATCTAATAAGTATGCTTATCACCATATAGGTTTTTTATTTTATTCCATTAGCTTCATTCTAAACACGCATCACATTAACTCAAAAGGTGTAAAATTTTGATGACGCTACATTTTTAATCATCAATCATGAAAATAGACAAGGTCATCACAACATTGTAACAGGTAAATCATTATGTGCCAACAAATTTGAGATCACTTATAAAATTTATCAAGACTGTTTAATTTCACTACAGCAAAAAATTTCAAGAAAAAGAATAGTTGAAGATGTCGTAATCGCAAAAATCATATTTCACAATGCCAAGCATTATCAAGTAAACCATAACTGCCATAAGTTGACCTTTAAAGAGTTGAAGACTACAGTACCGTGATCGATAGGTGGTTCCTTGTTAACTGATGGGAAAATTTTAGACCACCAATTTTCCTTGGGATCAGGTCGATTTTTAACATCTGGTGTGTTTACATTACCATTGCTACCTCCAAAACACTGAAAGAGTTTACAACCATTGTCTGCAAAAGATAACTGAATACTTAAGTTTGTGTCTTTAATCAGATAATGATAAAGAATTTCCAGAAGACAACCAGCTAATAGAACAGTGCCAAATTGGAGGTCTGACTTGTTATCAGGAAGCGAGAAAACAAACAAAAATAAATAATGATAGGAAGATGGAAACAGTCAAAACGTAGAATGCATCAAGCTTGTGTTATATTTCCCTAACTCGGGGATAACATGATACCTGTATTAATGATAAGGCTGAAGCATGATAAGCATCTGAATATCTCAGCATCTGGAGGTGCAGAAGGACCATCTGCAGGAACATTAAGTTGGCCATCATTGTTGGGATCAACATTAAGTTGTCCACCACTGTTGTGATCAATGGCAGGAGGTGTGGGAGTTCCATTCAATGTACCATCAAGTTTTTGAGGACCTTTACCATTGGCTTCACAAGGTAAACCATCCAACTCACATGTCCCCGATTGGTTTCTAGGCTTTTGTCTATAGCGGATATTCTGAACTCTCTTCCTTCTTCTAAGAAGGATAACCCTTCTTGTTATACAAGAATTACAATTAGGGCAGTATAAATCATGCGTATTTTGCTTCTGTAACACCCTCTCCACGTCTAAATCTGCGAATTCATTGTCAGTTTCGTCTATTAAGACATCCTCTGCATTGTGAAGATCCTCTAAGTAGTTAATGTTATGGTCATGCGACTTTTGTGCTGTTACCGGAGTGGAACCAGAAAGGCTTTCATTGGCCAAAGTTTTCCCCTTTTCACGGTTGGCTTCAGTGCTTGGACTTGTTTGAATTTCAAACTTGTTTTTGCTTAAATCTGAATCATCCTCCCTTGTCTCAGAAGCAGAAGATTCAGTAGCATCGTATTCCATTCCAGAAACTCCATGAGCAGATCCGCCTGAAAACCATGCAGAAATGAAGCATACATGAACAAATGTCCCACACAATCTTATCTGCGGAACTAAAAAGTTACATAAGTAAAATTTCAGGAAAACATACGCCACCGATCAGCCTATAGGTGATAGCTAGACAGGTAAGATTTTAGTTGTCTAAAATGAATACATGGAACTAGATAAGTTTGTCAGTCATCCTGTATCTATCCACCCTGAGATTACTAGCATTATTAAACAACAATCAACAGCCTTTACATTGTTATTAACAAGTAGAGGAACGTGGGGTTGGGTGGTGGAAACCACTGGGATTTAGTGTGGGAAACAATTAAGCGAGTCAACTGATTTTAATAATCATAAGCATGTGCGAGTACCTCTCAGTACAAGCGAGGGAGGACGATAGGTCCAATAGCAATGGCGACATTTCCATATTCCTTTAGTCACTCACAAACAAGAGAAAGTAATGGAAACTTTAATAGACAAGACGTGATACTTGGTACCAGTACATGGGAAAAATCTAACAAGGCCGCTGAAATGGCAAATAATTTCAGTTTATCCCAATTATTCAAAATATTAGCAAAAAACCCCCTACCATAAGCCAAAAACGATTTCCACCCAAAATTTTAATGATTTTGTGATTAAAAAACAGTAAAAGACCAAAATAACCTTATTATATTAAAAAAATAAAAAATAAGAAATAAAACAAATTAATCAATAACCCAACTACACTTTCATTACGGAAATAAATATAAAAAATTTTAAAATTTAAAATTAAATTTATATGAAAATAAATAAAATCATTACAATTTTAAATAATTGAAATTATAATTATATTATTAAATAAATTAATTGACAATTTTTCCACTATAATTAAACAAAGATATTATTATTTTCAAAAAAAAATAAAGATATCATTAATTTCTTTAAAGATATTAATAATTTTTTTCTTAAAAAAACTGTGGATCTCCAGTGTAAAAAACCAAAAAAGACAAGCCAAAAAAAAAAAAGTTTCTTTTTTGGTGGAGATCCAAAGTCACTATATGAACACTCATGTGAACAAACTCAGAATCTGGATCCCCACCTCCATTGGATATGAACAAACGCAGAATCATCATCCATCCATCAAATCAGTCCGACCCATCATCATCCACCCATGACTTTCTCGCTCTAAAAAACCAAACCAGATTGGATCTCACACCTCTCTTTCCTTGCTACCACTTCTCTCGTCCGCTCTCTCTTCTCTCTAAAAGACATGCTTTCTCTCTCTAAAATGCCAAACCAGATCCAATCTTTCTCTCTCCTTTCTCTGTCTCACAAATCTGACCTCACACCTCTCTATCCTTGCTACCGCTTCTCACCTCTGTGATCAATGGTCGAGGACAGGTAAGGGACCCGAATATCAAATTGGAGATTTGTGCACATACCAGCTTAAGTCGACGAGAGCGGGATCTGAGTCAGGTATTTGAGGGTTTAGCAGTGGTGATGCTTTTGAGGACTCCGGCGGCGTTTTGGGGGTCTGGTTGGTTTGGCAGTGGAGGTGTTTGGGTGCCTGTTTGGTATGCTTTGACAGTGTTTTGATCCATTTTTTTGAAAAAAAAAAAATTAGTTTTTGGTGCTGATGATGTTTAAAAGAGGATGATGATGATGATGATGACGATGATGACTTGGGGTTTTATGAAGCATTGAAGCTGTATGTGTGTGTTTGCTGTTGAAGACGAACAGCAGATGACAGAGATAGAGTAATGGCAGAGAGAGAGAGAGAGAGAGAGAGTAATGGTGTTGGCTATGGCTATGGGAGACCCTGTGAAGACTTCTGTTTTAAATTTTTCTTTTAAATTTTATTTAATTTTTTTTAATTAAATCCAGCTGTCCCCAATTTAAAGATGTAAAGAAAGAAGTAAAAGAACATGGATGTGAGTGAAGCACCTTGGTGGGTTTCAAAGTAGACACTCTTGCCATGTCCATTTTCCTCTGTTAGCTCTGCTCCATTTTCCTGTGTTTTCTCAGCTTCCTCCTCTGTTCTCTCTGCTTCCTCAGCTCCTATTTCCAGTGTTTCCTCTGCTTCCTCTAGCTCATTTGCTTCAGAATGGATGTTGCGCTGCCTGAATTGCCTTCCCAGAAGACCAGCTTCTTCTTCAAGTTCGTCTTCCTGCCATGCATGAATTTGCGGCTCCATGTTCCACAAGTCTCACTCACACACCGCTGAAAGAGTTATGTGCCCCACACCACACCACACCAACTGTTATTTATGAAGGAGAGGTAGGCAGCAGTAGAGACAGTTCACTGTCATGTCCTCATATTTATAACGCCACCAGATCAGTTCAACTTGTCTCTCTTTTAACATAATAATCGTGTCCATCGAGCACAACACAAACACAAAACAAGGACAACAAAACCTTCTATATGGTCACATTAAATTCGATAGACAGCGTTTGACATATAAGATTTGGTTGGATTGTATTTGATGTACCATATTGAATTGGACGGATTTGGTTTGAGATGCCAGACTTGATTGGATCTTATTTGACTGCACTGGATTGAATACAATATGGTCTTCGTTTGGTGTGCCATGAATGAGATTGACTTACAATAGATTAAATAAATTTTTAGGAAACATTTAATAAACACCATGGTAGTTTCGTAGATCTAGATCCTGCATTCTGGACCCTTGGATCAAGCTGACATTTCAAGTCATTCCCCAAGGTCAAGCTAAGCGTATCTGTGAATTGAGATGCTGCTTCAACATTTTCTTCATAAACGCCCGTGAATTAATAATAAACAAGAAGTAAACGCTGTCATCAATCATTTTAAGTGTTGATAATTAAGAACATGAGCAAACGTGCCATTAGAATATAATTAAAATAAATAATTAAGTGCATGATTGAATGACTGCCTTTGAAGTTAAGTAGTGAAATCTCTCACATATCATGTCAGGTTCTAGTTGAACCACAATCAATGAGGTACTGGCTTTCATTGAATATTTGACCCCATCAAACAAACAACATGCTTCAGGCATTAATTAGCGCATGAAAAGAAGGTTACAATTTACAACCATGACCCTTAGCCTTCTTCATCATCTGACTTGAGAATAAAATAAATAAACAGATCATATTATCGTTTCCCACAAGAAGCTGACAACAGTTCTCAAGCTGTCCATTGAGACGCAGAAAATACCCTTCCAATGCGGGCATTAGTCATTGAAAAATAAAACACTATCTGTGTCTTCAAGTCATAGAAGCATTGACCCAATTTTTTAATCTTATCTTCAAACAGAACAACAAAAATAAAACAGAAAAAAAAAAAAAAAAGAACAATAAATAATAAAAAACCAAAAATTCGATCAATCCAAGTGAGGCCATCATTATTGGCCATCATTATTGACCTACATGATGGGGCCATGAGCAGGCACGTGAATAATTAGGCCGACAGGTCATTTTCAAACAAGATTCACTTTTAGGGCATTGGGCCTGCCTCAACTCATTTTCATGGGCCAGGCCTGGGCCTAGCCATCTCCCCCATCTTTGGTACTCCAGCCCAAACCAATAAAAACTCAATTTCAGGGACACGCATGAATTTGGCGAGCAAGTTCAAAGTAGAGAAGATCAAAATTGCTACTCATTGCATGATTTGCAGTTTGAAGATTGAACCACCAACGAAATAGCTTAGCTTTGAAAAAACTGAAGAACATTGTTCCTCCACTTCATATCTCCATGATCAAAACCATTTAACTTATCTTATGCAGGCAGTTGCTCCCTGCATCTCCTCTGTACAGATCGAAACAATTCTCCTTATAGCGTGGTCTATTAGGATCCTTAATCTTATCCATAGTGACTCAGGTGCTGAAGTTGCTGCCCTTTGCTTCTGAATCTGCAACCAAGTTAAATGAACCATTACAACTTTTTGAAATTAAGACTAAATACTTAAAAAGGCCTAAATTTCTGTACAGATCTAAAAAAACAGAATAAAAGAAAGCAATTATGTATAGTGTGATTCACAGTTTCTCCCTTTGCTTATGGAAGTCCAATGCATCATTGCTTTGCAATGAACAACAACTTTGGCATCTGATCATACCACAAGTGCCTGGTGTCACAAATTTAGCATGGATTAAGGGTGGCTCTTCTCCTAGGAAGGAGTGATTATGATTAATGGGTAGGCCATAAAAGAACCCAATTTGAGATGGTTAAGAACACAGATCATGCTGGTGCAGTCCAACAGCAGCCACTTCTTTTAGCACCTCAATTAGATTTAAATAAAGCTCAACAACAAGTTGAAATAATATACAAATGGTACCTACCAGAAGCACAGTTCCAGATATTCCACTATAGTGTAATAAAAATGCTGTCTATTGTCTTGAGTTGCTCCATCTCCTCGTCGCTGGCAATTCCAGGATCGATATAACACAACTGTAACAGAAACATAATATTGAGCCCACTCATAAGATAGTAACAACAAAAGACAGAAGCTTATTAACTGCAGTAACACCTGGTACAGTGGCTTCTTCAGTGTGTGAACCCCTCTTTTTATGAGCTTCTTCCATCCAATGTTTTCCTTAAGAGATCTTTCCAGTGCAACAGTTCTCTGTATACATGTAATACAAAATTACTAATAAATGCAATGTCAACAACACAGTAAAACGTGATACATGTTCCAGGATATCAGAAATCATTCCATTAAATGACCATGAGGGAAAATAGGAAACATGTACACCATATTGCATGTTAAATTTAGGGAACTAGAAAGCTGAATCACATCAACTAACAAGCTGTCTCTATTCCCGTTTATAAAAAGAGATGTGCAAACTGGACAGAGAAAGTAGTTAGATTGGGAATCCTGTATATTTTAAGGATGTTGATAAATTAGGCTTAAGTATCAGTAAACACGCTTACTCTGAGCCTTTAAAAGGACATCTAATAAAGATTAACCTATCAGCATTTAATTTGACTTTATCTAACAATCACTTCTCATTTTGCAGACAGGTTACTGACACTGTTTTTTCTCCAAAAGTGCAATTGGAGTAAACACTTCTAACCACGTTAAAACAGCTTTTGACTTGTTGTAAAAGGTTTAAAACACCAAACAGAAATTTTGGAATGGCTTCTCATACAATTAATGAAATCACTGAGGAAAATCCCCTAGCAATTTTTAATTCTACTTTTTAGCCTTGGTTTGTAAAACATCTATCTGTTGCTCTGTCCCCCTGAGTTCGGGCATTCTCATATTAAGAAATTAGTAAGAATTTTATGTTCCAAAAAAACAAAAAAAATAATGTATCATTATCATAGATTCATAGTTGTAAGCAGTTGCAAAATTCAAACGTTACATAAGTATAGTAGCAGGGAGAGATGACATTTGCATATACTGCAAGTTTGCAGGCTTGCAGCCAGTATGAAAAACTCAATGATCACATGCAAGATACAAATTCCAAATAGGTACACTTAATATTCTTAATCCTCTTTAACTTCCCTCAAACTTAAATCAAGAACAAACAATTAAAAGTGTTAGAAGTTCGGATAATCTTTACAACATCGCTAATTGTCAGTGACTTTCAATAACCATATTCAAACTAAAAGCTGCAAGATAGCAAAAAAAGAAAGCGGGATGAAAACGCAATGCTTACATGGCCAGGATCCAAAATTAACAGATTATATTGTTGTATCCTATTTTGCTGATTTTTGACTTGAATCCCTACGATGGTTCGCGAGTGTCCATCATGTTGGAAGTACAAGGGCCTGATCATAAAGTTTTTGATCAGTTAAAACATAAAGAGAATCATATGTTCCCAAAACATAAATGAATGCAAGTCAGTAACTCACGATCTGTCACTGATGATAACAGGACCATGACCAGATATGGTTGAGGTTTTATCCGAGAAGTAATTCCACACCCAGTCCATGAGAATTTGATGACCCTGAGTCTTTGTTCCACACTTATTAGCACTAGAAATCTCAATCGGAAGAGCAGCTGAACGTGGTTCATGTTTGCTCGGAATGAGATATCTATCCATGGGTCCAGAGACCTGAATCCCTTTTCTCTTGACATCTCCCCCTGAACTAGTAGCAGGAACCGACAGAAAAAGCGATTCCAAATCCTTAGGACCGAAATCCACAACCCTAGCACGGAAACCAAACGAACGGAAAAGAGCAGCACATTCAGCAGTTCCTATCCACTTGGTAGAACCATAAACGGTTTTATTAAAATGATTGGAACCAACGGTATCAAAACCCCTTCCCCAAGCAATCTCAAGCCAACGCTGAAGCGAAGAAACATCAGGAACAAAATCACAACCACCGAAGAGAAAACGCATAGCCTCATCTTGCCTTTGAGAAAGCAAGTAAGAGGCAAGCATTTGGATGTTACGCCATCCGCAACCCCAACGAACATCATCCTCATAGCTTTGAAAATGGTCCACATAACCCGACAAATAAGTAAGGCTGTTATCTTGGTCTACATCCAAGCACTTGCGCAACAAGCACATCAAACCATCATCAACATAATAAAATTTGCTCCTAATCTGTGATCCTATTAACCAAGAAATCTTTGCATCAATCCTAGACGTGCGGGTTTCCTCTTCACTAGTATTCTGCAGCAGCCAGTATTTAATATTAACAAATAGTGTTTGAAAAAGGAAAAAAAAAAAAAAAGATTAAGAGGAGAGAGTAGTTACGGTTTGTTGAGGCCATTGGTGATCATCGTCGAAGTGAGAATTGGCGTGACTAAATGGGACATGAATTAGTACAGCAATAACAAAAAGAAGCCAAGAAAGAAAGAGATATATGGAAGATAGATACCTTTGGAGCAGGTGGAGCGGAAATGTAAGATGACAGAAGGGGCAAGTGGAAGTGGAAGTCGAAGTCGAAGCAGAAGAATCCATCACCACTCACCAGTGCCGAAGCCAGGACGATTCCAGAATCAGACCAATTTGAATTGTACATCTTTTGGGCCTCTTTTCAATTCTTGTGGCCCATATCCAATCCCCATATTTGCACCCCACTAATCATTTGTTATATACACCCGTTTTCCTATTGAGAATATGTTTTAAAATTGTACTATGTAATAATATCTCAAAAACATGGGAAAATTAGAATATAATAAAAGATAAAAAGATATAATTTTTTAACGCTGATACTTTACAGATTAGATAAATGTTGAGGCATACTGAGATACATCACTAATAGTGTGACTACTCTCACAACCGGAGAAATCACAACTCCTTCTAAGAGGATACTCATAACTCACACTTTGTGTAGTAAAGGACAATTATAAGATCTGGACTCTTGAGCTTTTAGGGCTAAGGTAGTAAGAGTGGTGTGTAAAAAGACATTTTCATTGAACAATTTTTTAGAGTGTAAAATATTATTCTATTTTCTTATCTTTGGTTGACAAACAATTAGCCATCCGAATGTATCATGCATCGGAGTAGCCAACGCATGATGCATCTCAATCTGAATCTCAATCTTATTTCGCAATGTTAATCATTCCCTAGAAAGCATATATTATATCCAGAATTTACGGTAAATGGTAAACTACTTGCGTGTGTGTGCTAGAAATCTTGAGTTCAGCTCGGAGAGGGAGCTGTTTAAGAGAGGGAGCTATTTAATACATTTATCGGAACAACTTATAAAAGGAAAAACTACATCAGCAGCCATCTGAGAAATAAAAGTCATCTTTTAACATGATAATGGTCTATAGGTAACTCAAATTTTAATCATGAGCGTTTTAAATAGTGATATATATATAGAGAGAGAGAGAGAAAGAGACACAATTTGTTAATGTCTCAACAATGAAACAGGCCCTTGTCAGCGTTGTAATGTAAAAACAACTCTGTGGTACTGCTGCTCCAGTATTTTTAGTGTTGGCTGTAACTTGTAAACCAATATCGCTTAGAGCAATCTCACCCTGAAGATCATTTTCTGTAAGACAAACGTGAACATACAAAAGAAACTATCATCCCTCTTCCCTGCTAATTATGCGACTTCCGCTCTTGGAGAGTAGCAGGTCTTTCATTTCTCTATAACTCTTAAGCTCTTCCAGGGCATCTACTGTTCTTCGAGGCATAAAAAACCCAGAAGCTGTAGTAACCCCTTCCTCAGCTTCTGTCCTGATTGAGTGGGACGAGTAACAACTAGGATCTTGACGCAGAGGAGGTGCCGTCCTCAACATGTGCACTAGAACACCAACAGCCGCATCTTGTGATTTTGTACCCACTGAAAGTGACTCTGAAGCTCTTTTCCCGTCAAGATTTTGACTGTAGACACAAATGAAAATGCCAAAAATCCACTAATCAGAAATGTGTAGAGTAATGCAATAGCAATTAACCTTAAGCTCTAGAGTCTAGGGAACAAGACAAGTCCATTAAAAACCATTAGAAATCGCTCAATAAGATTTGGACCAGTTAAAGTAAGCAATGCAGGGAAGATAAAGAACAGGCTCCAAGGCAATCTGGTAACCTAATGTCTGCGAATTTGAGATTAGTGACTAGTAACAACAGTGAAAGATATCTACATTATCTTCCAAGTACACACCCAAACAAAATGAGAAGACAGTCATCAAGCATTGTCCATTGCTGTTAAATTAACGTTCTTCTTTCAGAAAAACTGAAGTTAATTATAAATAAGTGAGCAACTGCTTTCAACATGTCAGATCTCTATAACATATAATAGCCACGTGTTGAGATACAAAGCTTATGAACTACATAACCAAAGATCACCACAACATTATATAAGCTTCCTGGTTGTTATTAAGCCCTTTAAAATTTACACTTCTATTTCCTTTATATGTCTCAATTAAAAATTATAAAATAATAATAATTCTTGACTTTCTATGAAACAATAACAAAGAACTCATGTCATTCACATCAACATCATAGTTCATACATTGAATGTATGTTTAGATAAGCTTCTCTACTAGTCAAAAGAGTACTTTTTTTATAATCCAAATGCTCTTTTCTAGAGTGTTGCCGTCCTACTATAGAGCTTAGAATATGTTAGGTCTACCTTTCCTAAGTAAAGCTTTTACTATTAGAGTTTTTATGAGTAAATTTTTTAAAAAGTAAGTCATTGAATGTTCGGTTGATAACCAAAAAAGTTCTTTTGATCATATGAATCGTTTGTTGTTTAATTTTGAAAAAGCTTTTATATATCGAAAGGTCATACAAAAAAATTTAGACTAAAAATCTCTTTGAGTAAATAGAAAAACACTTTTGAATGTATACTTAGATAATTAAAAAAGTTGTTATACATCCACTAGAATAAACTCAAATTACAGGTTCTTTGAAAAGCTTGTTTTGAACTTTTTAAAAACTTTATAATGTCAAAATTATTTTTATGATATTTATTAAGTACATTGTAAACTTTTCAGATAGAAACCTTAATAATCCTATTTAACCTGTAATTATACAACTCCCTTTTAATAAGTTAACCACGTAAAAGCTCTTTTAAATGGATCAAACAAACAATTAATATGCTCAAATGAAATTTTTTAATTGACAACCAAACATCAATAACTTTTCTTCAAAAACTCTGCTTAACTCTATTTATAGAAGTTTTACTTTTAAATGTCTACGAATAGAAGCTCTATTTGAAGAAATCGTACCAAATGTACTCTAAGCAAGCTAAAGATGCATTTTACTAGCCAGTCTAAATCAAATCCTTAACTTTAAAAATAAAGATAGGAACACAATTAGCTGTAGTGAATGACAACTACACCAAATGCAGATACATAATAAATTGCAAGAAGTTTCGCCTTCTTTTTACATTTGTTTCCCCAAGATTCGACAGGACAGGCAAAACAAACAATAGCACAATCAGAACACAGTTTATCTCCTATGTAATGGAACTCAGGCCAACTGACTCAACTAAACACAATGCAGTTTCAAGTATTTTCATCAGGCTAATTTGTTGATACCACCAAGCACTTCAGAAAAGTGCCAACATGTACCAAGAGTTGTAAGAGCATATGTAGAAAGAATAATTAAGGTGAACAGTTTAACTCAAAAAAATTAAGGTCACTGGTATCAAAATTGAAGCTAAACTCTTGGCAGTTTCCAACTTCAATCATTACCATGACACATGACCATATCTACATTTCCAGGAAAAACAAATGGGGTAAACTGAAGTACCTGGATGGGGAATCTGATGCATCAACATCGTCGACATCAAAAGGACATGAGAAATCACAATCATCCAAGTCATCCTGTAAAGATAATCTACTAGAACTTCTAGAAAATCCAATTCGTGGCGAGCCACTGGAAGACAACAATCCAGAGAACCGCCCAGAATCATCTTTGCTGTCTTTTATCATCTGCAAAACAAATAACAATTGTCCTTATTAGCTGGCTAAACAAGACACGTACAAGAATTGGGAGTAAAATTGTAAAGTCATAAACCAGCAAGATTACAAAGATAAGGCTACCTTATGGCCAGAATAATGATTGAGTGCAGCAGAGTGCAAGTCTGCAGTCTTTCTGTAGGAGCGGTTTCCAGATGAAGACTCCTGCGATGAAGGATCATACTTTGTACTTCTGGGAGAGAGAGGTGGAAGCGAATGTCTATTGGGATCAGAGAAGTTTGGAGAAAAGTATCTGGAACTCCTAGTCGTAACGGGAAGCGGGATACTGACAGGGGCAGTCTCAGAACGTAAGCGAGTATGCATAGGTGTAGGCGGGGAAGGGGAAGCGTAGGGCGAAAAGGGAGGGGAAAACTGGTACTCATCATAACTAATAGCCTTATGATGAACCAATGGTCTATGATTTTGAATTCTATAAGCATAATTATCAGTAGGTGATGATGCAAAATCATAAGGCATAGGACTAGGAGGGGTGGGATATGCAGTGAAAGGTTGATTTTGTGGAATAGGAGGGCCTTTGTGAAAGCCACTAGACCAGCTATGAGGGCGTTGAAGAGGCGGTCTAATCCCTCTCAAGGGAAAGGAAGTACCCGAAGATGGAAATGACCTGATAGGATCAGTGGAGGGGCTGCCCACATAGTCTGTAATAATCTTGGGAGGCAAAGGCGTCATAAGCTGAAGATTGAAATCAGAGAGGGTGGGACGGTAAGTGACAGACACAGAAAGGCGACCGGGAAAGGCTTCCACAGGAAGGAAAACATATTCCTTCATAGTTTCCTCCTCTGCCCTTGAAAATGGATCAGTAAACGAAGACACCTTGTAAACAATATCAAAATTAGAAATCTGAGAGGACGAACTCAGCTGCCTAAAAACCCTATAAGCGGGAAGAAGCCTCATATGTGAATAAAGTGATCGCAATAGTATAATGGACTTCTTATAAGTTTTCTTATAAGAAGAAGAAGTTTCAGGTGGCCGTGTAGTAGACTCATACTGAACAACCCACCTCTCAATAACAGTTTCAGTGTTTTGATGAACGAGGATTATGTCAATGATCATTGGATCCATGAGATTCCTCTGCCAGCAATTCAAGTTATCAAGTACAGCGGGGCGGTCTCCTAGAACTAAATTGAACCATCTGTCACTCCTTCTCACTCGAAAAACGGAAGATAAGTCACCTGAACGGTCGTGGAGAGAAGGAATGCGAGAATCCAGTATGACATGCAGTATCTTCAGTAGAAACTGGGACATAATCTGCTCCAGTTTCCCTGATTCTGGCTGTTGTAAATCCATGTTGAAGAATAACAAAAGGATGAGATCTGGTGAAATCAAACTTACTTTGGTGAAAGATGCAAGGGGAGAGAGAGACGTGCAAGGAGAGAAGAGGGTGTGTAAGGTAGTGGCATCAAATGATAAAATTAAACTACAAAGGAGTTGGGGAATGAATGGAGGGGCTTCCTTCCACTGATGGCGTCAAATGACAACAAGACACGCCAATTTCTTCTTCTCCTTCTTGCTGCCATTGTTGAATTTCACCATTTCTTTACTCTGTCTCCCTCTCTCTCTCTCCTCATTTTATTATTATTAATTTCGACACCATCTTCATCATCATTAGCATTATTAATAATATATAATTTGCCATTGGCCAATTGGATTGGACTTTTATATCCAGCGTTGCAATTTGAAATCCAATTGCTGGGTGCGTTGGCGTTGTGTGAGTGTAATATCAATTTCAAATGGACACTAAAAATGGCCCATCATTTATGCTTTTAGGCTCAACCCATTTCGCACCCTCTGGCCTATTTTCCATGGTTGATTTGGGCTGTCAACACATGTGCCCAATAGAATTAAATTTATTTATTTTCTCAAAAGAAAAAAGAATTAAATTTATTTATTTTAATATATTTCAATATATTATACTAACCACCTTAGTACAAAACTTTTATTTATTTCATTATATATCTTAAACAAGTCTCACTGAAACTACTTTTTTTTTTAAATCAAATTAAAAACTTTTATTTTTTTTTCAATGAACTTAGTTAGCAAATGATAATATCTTCAACTATATTTTGTTTTTAACTATTACAATTAATTCAAAGTTCAAAAAAGGAAGACATGACTTAAAATTAGAATTCCAAAAATAGAAATGTGAGAGGTATTAAAACTGGACTCATCTTATCGAGTGAATTATAACTTATATTTTCACAGAAGTAAAAAAATAAAAAATAAAAAATGCAAGAGTTTACATAAAGAACAGAAAGAGAAGCTAAGACAAAGAATAATGGCAGCAATTGTTCCTGTGTTGTGGCTCAAGGAAGCTCAATGACTCATCAGCAAGAATAATATTGTATTTACTATTTCTAGTAACTATACAACTGTAACTGAAATATATTGCTGCCTTTCTATATTTGCTATAGCTAAACGAAAGAAAATCAGCCGTACACGACTATACATTGTTAAGTTATGGGAGACAAACATCATTAATTAATATAAAAAATAATTTATCAAGATCTCTCTTCAACAGACAGTTAGCGTCCGACTTTATATACATACCCCACTAAAGGAATCAAGAAAGAAAGAAGAGAATATTCGACAAAAGATTGTGTGGTGAACCGGTGATTGTCTCGTAGACATGAAGATGAGGCGAATGACCCAAAATTATAAAAATATGATAGCGAAGGATAGAATAATTTTGTCAAACAAATTACAGCGAAGCAGATACGTAACATGGTGTAGGCACGTGTGTTGAAATGACTTGTCAACCGCAGGAAGTCCACAGAGTAGATACATTGAACCTGGACACACGCTTTTATAGGCTCTATAAATGGGAGAGACAGCAGCTGTCCTGTTGTTGTGTTGAGGTTAATAAGCTTTGAGAGAAGATAAGAAATTAATGGCACCAGCATTGGCTGTCAACAGCTTGGTTAAGAAGAAGGAGGCGGCGGAGGAGGAGATGTTGAGGAGGAGAAACGAGGAGCTGGAGACAGAATTGAAGAAGAGCAAAGAGAGAGAGGACCAGATGAAGGCGGAGCTGCAGAGGACGTGGGAGAGGCTACGCTTGGCTGAAGAAGCCGAGGAGAGGCTGTGTTCGCAGCTGGGTGAGCTGGAGGCCGAGGCTGTCGATCAAGCTCGTGATTACCACGCCCGCATCGTTTCTCTCATGAACCAGCTCTCTCAGGCCAATCAACTCCTCCGAAACGCTACTCCTACTCTTTCTTGATTGATTTTCAATTGGATGGATGGATGCCTCTGTGTTTCTATCGGTTTTTGTTTGTATCCACAGTCCCCCAATCCACCTCCACTTTTTGTAAATATAGATTCATTTGTCGATTATCAATAATGCTGTGCTTTTTTATTGATTAATTTGCCATCCGATCAGCATATGTTATCAAAGTAAATTTTTTATCTTGACGTTATGGAGTAAATTTCTCGTCCCATAGATTTTAAATGCAAAAGTAAGCTTTCATTCTATACATACATTTACTTCTACTTTTCCATGTCGATACCATTTACACTAGTAATGGCTCGACACGAAACATTATAACGGCGCGAAATCTGAACACTAGACGTGAAACATTATAACAGCACGAAACCTGACAATTAAAAGTCTTTGCCACCACTAAACCATGGGGTGCATTGATTGATTTTAATTGGTCGACATTCTTCGTTTTTAATTTCTTTGAGAAAATTGGTCCACATATGTGTATTTTATTTTTTTGAAAATAATTGGTCCACATATGTGTTTTTTAATTTTTTGAAAATAATTGGTCCACATATTGACCATTGATACTAACGTATTTTCTATTACAATAATATTAAATAATATTACTTCGTTTTAGTTGATAAGTTCTGTTGATTGTGTTGAGAGACCCATCGTCAATGAGTGTCTAGGAAAAGCACCTTGCTCTCAAATGTAAATCAAAATATCAGCACAGATTCAATTGAGGCAGAAACAGGATTCAAGGATCTATAAAACTACTACTGTCTGAATAAACCTTTTTTGTGGGAAATTTCAACACCAATTGCGTCACAAACGACAAATTTAAACCAGACAAGAATCATCATTCTTCGAATACATAAACTAATTCCCTAGCATAAACTTGTCTGCAATAAAAAGTTCCAGCGCCAACAGCAGCTTCATTTACTCCTCCTAAGCTCGGGGTCCCTGCACCAACAAGTTCAAGTCACAGGTGAGTCAAATTGAGTGATCCAGAGCAATATAATTTGTATTACTATTAGTTGCATTTAAGCAAAGATTATAGCAGACCTTTGAATGTGATCAAGAATGAGGAGCCTTGGTCCAGGAGGAATTCTCACATCTCTCAGAGCACTGTAACAAAATTCAGGCAATCAAACACATCTTAAACATTAAATTTGCCGCAAAACACACATTAGAATAAAACTTAGTTAAAGAGATGACAAGTTAAAGATCCAAATAAGTACCTGTCGGTAAGCAAAGGCAGTGTGACATCCGTTAACAGACCATTTTTAAAATTCTTCTCGTAGTTCTGTAGGCCAAGGTTATATAACATGCTTCTTGCTTTGGAATAGTTCACATCTTCAACTTGTGGTTTTCCAAACTTTTCCCCAACCTGCGCAATTACACCACATAGTTCTCTCGCATTGTAAAGTAAAGATCAATGGCAAGATTGCAGAACAAAGTCTTATTCAGAATATGCAACTATTAATGCAAAAATCACCAGGAAGCTTATGTAGAGATGTTAATTTCAGAAAATATTGATTTTTTATGTTCAGCTTGTGTCGCCATAATAAATTAATATAACATTATCTCCACATATAGTTGTGCATATACAAATATACTATCATGTTTATGGCATGGAATTGAACATGTAGCATTGAGTTGGTGCCCAAATAACTAAACCCTTCCTCTTGATTAATATTTAATGCTCACCTTGAAAAGTCCACCTTGAATCAGCGCAAAGAAGAGCCCAGAAGTGATGGCATTTGTAGCATGATTCGGTGCACCCAGGCCACTCACCAACGAAAACATTGCTCCAGATCCAAAAGCTGCCACCATGCTGCAAAAGCAAAATTAACTTTAGCTTATATATTACACAACGTTGTGTAATAATGATTTTTTAAACACCTTCCCATCAGAAAATGTTTTCTTCAGTACCTTAATGATAAACCCATAATCTAAAAGTTACAACAATTGGGAGAGAGGGAGGCAGAGAGAGAGAGAGCGAGAGAGAGAGCGAAAGAGAGAGAGGGGAGCGTTGGTTTCAATGCCTGTGTATTCCAGTTCTTTATGTGCCAAACTTTTATATGATTAAGAAAAAAAAACAAGTCAAATTACCAACCCATTCGAATTGTTGTATCATCACCAATAAGCAGACTTTTAAAATGTCCATAAAAAATTAAAATGGACATGTATGCACATAGATGTTCAACAAACTCAAGGAATTCAAAGGTCAGTTGTAATCAGATTTGTCAAAATAAACCACATTTATGAGCCATATGGAGATCCATTCTTGAAGCACACTCATTGTACTCTTTTCCTTTGCTCACGTGTCTGCTAATTTTTCATTTTTTAAATCATACTCTTTCATGATCCAAGGCACAGAAAAAGACAAAACATCTAGATAGAGGAAAGAGGTGAGGGACAGCAGATGTAGCATCTCTATCTGTAGCAAAATCTCATTGCCAAATGACTAACACATTTATGGTCCAATAGAAAGATGCAACCATTTCAAAATCACAACTAAAAGTCCTATATAAATGTGAAAAGATCTTAAAAGCAGAAAACAATGTGCACCATCACTTCTTTGAGCTCACCCAATTTAGAGAAGCAATCAAATTGTTATTACGATGATCTCAAGATAGTCTTTTCTTTTTATCCTTTCTTTATCATAACGACAAAGAAAAAGTTGAATAAAAAAAATCCGTTTGTTCTATATCTTAATGCAGAACCACAACATCTTGTCATTTTGACAAGAACCACATAAAACAAAAGAAGAGCATATCAAAGAAATAGGCATTTAGCTGGACTTCTGAAAAGTGATAGTTAAAAGCTTCCCAGAAAAAATGGGAAAACTGCCTTTTGACCATTTTGATCAAACTTACTCCTGAAAAAAGTTTGCAATTAGTTCAAAAACCTTACCCACAAAACAGCCACCATAGCAACTGCCAACAAAACTGTTTCTCTCTCTCTATACTAGATGTAAGAATTAAAGAGTATATCAAGGTGAGGCTAACTTTCTGCCCAGTGAATTATACATGTGACATTCGAAAGTCAAAAAGTATGAATTAGACATGAATAAGTTCATTTTAGATGTACCAAACAACTACACCAAACAAACTTGTCAGACAATAAGCATGTTATTTAGTATTCAGCACATCGAATCGGAGATGCCAAATTTAAGGATGGAAGGTGATGCCATGATCAGAAAGGAGAAAAACCAGGGTGGTCAGGGCACACCACTAGACATGGTGTCTCAGCCCCCGTAAAATCTGCTACATGACATGGCAACAGATTATCACACATAATTTCAATTGTTTTCATCCCTCACATCACTTTCTTCAGTTTTACATCCCTCTTCACAGATCCATATTCACTTTCCCTCTCTTACTTCCCAAATCTAATCTTGTTTGTTCCCCATTTGTGTAAATTTTCACAAGATCTGAGAACTGTATAATGGAAGAGATTGATTGGTTAATGGTCATTTGAGGGAGATAAAACAAAAGGCCAGCTTCTTGATTAATGGCACGGCTGTTGGCGGGGTGGGTTAAGGAAATTTTTTAATCAAGGGCGTGATTTGTTTTCATGACAGCAGGTCAAAGCTGGCAATGACCAGCTTCTTGCAGATGCATTTTGGCAGAAATGCAACATGCTTTTCGAGCTAAAAAGGCTGCTACTTTGAGGAAACATGCAGTTATGGCTATTTTTTTCAGTTGTTTAGAAAGAAAGAAATAAGAGACTTTTTACGGTCTTAGTGGAGAAGATATTCAGGGCTCTTTGGGATAGGTTTGCCTACGAACAAACAAAGTTCAGTTTATATCTAGTCATCCTCATAGTGATAACCACAAAAAAGATACAAAATCAAATCCTTTTCTCATTATAAAATCAAGTAATCTCACATGGATTTCCTTCTTTCAAAATTTCAAGCATTAAAATATCAACGAATGTCTCAAGGTGTCAGCACCACCTTTTCTAAAGCTACATCCACCCCAACATCAGATGTAAACGTATGGTTATAGACGCTATAATTCAACCACCACATAACAGATTCCTACAAGAGGCAGTGTAATGAACCACCGCAATAAAAAGAAAAAAAAAAAAAAAAAAACTTTCTTTCTAAGAGCAATGCAAATCAAATTTCTTTAGTATGTGGAAGCCTCAGAGTCTGAAGAAACTGTCCCAAGCACCACAGAAACAAGTATGTTACGTCAAGATTTGCATAGAGAAATACGCGTAAAGGGCAGCATAAAACAATAAAAATAAATTTAAAAAAGCAGACCTTGATTGAACATCCTCCTTGCCTCTCAATCTTTTCATGACACTAGAAATACCAGAATTCACACCCGTCATGACAGCAAAGTTTCGAGCTTGGATCAATGGACCCCCAGCTAGAGCCTATTTTCATATTTTACATCAACCATTTAATACAATAATAAAGCAAATGTAAGCAGATAACACAAAAAGATTCAAACTTTATAGTTAAAAAAGAGACCTGGGCTTGCTGGAGAGAAGCCATGGTCTGAGGGTTGACGCTGGCGGCGCCAGGAGGAGGAGTGGGAAAATTGGAAGAGATGTCGCTGGTAAGAGTACCCATGAGGGCACCAATAAACGCGCCCTGTGTGGCGCTGGTGAGGCTGACGACAGTAGCCTCAACAGGCAAGGATTGCTTGGCCAACCACGACTTGAAACCAGCCTCCAGCTGCTTGAAACTAAGCTGCAACTGATTGAACTTAGAGTTCACCATTTGAAGGGGATTTTGTTGAACCATCACTCCCTCTTTGCCTTGCTCCATGCTAAACCCTATACACCGCTGCAAACCTCTGCTTTTAAGAATTAAGAAGATGATGAACCCTGGTTTTGGATCTTCTATATATGTATGTAGTTTTGTTTTTATTTTTCTTTGGACTCTCTCCTAGACCCGGCCCAGCCCAGCTAGCCTAACCTCTTCGAGTCTTTGTATTTAGGTAGTCTTCCAATCCATTTCCACAAGCCATTTGCCCTTTTTTTTTTTTTTGAAATAAATAAACCATTTGCCGTTTTGAAAAACAAAAACACAGCTGTAATAAGTTTCAAAAAAAAAAAAAAAAACCAAAAGCTGTAATAACTAGAACGTTATTCTTGGTTGTGACAAAGTCACAGCTGTAACAACTAGAATGTTACAGAGGTTGTGATGCGTTGGCCACAACACATCCGCTCCATCTTTCTCCCAAAGTGGAACGCAAGTTCGTGTACTTTATCTGCCTATGGTGTACAACTTTCATCACATCCTCTTGAAAGGGAGTTAATTACGTATAAATCCCTCTGATTGAAGAGTCAGTTTTTTCACTTGATATGAGGTTCATAAATAGGGTAGAGTCTAATAAATGTTACGGTCAAGACTATTCCTTAAAGTCAATATCTAAAGAGTCTAACAATTATAACTGTATTTATAACATTAAAAAAAAAAAAAACCCTCAAACTCTAGAATGTGTTGTTTGCTTTTCTATTTTCAAAAAGTTGTTTGTAAAGTTTTTTTTTTTAAAAAAAAAAAAATTATAATCATAAAGTTAAAAATGAAAAAAAAAAAAAAAGTTTCTCATTTTTAAAATAGGTGTTTTTAAAACAAAAGTATTTCTCCCTCCAAATAGCTATTTTACCATTTAAGAATCAGTATTAAATATGTTTTATTATTAAAACTTGGATCCGCTTTTAAGTTAAAATTTATCTTAACTTTTTCTAATCTTATGAGGTATAAGTATTATAATCAATAAATAATTAAGGTGTAATTATATTTTCATTTTTACATTTTTAAACAATCAATCACACATAATTGATAAACACATTGTAGTGGTAAAAAAATACAAATCGGGCCCAATATCAAACTAGGCCTAATGATGAGAAGGTCCGTCTAGCCCGGCAGCCAACATTGCAACCGCTTCTTGAGTAGGTCATCTTGACCAAGTCAGCCCACTTGAGAGTCAAGTGTGGAGGATCCCCCAGAATCCTCGACTTAAGTAGCTTCCAACAGTTACTTGCTTGAGTATAAGGCCAATGGAGACTTCTCAGATGCTCTTACTCTGATTATTCTCCTCACTTATTATTAAGCTATCAATCCAATTTAATCATCATCCACTATAATAGTGCAGCGATACTATCCGGTCAAATTCTTCCAATCTAACTCCGATTAACTCTAACCAGACAAACCTCTGTAGAACTCTATCGATCTACCTCACCAGGAGTATTTCTCGCTTTATCTTTATTGTTGATCGACTCTCTTTACTTCATTAATTAACTTGAGCGTCAGAATGTCTTTGATATCGGTACCATCCCAATGTTCAAGCGTTTTATCTCACTATTCCTTGGCTTAGTGAATGTTTTAGTGAATCAAAGTTTACATTAGATAATTGTTTTTAGGTAGTAGAAAGTCCATGTGATTTTGTACTCATTCCTGATGGAGCCGCATTATCAGCATTCCAGTACTTTGAAAATGTGAGAAAACTCCTTGTGGCTGTGCAAGAAATGGGATTTCCTACTTTTGAGACATCTGATCTTGAACAGGCATGTATTAGCAGTTGTCTTCCGTTATTTAATTAAAATGGTTGGTAGACAGGTTTTTTATTATATTGAATTTGATTTATTGCTTGGTTAGTCTAATAGAGTGAGAGGAGAATGAGTTCTGTAAGGTTTTGATATTTGATATTCTTTTTTGTAGTCTAACTCTCGTTCGTTGAGCATGCCTGTCCGGGCAATTCTTTTTGATAAGAAGCCTGAAGAAGTTCCAACAACAAGTGTCTATAATGTGCTTTGCTTTTACGTAATCACTACTATTCCTTAGATCAGTGTATTGCAGCTATTGTTGCTTTTCCGCTGTTCTGCTTGCTACTAATTCTACGCTGTCTTCTAGTTACAATAGGTGATGGAATCAGTGCTAAGTAAGTTTGTGGAGGAGTTTTAGCATCACATTGCAAGTCAATACGAACAGGTATGTTACCAATCTTCTTTTATTTAGAAGTTTTTCGGTTCAAATCATGACCAAATATCATGTTACTTATCAAGATTGAGTTTACCAAATATTTTACTGTATATATTTGTTTGTCATTTGAAGATGAAAACAACTCCAAGACATATAGCTGCGTCCGTGCCAAACTTTTCTACCGTCGAAAAAAAAGTGATATGAAGATCTTTACCTTCTTAGCAAGTCTTATAGATCCATGGACAACTAACAAATGAATTAATGCTTTTCCCAAGTCGAAGCTAGTGTTCGATTAACATGTAACTCTTAATTTCTAACGATTTTTAGTTGATGTTATGATTTAGGCTGAGGACAAACATGTCAAATCATTGAAGCATGAGGAATCCTTTCACACAAATTACATTCCTGACGAGGAATCAAAAATCGAATTCTAAAACAGTAAACGATCTTTGATCAATAACAGAAGGATATTCAGGTAGGATTAAGTTTAGATATCATATCCATCTCCTCCTCCTTATTCTTTAACAAAAAAATTTTAATTGAAGTGTTATCTTTCATTTTAATTTTCGCGGAAACTAAAGCATACACTTCATACTACTAAAGTTGGTATGCAATTCATGCAAATGAAATTCCAAGAGGAGTTCAACAAACTTGGTACAACTTTAGCTTGTTATTGAACTTTTAATTTATTATTTCTAGTGTCTAGAGGGGTTTAGGATATGGGGTAATTGAAGAGGATTGTTCATCTCATATTTGCATTTCATACCTTCCTTTATAGGTATGCATGTTCATGGTCTAGCTCATGCTGCTTCTGATTATCTTGGAGTTCTTGAGGAAAATTGCAAGCTATATTTGAAAGCTATTATGGCAAGATCTCTGCAGCAACAAGTTTAAGTCACAAGTGAATCAAATTGAGTGATCTAGAGCAATATAATTTGTATTACTATTAGTTGCATTTAAGCAAAGATTATAGCAGACTTTTGAATGCGATCAAGAATGAGGAGCCTTGGTCCAGGAGGAATTCTCACATCTCTCAGAGCACTGTAACAAAATTCAGGCACTCAAACACATCTTAAACATCAAATTTGCCGCAAAACAAATGTTAGAATAAAACTTAGTTAAAGAGATGAGGAGTTAAAGATCCAAATACGTGCCTGTCGGTAAGCAAAGGCAGTGTGACATCCGTTAACAGGCCATTTTTAAAATTCTTCTCGTAGTTCTGTTTTGGAATAGTTCACGTCTTCAACTTGTGGTTTCCAAACTTTTCCCCAACCTGTGTAATTACACCACAAATTTCTCTCGCCTTGTAAAGTAAGATCCATGGCAAGATTGCAGAACAGTGCCTCATTCAGAATATGCAACTATTAATGGAAAAATCACCAGGAAGCTTATATAGAGGAGACGTTAATTTCAGAAAACATTGATTTTTCACGTTCAGCTCGTGTCGCCATAATAGATTAATATGACATTATCTCCACATATAGCTGCGCATCTACTGTAATGTTTATGGCATGGAATTGAATATGTAGAATTGACTTGGTGCTCAAATGACTAAATCCTTCCTAAGATGAATATTTAATGCTCACCTTAAAAAGTCCACCTTGAATCAGTGCAAAGAAGAGCCCAGAAGTGATGGCATCTGTAGCATGATTTGGTGCGCCCAGGCCACTCACCAACGAAAACACTGCTCCAGATCCAAAAGCTGCCACCATGCTGCAAAAGCAAAATTAACTTTGGCTTATATATTACACAGAGTTGTGTAATAATGATTTCTTAAACACCTTCCTATCAGAAAATGTTTTCTTCAGTACCTTAATGATAAACCCATCATCTAAAAGTTACAACAATTGGAAGAAAGAGAGAGAGAGAGAGCGAAAGACAGAGATAGGGAGAGAGGGGACGGTTGATTTCAATGCCCGTGTATTCCGTTCTATTGTATACCAAACTTTTATATGTTTGATAAAAAAAAGAACGAGTGAAATTAACGACCCATTAATGTTGTTGTATCATCACCAATAAGCAGACTTTTAAGATGTCCACAAAAATTTAAAATGGACATGCATACACATAGATGTTCGACAAACTCAAGGAATTCGAAGGTCAGTTGTAATCAGATTTGTCAAAACAAACCACATTTATGTACTGTATGGAGATCCATTCTTGAGGGCGCATACTCATTGTACTTTTTCTTTTGCTCATGTATCTGCTAGTTTTTCATTTTTTAAATCATAATATTTCATGATCCAAGGCACAGAAAAAGACCGCTGCTTTGAGGAAATGTGCAGTTATGGCTATTTTTTCAGTTGTTTAGAAAGAAAGATGTAAGACATTTTTTAAAATTTTAGTGGAGAAGATATTCAGGCTTTTTGGGATAGGATTGCCTGTAAAAACCAAAGTTCAGTTTACATCTAGACATCCTCATAGTGATAAGACATCCTCAAACAAACTTTTGAAACTTTCAAAGCTCCTAATAATTTTTGAAACTGGTATTTCAAATATTATACAATCATAGTTTCAAAGAACGTTTCTCAAAACATTTTTCTTTTTCAAAAATGTCTTTACAATCACCATAGACGAAAAGAAACTGGAAAATTTTAGAGAAAAAACTTTAAAAACTAAATCTAGTTTCTACTTAACTCTTACATTTCAAAACTATTAGATCATAGAAAATCTTTCAAAAGTTAAAGAGAAAGTTTTACAATGAAAATCGTTAATCGGGACTCAGAACAATGTTTAATACTTTCATTAATCAGGTTAGACTTTTTTGTCCTTTAAAATTTAATGAGATTAAAGTAGAAAATTACTTACCTAAGATATTGAGCTTGTTAGAAGTTAATGTTGTTTGCTAAAACTTTCTGAAAATGCTAGAGGGTATGGTAGAGAAACATTTGTAAAGTATATTAGATATGCTTGCAATATCTTGTCTTTCTTTTATTGATTTATCATATACACACAAAAGCGAAGATGATTACAATTCAAAAAGCCTAATTTGGCTTCTAAAGTCTAAAGAACTAAAGTCAAAAAGCTTACGAAGCAGAGATAATTACAAGTTAGAAAGTCTGCCACAAATTTGTCTGTTTGTTGACAATTTTCCTAAAAGTTTCTGATGTCTTATGATTCTGTCTTTTTGTCTGCTTTAATCAATGTTTTGTATCTTCTTTTTCTACAAAAGTCTTCAGCTGCTTTTTTGCTTTTAGTCAATATTTCTTATCTTCTTTTTCTGCAAAAGTCTTCAATTGCTTTTAATACTTCTTATCTACCTTTGCTATACACTTTGACTTCTTTTATCTAGGTGTCTAAATTATGGAGGGCCTTGTCATCAAATGTTTAATCACTTTCTTTCATAATATTATCTTCTGTGAGAAAATAATGATTTTTTTTTGCTCTCTCTTGAATTTTTTGTTAATATCTGTTTGTTTCAGTACTAAAAAATGTCTAAGGGGTTGGGTATTATATTCTTGGTTCGTTTGACTGTCCTTTTAAAAATATTGACATATGAGAAGTTTGTCCAAGTAAGAGGGGTCTATACATATTTATATAATTTCAATATTAATGTGTTCTATACTTTTAAAGATATTTTATAGTAAATTGTTTGGATTCTTTAGATTCTAAAGGATTTCTTTTATTAATATATTGGACTGGATTTTTATAAGGAAAAATTATAATGTAATGATAGGCAAGTAAAAAATAATTTGCTCTTTTAGGTTTTCTTTCCCATTCACAATGAATTGAATCTTTTTCTAAACTAAAATCATATCTTCCACCATACATATATATATATACATATATATATATACACATCTTTTTATTTTAACCGGTAAAAAAGAAATGTTTAATGTATTAGAAACAAATATTCCATCTATAATTTTGAAATCAAATAATTCACCTATACTTTTTTTTTTGTAATTTCTGGAATTTCTAAGAATCTTTGAAATTTATCTAAATTAATTTGTACATTAGCAAATTTATATACAACTTTCGAATTTTTTGTTAAAATAGAAGTCCAAGAGATCAGATCGGGAGGGTATTTTATTAAATTCATTAAATATTCTTGAATTTGAATAAACTTTTTTATAGTTTTTTCCTCTACTATATCAAAAATTTTCTTTTGAATGTCTAAAGATAAAGAACTTTATATTATAACTTTGTACAATTTTCTACTATATTCTTACATAAAAAAAATATTAGTAGAACTATTATTAATTGTTTCTATAGAACTTTCATCTTCTACTACTATTGTTTTTCCTTTTTCTAGCTTTCTTTGAAAATTTTCTACTTTGATTTGAAGGCTTTTTAACTCATGTTCTAGCTTTGATATAACTTCATTTTGCTTATTTATTTGTTCTATAAGATGAAATTTTAATTCATTATTTTATCTAAATTGTTGTAATATAGTAAAGACTTGGCTTTTAGTATATATTATATTTTAAAAATTTATTATTGGTTCTTTATTTGCTGATTATCTTAAAATAGCTTTAAATCTCTTTCAGCTTCTTGATAATTATAATATCCTTGAAAAATAGGCTTTTCAAAATTTTCTATATATTGTAAAGCTTCATGTCAACTTAAGTATATCCCTATTTTTCTTCCTTTAAAAACTGTATAATAAGAAAATCTATTATTATTTATCCAATGATAACATAAAGCATTTAAAGTATCTAAAAAGTTTTTGTCATTTCTAGAAAATCATATATTATTAAGTATTAAAATTTGTTCTTTTAGTAAGTCTTCCTTGGTATTGAGTTAAAATATTAAAAGAAATTATTACTTTTTTGAATAACTTATAAAATCCATAATTTACTTTTTCAAATTCATTAGTAAAGCTTCAATGACAGACCCCTTTCCTTAGGCGATCTGCTGGCACCCTACGGTGACCCTCCAGCTAGCCATTTCGCTCAACTAAAGGATCCCCCGCAGAGCTAAGCCATAATCTTTCTCAATCTTTTTCGAAAACAGCGGAAACGAGGGGAAATTTTTCATTTTTATTTTAAAACCTTTACAAAATATTTTATAAAAATTTGGGCAGCATCCCATCTGTTTTTCGGACTTTGCCACCCTGTAGATAATAAAATTTAACACTTCTAAAATCATAAAAACAATTTCCCCCAAACTACGGAGCCTCAGGCTCTCATTTTTTCAACACAATCACAACCACAATTTCATGTTTCAATTTATGAATTGATTATCAATAAAATCTCATGTCATGCATCAATTTACTTCAAAACATAATTTAAATCCACAAAATAATATTTACAAAACCATGTGGATCTAACAAAATATTTACATCACTTAGTATTAAACCAAAAGATAATTGGGAAATCACATTAGCACTGACGCCGCGGCTGCCTAATGTCGCTCGGGGAAATCCGCAACTATGGTACCTGTGCCTGGGAGGTTTGTTTAAAAATACAGAAAACGTTTGGTGAGCTTTAAAAGCCCAGTGAGTGTCATATAATCTCTTTTAAAACCATACTTTATAAAAACCTCCCTAAAACATTTTCAAATCCATTTATTTATAATCAAGTTTCATGCATTAATAATATAAAACATATATTGCACGGTTTTCAATTTCATAAAGGGATCTCCTATGGTTGCGGGGTTTTTATTCAAAAATCATTTTTCTTTTTAATGAAACGAACTGGTCCGACTCCGCTCGAAGGTGTCCTGCCAACCAGTCGTTTTCATTATCATAAACCGGATATGGTCCGACTCCGCTCGAAGGTGTCCTGCCAACCAATCCGGCTCCCGCCAACCTATAGTGACCCGTTCCTCATGGCCCCCTAGTATGGAGCGGAATCCTGCATCGCTCATTTTCCAGGTCATGCAGCGGAATTCCTGCATCGCTACAGAGCAGACTATGTCTCGCTCGGGTAAGCTAGCATATAATATACCTTTCACGTGCATTGGCCTAATCTCTCTTAAACATGTGACTGACACGACTCTTTACGGGTATCTCCCGTGGTTAGTATAGTTAATAACATGCTGACACTACTACTCTACCAATGCACGCTTCAGGTACTCTACCCAGACCGTACTTATATGATACTATATGGAAAGCCATAGGTTTTATTTTCATATTTTCAATCCATTTCACATATAAGCAATTCAAACATGAAACCATCATTTCATGAAATCACAAAATCATATCATCAATTACCGTGCCATTTATCATTCAAATCATATTTCATTTTCATCAAAAATATCAAAACATGCATGAAACATCCATTCATTTATCAAATCAACAAAAACGTATAAAAATCAGTTTGACACTCACCTTCCGCTATCAATCCAAATGGATTTCCGGAAGCCTCTAAAACTGCGCTCTAGCGCTCTTCCCTGGCTCCACCGGATCGCTCGTCACCTACACAACATTTATATATGTAAATTTACGCTCGCATCAACTTCCGTAAACTCAAACTAATTAAAAACTACACCATCGTCTCTAATTGACCATTTTTAGGCGTAATCTCTCCATTTTGATTCCTAAATCAAATCTCCGACTTTTATCAACTGAAATACGCCTAATCAAACTCATTAAGGTCATCCGAACTCTCAACGGACGCCGTATGGGTCAATTTACAAAATTGCCCATAAAACTAGTTTACGAGCGTTTTTGGTTTCTCTTTGAATCTTTGGTATTTTCTTGGTTTTCTAGACTCCTTATCAACCTCAAATACTTATTTTTCAACTTGTTTTCACTTAAAAATAATCAACCAACAAATCACAACAAGACCCATCTCAAATCAACTTATATACCAACAAAAATCATCATTTTCGAACTCAAACAACTCACCCCTTTTTCTATCGCGTTGACTTCGCTTTGGGATGGTTTTGGACTGATTTTGGGATGGATCTGGGCTGGGTTTAGGCTGGTTTCCTTCCTCTTTTCTTCCCCTCTCTTCTTCTCTCTCTTTCCCCCTTGGTTCTGCCGCGATTTGCGGCTGTTCTGGCCACAAATCTGCTGTCCGATCTGCACGCGCGGGAGCTGTTTTGGCCGCTGGATCAGCTCCGTTTCACCTCCATTCAGGTCTAGCTTGAGCTGATCTTGGTGCAGGTTGGGATGGGGCAGCTCATCGGCGTTGATTGGGGCTGTTTCGTCGCGGTTTCAGCTTGTTCTTCAGCGTTGATCGGATCTGATTTTGCTGCGGTTTTGTCCTCCGTTTGCAGCTGGATGGCGGCGTTGAACGGCGGTGATGGCTTCTCCTTCTTCTTCTTCTTCTTCTCTTCTTCTTCTTTCTTTCTTCTCTCTTTTCTTCTTCCTTTTCTTTCTTTCTTTCTTTCTCGCGAGAGAGAGAGACTGGTTTGTGTTGATTTAAAAGTCAACACACATTTCTTTGGCTTCTGTTTTCCTCCCCACAAATCTCCTTAATTCCACTTACGCCCTAAAACCATTTCATTATCCTCCCTTCGATTATAACTTAATCTTACTACGACCACAATTATTAAAAGTTATCTTCACTTTAGTCCCTTTTCACATTAAACTTTATTCAATTCCATTTATCATTTTAACTTCCCGTTTAATCTCCAATTGAGTTTAAATCAATTCCAATGAGTTCTCTATGACCTTAAGCGTCTCCATAATTAATTTAGGATCTCTAATCACCACTTAGGGACGATTCCTAGGTATCCATATAATAATAAAAATAGAGGGTTTACATTCAAGATGCCATACTTGCAAAATTAGTGATAAATTACTCTTGATAGAACATCTACTAATTCCTTATTTTTTCCAATTATGTGTTCAAAGTGAGCTTTATAATCTCTACCGGTTAATATTTCTAAAAAATATAACTATCTTTTACTTACAAAAGAATTTTTCTTTTCAAAATTTTTCTTTTACACATTTTTTATAGAATTTTAAGATATTATTGCAGTTAGTTTGAACCGTAAAAGATTCATTCTGTATATATAAATGAAAAGAATTTAATGAATTTATTATTCCTAATATTTCTATTTCTGTGCTTGATTTACATCATTCTGCTTCAGTAAATTTCCACTTGCATACATAGCTATTTCTTCTTCTTTACTAAGATTTTCTTTAGCACGATTTTTGTAATAGTATTCCTGCCCAACCTTTACTACTTGCATCAGTCTAAATTGTTTTGTAATGCTTGTCTGTGGGTAGCGCTATAAGTTTTAGATTTTTTACTATATTTTTTATTTTCTTAATTAACTTTACATCTTCTGTATTAAAATATTTTTATCCATTCGTACTTAGTTTATTATATAAACGTCTTACTAGTGTACTCAAATTAGGAATAAATTTTCTACTATAATTTAATAATCCTACAAATTTTTGTAATTCTTTAGTTTCTTCTATCTTATTAGGGAATTCTAGTATTTTTGTTACTATATGTTTTTGTAATTCTATTTTCCCTTTATTTATTATTAGTCCTAAAAATTTTATTTTTTGTTTAAATAATTCTATTTTCTTTTTGGAAATTATTATATTATTTCCATTAAAATTTTCTAAAACTTTATATGCATGAGAAGTATGGTTAAATTTATTATGACTAAATACTAATATGTCATCAATATATACTATACAAAATTAGAAGCAAGGCTTTAATACTTTACCCGTCCTTTCTTGAAATACTTAAGTTGCATTTTTAAAACCAAAAGACATAACTAATCATTCAAAATGTTCTTCAAAACAACTAAAAGCAGTCCAAGGAATAAATTCTTCATTTAATTTTTTTTGCCAAAACCCACTTTTACAATCAAATTTAGAAAAATAAAAAGCCATTTGCATACAGTTTATTAATTCATCCTTATTAGGTATTTTATAACTATTATGTAGAGTATCATCATTTAATCTTTTATAGTTAATTATCATTCTACTTTTTTCTCTTTTTTGTTCACTATGATTGTTTACCATAAATGTTGGACTTCCGTGTCTATTTGTACTTTTTCTTATAACTTTTAATTTTAGTAAGTCTTTAATATGCATTTGAAATTCTTTCGTGTCTTCTAAACTATAAGCTAAATCTTGAGTTTTTATAGTTTATCTGAATTAATTATTTCTATATTATAATAATCTGTACTATTTTCTTTTATTGGATTGTTATCAATTATATCTAACTTTTCTAATTCTTCTATTTTCTTTTGGCTCGTTTTGGCATTTCATACAGTCTATATTTACCTCAAATATTTCTTTTAAATATTCATTTATCTCTTCTTCTTCTAAATGTAGGTTTTCTTTTAATTTTTCATTTTCTTCTAATTTATCTTCTAGTAATGAATCAAAATATTCTAAGTGTAAATTCTTTTCTATCTTTTGTATTTTTTCATGTTTTTCAAAAGGAACATTAATAGTTTCATATCTTGGTTAAACAAATATTGATTTTGTAAAGAAATTTACATCATTAGAGGTTATCATTATACTTCCATTATTTCCTAATACAAAGTTTAATCCTAATATAAATTTATAGTTACTAATCTGGTTTGTTATAAAAAGTTTGTAGTAGATTATGTACTTCTCCATTTGTTCTAATAGGTATATTGATTAGACAATCACTTATCTTTATAAAGGTTCTGTTAAATTGTCTTAATAATATAGGCTGTTTTAATTTGATTTTATAACTTTTCGAGACTAGACTTTCATATATTACATTTTATTAGCTCCTGTATCTATCATAGCTTTAGTGTTTACTTTATTATTTTTATATAATATTTCTACATCTATGGTTATTAGTTCGCTATCAACTCTATTTATTTCTTCCTTATCTTTATAATTTATACAATTTTTACAATAATATTTATTATTTTCTTTAAAGCCGTTATTAAAATTTTTTCTACAAGCTTCACAAGTTTTTCCAAATAAAGATATATATTCTTCTTAAATAGTTATTTCACTTTCGTCTGTATCAGTAAAATTTTCTTCAATAATTATTTGTTTTATTTCACCATCATCACTATAATTATCACTTTCACTATTTATATATGCGTATTTATCTTCAGATAAATCTTCTATTTTTAATACTTCTTGTAATTCTCCTAATTCTTCAAAATCATCTATATCTTGCAATACATTTACCTTTATATTTTAGCTTCTGGGCAATTTGGCTTTATATGTCCTATTTTTCCACATAAATAACATTTACATTTTTTATGATCTTTTTTATAAAATTTTTTACCTTTTTTAAATGCTTTTTTAACTCTAGATTTATTTTCTCCATATTTAAAAAAAAAAAATCTTTTTCTTTTATAACTTTTATAAGGTCTAAAATCTTTAAAAGTTTTCTATCTTTTACTTTTATATTTCTTTCTATACTTTTTATTACAACCAAGTGTAGGTACTTCATAATACTCTAAACAATATTTACTAAATTTCTTTTTAGTTTGAATTCTAAGCTTTTCTTCATCACAAATTTCTTTAATTCTTTTTTTAACAAATTCTATAGCACAGATTAGAGTTATTTGATAATATATATCTTCATCTTGTTTTTCAGTAAACCGACCTCTTAGATCTTTTGTTAATCTTTCTCCTATCTTTCCTGACAATTTATTTACAAATTTCATTAGTAAATTTTGATCATAGGGTTGTCCTATTTGACTCCAATACTTATAAAATAAATCCGCATGGTGGTCAAAATATTGCATATCACATATTTTTAATTGTTTTAAACTTCTTATGGCTCTAGTAATTCTTTGTATATCTTCTTTTTCCACTATGAATATTCCTAATATAACCTTTTTTATACAATCTATAAAACTTAAAATAGTTATGTTTGTATTAAATTAATCTAATTCTTCTTTATTATCAATTTTGCCTTACTCTCTCCATCCTAAACAAATTTGCTTTTCACTATGTCTTAAAGTAAATTTTAAGTATATTAATTTATAATTTGGGTTTGTTATTATTGATAAAGTTTCCATAGAATGTCTTATTAAATTTCCTTCCCATTTATTAAATATATAATTCCATTCACTACGTTTATGTCCTTATAGGCTTAATATCAATATATCTATAGTTTATAGAGTCTTTTTCCATTTTTCTAATTTAGTTTTAGCTTTAAATATTCTTTCTATTTCTTTATATTGTTCATTATTTTCAGGAACTTCTCTTTTTTCTAAATATTGTTCTATTACAGATCTTCTAAGAGTTTCTATATTATCGTCTATCTGATTACTAGTCTCTCCTGATTCTGATAATAGCTTTTTATCTTCATACATCATCACTTCATTTTCTAGATAATATATATCTTCTAAATTATCTTTTATTTTTTTTAAAATCCAAATTTTTTATTAATATATCATCTACTTCTTCTTTTGATAGTTCTAAATTATTACAAAGTTCTTCAAATATTTCTCCTTCTAAATACTCTATAGGTTTTTGCAAATATTATATTTATTATATTATCTTTATTATTAATAATTGTCTTCTTTTTATCAATATTTTCAAAAGAATTTTCTATATATAACATATTTATTTCACCTTCATATTCTTCATCATCTTCTTCAATTATTCCTTGTTTTTTATAATTTCCAAATTTTTGTATTGCTTGGTTATTTCTTTTTACATAAATTCTACTAGTTTCAGGAACTTCTATAATTTTTTTCTTCTTCTAGACTAGGTAAATTTCATTCTAGGTCGTTTTATTGACTTTTAGTTAGTTTTTGGGATACTTGTATTTTTACATATTGGCTAAAAAAATGTTCTACTACACTTTTACTAATGAATCTAAATTTTTTATGGTATTTATTATGACATCTTCCTAAAAGAAATATTTTTATCCTAAGGTTTTTATATTTTGCATTCATATTTAAACCTTTAATTTGTATACTAAGTTTAAGTTTTTCACAAAATTCTTTAATATTTATATCAATATTTGGTAAACATCCTACTACTACTAATTTATTTCTAAGATCTACTTCTGCACAAGCTATTTGAGCTTGTTCATGATCATTAAATCTTCCATCATATAAATATAAATGAGCTTTGGTATCTAGGCCTTCTCTAGTTTGACTCATTATAGGAATTATAATTACTCCTAAATGAATATCAGAAAATTTATTATTTTTTAATAACATCGCACTCTGATTACTAATTAATGATACTTCTTTTCTTTCACTTACTGCCACTAATTTAAATTCATCTTTATATATGTATATATATATACACACATATACTACTTTTAAAAGTATCTAAAATTCCTTCACTATATAAATTCTTCTTTATAAGTTACTAAAATCCTACTTCTAAAGGTTTATTAGCATCTATTTCATCTATAATATCTTCAGCCTTTTCAATAATTTATTTTCCTTTACTTCTAATATTAGTAAAATTTAGTATATTTTTAACTCTTTTTGTAGTAGATTGTTCTACACTAGATCTTCTTTCTAGTTCCATTTATTATTACTTTGGTCCTAATTTATCTTCTATTTTTACTCGTTTGTTAGAACTTTGTTCTATGTTTATTAATTTATCTTCTTTATCTTTAATAATTTTATTTAATTTCTTTTCTAATTCTTCAAGCTTATCAAAGTTTTTTACTAATAACTTAGTTATGGTATTATTTTGTCCTTGAAGTATATTATTACTATTAGAACTAAATTGAAAACTGCTTATGCCTATAGGTTCCTTACTAGATATTTCTCAAGCTAATTCTTCTAAAATCATTTTAAAGGATCAATCATTCACTAATTATTTTTCTAACTGTATTTAATTGTTTTTGTAATTGTTTTTGTGTTTCTTTTATAATTTCTACTTCTAGATGTAGTTCTTCTATAAGCGTTCTTCTCTCTAATTCTATAGGTTTAGGGGTTCTAGTGTCTATTAGATTTATCAATTTTATAATTTCTTTCTTATTAGGAAATTTTTTTAACTTGATTACTAAATTCACTAAGAGTTTCTTTTAAATAATCTAAATTTCTTTTTAGTACACTAATCTTATTGTTTTCAAAGACTTGTTCTAAACTTTCTAAATTTTTATTAATTCTTTCTATATTCTCTTCTAGATTTTGCCCTAAATTTATTATCAAGTCTACTATAAAGTTTTGCTGACTATCACTAGTATGTGGGATATGTTGATATTGATTATCAAGATGGTCTATATTACAATGAATCTTAAATTTATTTTGCAAGTTTATTTTTATCTTTTTATATTCTCTTATCTCTAAATTTATATATTCTAATTTTTTGAAATTTATATATAAAATACTATTATTTATTTCTTAAATCTTTTTTCTATTACTTTTTGAAGGATTATTTTCATTCTTCTTATAACCAAATATTTTCTTATACTTAATTTTTCTTTTCCTTTATTGGTGTCTACTAATCTATCAATTCTTTCTAAAAATTTTTTTCTTTTGGTGATATGGAGTTCTTTAATATATTGACAATATTTTTCTAAGCTTGGTTCTCTAATAATATTATTTATTATTTCAAGTCTTGTGTTTACCATAGATTTCTTCTAAACTATCATAAGTTTCTTTGATCTCGTTTTCTAACTTAGGGGGGTGTATTCAATCCAAACTTTTAATGACTTTTATAGAATTTAAAAGTTTGGATGTATTCAATATAAACTTTTAAATACTCTATAAAAGTTATGTGGTATTCAATATAGACTTTTAATGATTTTATGATTTTTAAAAAGTCTATAAAAATTATGAGGTATTTAATTAAGACTTTTGAAGAGTTTATAAAAGTTATGAGGTATTTAAAATGTTAATGACTTTTATTGAATTTTAAAGTCTTTCATAATTTCTTTTAAAAGTTTATTAAAGTTAATGAAAGTCTTTTAAAAAAGAGTTTATCAAAGTCTGTGAGAGTCTTTTATAAATCTATAAAGTTATTAGAAATCTATGAAATTCTATAAAAGTCATTCAATAAAAAAAATCTATAAAAGTTTTTCAAAATTATAATTGAATATACCCCCCTTAGTTCTATAATCTTCTAGTTGTTTTATATGCTGTCCTAAAACTTCTAAATATTCGGAGTTTTTTTCGGCTATCCTTTGTTCTCTAATAACAAAATCAAATTCTTTATAAAAACTTCTACTTCTATCTAAAAGTCTTTTTAGCTGCTCTATATGTTTTTTCTTTATATTTTCTAAAAAACTAGGTTTTTTTATTTCAGAGTTAACAAAAGCTTTATGAATACTCATTCAAAATAAGCTCAATCATAATCAAGAGAATTAGCAGATTAATTATAAACAAGAGAATTAACAAAAAGATACAAATATTAGTTAAATATGAAGTTTGCCCTTGTAACTACTAATATAAATCATTGTTCCAAAGCTCTGATACCAACAACATCCTCAAACAATGTAAACCATTTATTTTTAATTTTATAGAATTCCCAGTAATAGTCCCTAAGTGGCGATTAGAGACCCTAAACGGTTCATGGAAGCGCATAAGATTATAAGGAACCCTTAGAGATCGATCTAAACTCGATTGGAGATTAAACGAAAGGGTATAATAGTGAACGAAATTGAGTAATTATTTAATGTGACAAAGGACTAAAATGAAAATAAGATTTAATAATTGTGGTCAAAGTAAAATTTAGCTAAAAGCTAAGGTATGAGAATAAAAATTTTCAGGAATATGACCATCATTTTTAGAGTTATTTGTGAAGAAAAACATGAAGCAAAAACTGAATAACAAGAATTAAAAACAGAAACCAAAGTCAGTCTCGCCGAACTAGAAACCAAAATAAGAAAAGAAGAAAAAGAAGAAGAAGAAGAAGAAGAGAAGGATGTCGAGCAGCACGCCGAACCGACGTCATCGACTGAGCTATTCTAACCACCTGAAGCCGACGCTTAACCCAGTTCATCTAGCCACCAAGCTCGCCAAAACCAAGCAGAACCTAAGATACCAGAAACAGCAGATCGAGCTAGAAGGAGAGCGAGAGAGGAAGAGAGGAGAATGAGGAGAGAAAATCGACACAAAACTAGCTCAATTGACAACTCTTCTAGCTCGAAACTGACACCCAAACTCAACCCAAGCGCGATTGAAATCGAACCAAAAAGGAGGCGGTAGATCGGAGAAGAAGAAGGAAGATTAGGCTGGGGAAGAGAAACTCGTGCAGAGGAGAAAAAGGAGGAATGAAGACAGCCCGAACCACGCCGAACCGCCACCAAAATCAGCCCCAAAATGAAGTCAATGCGAAGAGGAAGAATATGAATTTGTGAAGAAGAAAATGGGTAAGTTGTTTAAGTTTTGGAGTTGACTTTTGTTAATATTTTGTTAGTGATTAAGTTGGTTTCGGAGTGGATTTTATTATGAATTGTTTGTTTGTTGGTTGGTTTTGAATAAAAATGAGTTGAAAACTAAATGAACTGATGTGGATTGGAAGCCTAGAAAATTAAGAACATATCAAAAATTTGAAGAGAAATTGAATCACGCACTAAACTAGTTTGAAGGGTAATTTCGTAAATTGACCCATAATGCATCCGTTGAGTGTTTGGATGACCCTAACGAGTTTAATTAGGCGTATTGAGATTATTAAAAGTCAAAAATTAAATTTAGAACTCGAAACCAAGAAAACGCCTAAAATTAGTAGCAAAAACAACACGTTTTTAGCCTAAAACGCCTACCTGATGGCCGCTTCTTTTGGTGCTGATGCTTGGACCAACTAGAGGGCGAGTTGGAAAGGTGTTCGGAGTGAAAAAGGAATGAAGAAAAGCCATGAGTAGGGTTGTGAATAGTGTTCGACCTAAAGGGATCAAATCGAATGATTTTCGTTTCGGGTCTCCGAACGCGATTCCGTTAGTACCAAAATGTCCCTAGTTGATAGTAAATAGGTTTCAGGTGAAGAAAACGGAGTTCGAAACCCTAGAATCGATAAAAAAATGAAAATTATAGGGTTACACATAAAAAGGGTCACTTAGGAATAATTGTGTAATTTTAATTATTTCAAGTTTCTAGAAGTTAACGCGAACGTAAATTTACGTATACATATATTCTGTAGATGACAGTAAGTCGGTGGAGCAAGGGAAGAGCGATAAGGAGCGTTTTGGAGCCTTCCGGAAAGCTATTCGGAAGCGATCGTTAGCTAAGGTGAGTGTCAAAATGATTTTCCATGCGTTTTGTGTTGATTTGATTTATAAAAGAATGTTTCATGCATGTTTGAATGTTTTGGTAAAAACGAAATATGATTTAAATGATAAGTTGCATGGTAACGGATAATATAGTTTTTGCATTTTTGTTAAAACGATGATTTTTCGTTTTGAATTGTATATAAAATGGATTTTTATTTTAAAAATGTTAAAAGTAAAACTTATGGTTATTCAAAGAGTATCAGAATATTACCGGTCTGGGTTGAGTACTTGAAGTGTGCATTGGTAGAGTTAGTAATGTCAGTACGTCACTAACTATACTAATAACGAGATGTACCCGCAAGTAGTCGTGTCAGTCAGATGTCCGAGAGATTAGTCCAATGCACGTAGAGGGTATATTATTAGCTAACTTACACCCAAGCGAGATAAAATTCTGCTCTGTAGTGATGCAGTATTCCGTTACTTGAACCGGATAAAGAGCGATTCAGGATCCCGCTCTATACTAGGGTGTCATATGGCATGGGTCACTAGAGATTGACGAGAGTTGGATTGGTTGGCAGGACACCTACAAGCGGAGTTGGATCATTTTCAGTTTTATAATAATAAAAGAGGTTGGTTGGCAGGACACCTATAAGCAGAGTAGGACCAGTCCATTTAGTAAAAAGGAAAAGTTTTTAAAATGAAAACCCTGCAACCATAGTAGATCCGTTTATGAAATTGAAAACCGTGCAACATGTATTTTATAATATTAATGTATGAAATTCAATTTAGAATAATGAATTTGATTAGAATTATTAAAACTGTTTTATGGAGGCTTTTATGAAAATATGGTTTTGAATATGTTATATGACACTCATTGAGCTTCCAAAGTTCATCAAATGTTTTCTGTGTTTTCTAATAAAACCTCCTTAGGCACAGGTACCATAACTGCGGATTACCCTGAGTAGATACCTAACAGCCGCAACGATAGTGCTCATGTGATTGTCTACTCTTGTATTTGCTTGATTTTAAAAGAAGTTGTATATATTTTATTATCTCTACGTGATTTTGTAAATATCCTTTTGTGGTTAACTTAGATTTGAAGTGTGTTTTTGGAGTAAATTGATACATGACATATGATTTTGTTGATAATGAGTTTATAAATTGAAATGTGAAATTGTGGTTGTGATTGTGTTGAAAAATGAGAGCTTGAGGCTCTGTAGTTTAGAGAAATTGATTTGTGATATTTTAGAAGTATTAAATTTTATAATTTGTAGGGTGACAAAGTTCAAAAAATAGATGGGATGCTGCCCAAATTTTTATAAAATGTTTTACAAAGGTTTGAAATAAAAACGAAAAATTTCCCCGTGTTTTCGCTGTTTTCGAAAAGGTTTCAGAAAGAACATGGCTTAGCTCTGCGGGGATCCTTTAATTGTGCACAAGGGCTAGCTGGAGAGTCACCGTAAGGTACCGATAGATCGTCTAGGGAAAGAGGTTTGTCAAACAAACTTTTGAAACTTTCAAAGCTCTTATACAAAATCAAATCTTTTTCTCATTATAAAATCAAGTGACCTCATAGGGACTTCCTTCTTTCAAAATTTCAAGCATTAAAATATCAATAAATGTCTCAAGGTGTCAGCACCACCTTTCCTAAAGCTATATCCACCCCAACATCAGATGTAAATGTATGGTTATGGACGCTATAATTCAACCACTACAAAACAGATTCCTACAACAGGATGTGTAATGGACCACCTCAATAAAAAGAAAAAAAAAAAAACTTTTCTTTCTAAGAGCAATGCAAATAAAATTTCTTTAGTTCTGTTGGTCTGAATAAACTGTCCCAAGCACCATAGAAACAAGTATGTTACGTCAAGAATTGTATTGAGAAATACATGTAAAAGGCAGCATAAAACAATAAAAATAAGTTTAAAATAGCAGACCTTGATTAAACATCCTTCGTGCCTCTCAATCTTTTCATGACACTAGAAATATCAGCATTCACACCGGTCATGATAGCAAAGTTTCGAGTTGGATCAATGGACCCTTAGCTACAGCCTATTTTCATATTTTACATCAACCATTCAATACAATAATAAAAGCAAATGTGCTTAAGCAGATTCCATAAAAAGATTCTTACTTTATAGTTAAAAAGAGACCTGGGTTTGCTGGAGAGAGCCCATGACCTGAGTGTCGATGTTGGTGGTGCTAGGAGGAGTGGGAAAATTGAAAGAGATGTCATTGTTGATGGCACAGATGGCGGTGCCCTTTGTGGCGCTGATGAGGCTGACGACAACAGCCTCAACAGGCAAAGATTGCTTGGCCAACCATGACTTGAAACCAGACTCCAACTGCTTCAAACTAAGTTGCAACTAATTGAACTTAGAGTTCACCATTTGAATGTGATTTTGTTGAACCATCACTCCCTCTGTGCCTTGCTCCATGCTAAACCCTATACACTGCAGCAAATCTCAGTTTTTAAGACGATGATCAATCCTGGATTTGGATTGTCTCTATATATATGTGTAACGGTATGTACGTCCCAAAAAAGTTTTAGGTACACTCCAACATTACCTATTTTTAAAAATTCAATATTACCTTTAAATAAAATGATTATGTAATAAGATTATTTTATTTTCTTTAAAAAAAATAAACCTTTTTTTATTTTCTCAACCTTTTTATTTTCTCCAACCCTTAATTTCTCTTTTAAATTTTAATTTCAAATATTAACCAATTTTTAAGGAAACAAATTAATTGTAGAATATTGAGAATGATCAAAATCATCAAATGAATTATTTTATTTAGTAAAATAGGAAAAAAAAAAAAACATATTTGAAGGGGAAAAATTATAACATATATCAAAAAGTTTCTTTTATTCCAAATACTTCATAAGAAATCGATAATCAATTTAAATTTCTTTGTTTCATACTAAAATATATTCATTGAACTTATAGATTAACAATTAGGCCTCCATCAAATTACAAAAAACTTATTTGAATGTTATTATATAACTCTAAAAATTAAACTCAATTAAATGTCTTTAACCTTCTCACAGCACCACACATAAAAAAAAAAAAAAAAAAGAGGGAATGAGTTACTGACTCTAATAATTAAACTTAATTAAATGCCCTTCACTTTCTCATCAGACCAAAAAAAAAATAAAAAATGAATGAGCTAATCTTTTATCCACCACAACATCTATTGCAATCAAAGGATTGCCTAGAAAACTTCTCAATATTTTTCTTGCTCATATATATATATATATAAAATAAGTGATTTTAAAATGAGAACTCCCTAACTTTAAAAAGTTGGGGAAAACCAATCAAATTAATCAATTGTATTTGAATTAAATAGGAAATAATTTGTTTTAGAAGAAAGAATACGATGAATGAATGTGATTGGTTTTTCCTAACCTTTAAAGTTAAAGAATTCTCATTATAAAAGCACTCATAATACATACATACATACACACACACACACACACACATATATATATATATATATATAGTTCTGTTTTTATTTATCTATTTTTTGGACTCTCTCCTAGACCCGACCCAGCCTGCCTCACCTCTTCGTATTTAGGCAGTCTTCCAATCCATTTCCATAAAGAGTGGCAATATTTCCTTCCCTGAAAAATTGTGTATACACCCAAATTAGCATTTTTTTAGGTAAACAATATTACCCTTGAGAAAAATTACTAAAAAGGTAAATATTTTATAAGTATACCCACCAATTATTAATTGAAATATCAATTATATTTTAAACATTTTTTATATTTTCAATCCCTAATTTTTGTTCTTGTTACTCTTCCAATCATTTATATAATTCTAATTTAATAATAAAAAAAATATTATCAAACATTCAATCACCACATTAGCATTTTCCATTTTCTTATAAGATTTTCTCACAAACTAAATAAAAATGTCATTTATTTATTCTAATTTCTTCATCATATCAACAAATAAATAAAAGGGTATACTTTAAATCATCTAAAAACTACAGATATAAATCAATATTTACAATTCATAATAATAATAAAAAAAAATGTTATTTACGATTCTATAAAATTAGTTAGTATCGTTCATGCGAGTCTTATGATATAATTGAAAAATTAAGGCTTGAGAGAGAAAAAAATACTTAATAATCTCCAATCATTTATGCAATCCTAATTTAATTAAAAATTAGCTGGTAATCATTACTGCAAGTTTTATGATATAAATGAAAAATTAGGATTTGAGAGAGTAAAATAATAAAATATATATTATTTTATACACAAATCTCTAATTAAAAAAAATAATGGGTTGAATGAATTTGTATTACATTATTTGCTTAGTCTAAGGTGTTAAAAAAAAATTAAATGGTAAGATAAAAATTTTCTATCAAATGACAATAAAATAATTTACATTAAATCTATTTTTAACACATATTATAGTTTATTTATGGTTGACATAAATGGTATATTTACAAAAATATATACAATAAATTAAGAGAAAAGAGTAGTCTTGATATTAAGTGGGGTTTAAAAATAAATTTGAAAAATTTTAAATTTTTTATTGGATGTACAAACAAAAGATATGTACATTCCATTTTTGAGGGGTGGAAACATTGTCACTCATGTAAGTTTTGAAAAACAAAAACACAGCTATAATAACTAGAATGTTGTTTGCTTTTCTATTTTCAAAAAGTTGTTTTCAAAAATGGAATATAGCTTTTTATTTTTAAATTATAATCATAAAGTTGAAAATGAAACTATCTTACCATTTAAAAACAATATCAAATACGCTTTATTATTTAAGGTTGGATCCTCTTCTAACGTAGGGATCATTTGTTTTTTCACTTATGACTTGATAGTATGTTACTATTTTCCTTTTATTTACAAGTTTTCTTGTTCCAATCATGACAAAATCTAATGTTATTTATCATAATTAAGTTTACTAAACATTTACTGAATTGATTATTTACTCCGTTTATTAAGAAGTATTCATGTTTATTATTGAGTAAGACATTTTTTATTTGAACAAAATTATTTGAGCTCAGTGGATATATGTATTTTCCCCTTATTTTTATTTTTATTTTTTTTGTTATTGTTACAAGCTACTCGAAAATTTTGTAAAGTTATTTATTTGTGTATTTTGTTTTCTTACTATAAAACAAGGTAATTAAAAATTTACTTGTGAAAAAAATAAAACTTAAGACATATAAATATAATGATAAATGATTTGATGGACCTTTCAAACTTTTATCATGACATAAGTTAGTAAATGCATAATATGAATCGAATTCTTATAATGAATTTGAAGAGAAAATATATTAAAAACTTGGCAAACATATATATTATCATTAATACTATTAAAATATATAATTATAATTTATAAAAGCATTGGTTGGCTAGCCCACTCCATTTGGTAATAGAAGAATCCCCAGTAACAAACAGCGTCGAAGGGCAGTGGTGTCTCCCGCAAAAACCCCGCCATTGCAATTGTTGAGCTGAGTTGAGTTGACTGTTGAGCGCCATTTCTCGTCCTCTCGTTTGGTACTTGTCTTCTCTTCCTCCATTCCTCTCTACTCTCAGACATATACTTGAAAGTTGAATATCTTACAAACTGAATTGCCTACTGACGTTGCTTTAACTCACATATTTTAGGGTTTTGATTCTGCACATATTATTGCTTAGAGCGATATGAGTGGATCCAGAGAGGAGTCTCCGGATTGGCTCCGGTCTTTCCAGGTATTATAACTCTTATCTACATATTACTCATACTTGGGATGCAAACTTTAGTATTTGAGGCTCCTCTACTCTTAACATGAATTAATTATGGTGAATGGGGGTGTTGAACAGGCTCCCACTCATTCTATGACGACATTGTCCTCGGATTCTGATAGTGAGGAGCCATCTCAAGTTTCCTTGCTTGATTGGAAGAACAAAACACAAGGTTTGATAGGGCTACTTTATTATCATATTAATTATTATGACTGACTTTGTTGAGCTCAGCATCAGCTGTGTATTAATTGTGAAGGAATAATTTATGTCCCTTTAGGAGACGGAGATGGAGATGAAGATGATGATGATGATGATGATGGGAAAGTCATTAAAAAACTATTATCTGAGAAGCATGTGGAAGCTCCCGTGAGTATCTCTATATTATCATTGCTTATGCATTCACTAGATTGCCTTAGAGAAATATATAGCACTTTGCAGATTTCCTGATCAGTGTAATCTTTTCAAAGCAATGGCTTTCTTTATTAATTTTCACTATGATTTTAAGAATTCTACATGTTGTATGGAATGGATTTTGACTGCAGTTTCTTTTCTGTTTCATATTCCAACAAATTGGAGGCAACTATTTTCCGTTGAAAATTTAGCCTGTTAACTCTTGGTTGGTTACTACAAAATGGGATGGTTTTTGGCTTCAACAGGATACTTAGTGGCATAATTTTAAGATGTTTAATCTCTTCATTTGCACTCCTGCCTTGATAGTTTACAGCACAACTAGGATTTTGGCGAGCACCATTGCAATGCACCTGAAATTTGAAATTTGTTAGCCTATTACTTTATTTGAAGGCCCCAACACTTTTCAGAGATGGTAGTGGTGAAAAAGAAGCAAATCTTTAGTTTGCTATTTTGGTGTTAGTACTGATAGAAACTACATATTGTTGCACAGGCACCAAAATCTTCAGTTTGGGAATTATCTTCTGATACTGAGGAGGAACTTCCATTGCCAAAAAAAGAAGAGGACGAGGATTCTTTGCTGATCGTTAGAAAAGGGAAGTCCCCTACTAAGAAGCCTTCGAAAGGAAAATCTCCAAAAAAAGCACCAAAAATAACGGGTTCGCCAAAGAAAGAGAAGGATGAAAATGATAACATGAAAGTAAAAGGTATGAAGTGTTGTTGGGGTGACAATTCACAGTTGATAAAGAAGATTAATGAAGTTTAACAGGATACCAGCCAACATAAAATTTACTTGTGAAAGCAAAAATATTTCTTTATGTCTGGATCTTTTTTGGGTCAAACAGAAAGATGTTTGAAGTCTTTATTCATGTAGCATATAATGGTACAGGAAATGATGGCAATGAAACTGTGGAGGAAGATGCAGCTGATAAGCGTACTGAGCCTCGTGTAAGAATTCTCTGGTAGCAGCTATGGTGATTACTTCTGTAGTCTATTTCTCGCTAAATTGTGTTTTCAATTTTCTAATTTAAACCCCAGGTCTCTACCTCAACATTGCCTTTGGTGGTCTCTGAGAAAGTGCAGCGTACAAAGGTAAGGTCAAAATTTCATTCTGATTATGGCTTCCTTCTATCTGTCTTCTTTTTAGGACTCAATATTGAGTTTTAAGCTGTCTTGGAATATTTTCTTTTTTATTAGTTGCAAGTTTAAACATATTTGTGTTGCGGAGTTATTAACCACGGTTTAAATTAGGGTATGAAAGTAATGATCTTTTTAATTTTCACTCTTTTGAATAAAGTAACAATCTGGCACTACTGGATACTCTTAATTTTTCAACTAAGCTATCTTTTTTTATTGCCTTATGTAAATTCAATAAATTTTGCTTTCTTGACTTGTAAACACTCTGGTTTCCTAAGGCAGTGGTGGGTGTGAAATTATGCATATCATATGCTTCTTGATTTGTTCTGACCTTACTGATGCAACTTACTGTTTTCTCTCTGTAATAGTGTATGTGCATGTACATTGACTAGAAGCTTTATCGTTTGTGCAGGCACTTGTTGAGTGTGAAGGGGAGTCCATAGATTTGAGTGGTGATATGGGGGCTGTAGGAAGAATAGTAATTCCAGATATTGCAAGTGGAAGTGATGAAATGTACTTGGACTTAAAAGGCATGTCTTGATCTTTTGTACTTTGTGGGTTTTGAGTAAAATGATGATTAGTGGTTTCTTTTCTTACTTTTTTGAATAATTATTTCTATCAGATGTGTAATAGAACCAAAAGTTATGTCAATCGGTTTTCTGTGTCTGATAAGTTTTTGACACTAAAATGAAATAGTTATGGTGAAACTAACTTGCATAACAAAGTTTTGAAGTTACCGGAATTTTGTGGGAACAGTTTATCTGCATACTTTATAGCTTCTTTTGTTTATTATATAATGACTTTTTTCTTTGCCTTTTTTCCTTCCGGTTACACTTTACTTTTTGTTGATATTTCAGTTTTGCTTTGAATATCTTTTTCTTTCTTGGGTTGATCAACATGTTCTGTATATGCATGCTTCCTTAATAGCAACCTGAATCTGATTTATTTAATATTTGTTATGTTTCAGGAACCATATACAAAACAACAATAGTTCCTTCCAGGACGTTTTGTGTAGTATGTCGCTAATCTTTATTTCAACTTGTCACACTGAACATGCATTGACCCTCATTTCCCAGTCCTTCTCACTCTTACCCTCTCCCCTTTTCATGATGTTCATATGAAACTAGTCAGAACTATACTCAAGCCAATTAGATTTTGTTGTGTGACTATTGATCTCTTCTTCTTCAGGTTAGCTTCGGTCAGTCAGAGGCAAAGGTTTGTTGTGGATTTCACTTTTGATTTCGTCTTTATTCTTCTTTCTTTATTAAAGAGGTATTTCATCTTATTATGGGTGTTCTGCAAATATTAAGTACAATAATTGTGATACAGTGATGAATGAATACAACTTATTGATTTTATATTTTATACTTCGTTATCAGATAGAAGCAATCATGAATGACTTTATTCAGCTGAAGCCGCTGTCAAATGTTTATGAAGCTGAGACCATGGTTGAAGGTCAAGATTCTTTTTAATTAGATTGTATCTTTTGGGTTGCATATCGTGGTCATTATGTATTCATTAGTTGACATGTTTACTATATTTGTCGATATGCTTCATGCATCTTGTATGAGCAGGAACTCTGGATGGTTTCTCATTTGACTCGGAAGATGAGGCTGACAAGATTCCTAAGGCTACTTCTAATCAAACCGAGGAAAGTGATGGTGTTGAAGCACAAACCAACGGGAAAGTCAAGAAGAAAGCTGAGAAACCATCTGTACGCTTCTTTTATCTTTCCAATAGTTAATAGCAAAATTTTCATGCCCTACCTTTATATTATGATTATTAATGTCTACCTAACGAAACTCATGATACAGGGGACTGCAAGGAAGAGAGGTACAGGTGCAGGAGGAAAGTCACAGGCACCGAAGAAAGTAAGAAAGAAAACAGTGGTTTCAAAGAAAGGCAGGGCCAAGAAATGAGGCATGGAGCATACCATGACAGATAAAAATATTATTGAATTTTATTTGCCACAAACATTATCATTGTTTGCTTGACGTTACTTTAGTTAGTTGAAAAGAGTGAGGAAGAAAACAGAGTATTAGATTGGTCACATTGGATTTAGTATAGGAGAGCAATGGCCAAAAGTGCCTAAAGGCCTAAGCTTTAAATCTAATTCTTTTCTGGATTCTTATGTTATTCAATTTGTAAACGATTCCATGTTCACATTTATGATAAATACCCGTTCAACACAGTAACTTGACATTTGTGTATCTATATTAAATTTAAGTTGTCACATTCTTTTGCTAAAGCATTTTTCGTACAAGAGATGTGTTGTTAAGACTGTAAACTAACATGAAAAGTAACCTTTCCTAAACAATTTAAGAATGGGAGTATATAGAAGAACAAGATTAAAGAAAATAATTTTATGTAGTCAAACTTTGTTAGCATCTTGAAATCTGAAGGTAGATCAGTAGATCGTCGGCTTGAGTGTGGAAACTAACTAGCATGGAATTGGCTGATATTGGTCTGTTATATCCTAAATTCCTCATCAAGCCTCATAACCAGATATATATGTTCTTCAGATGAAAAGCAATGGGAGGAAGAGAAGGATGGTTATTTGAAGAGGCCTGTATTGAATGTTTGAGGAAGAAACCGTTTGTGTAAGCCTCTTGTTGTTGTGTGAACCATATACAACTGATGAAGGTGGAGGCTGTGAACCAACCTCAAGTGATGGAGGTGGAGGCTGTGAACCATCTGATCTCTTTGGACTGCCACAAATTTGAAGATAAGCAACGTTAAAAGTTGAGTTCATAAAACTATTAGATCAAACATGCGTGCATTTGGCGATCATGTTAGAGAAAGACTGTGTCTGTAAGAAACATCAATTATAGGAATGAATTTTGTACCCGTTAGCAGTAGGGCAGAAAATAATAGCATAATCATAAGCCTTGCATGTGAAAGTGCTGGTTCCATCGTCAAAAGCATAGCTGTAGGCTCTAGGACAAGCTCTTTTGAATATGGAGGAGTAAAAGGAGGGTTTGCATGTGTTTGGGTTAGCAAACTGTCCACTGCAACAATACTGGTCCAAACCAAATGCTTCACATGCACTCTTACATGCTACCACTCCGTCTCCTCCTCCACCAGGACCACCACCACTAACCAGTTGAAGCTCTTTTGGACAACCCTTGTTGATATCTGAAGCACAGCCAGTCGCATTACATGTGCCTGCACTGCCATAAACTCCGCGAGGTTGCACAACAATGGGCAAGTTGTAGCCATCTACCATGCTGACATCGTAGAAATCTTTGTCCATACCAGTGCCCAGAGTTATCTCGAAGAGAGATGCTGGTGGGATGGCACCGCTGCCATCACATTGAAGCCTTCCTCCACAGTCCCCAGTCTGACACGAACCAATTCCAGAGACATCAAATTTGCATCCTGTTCTTGCCCATATTCGACCTGACCATCCTGGAACTGATGAAATCCTCACACTCCCACCTGACTGTAACTCGAATCCCGTTGTTGGAAGTGGTGGAGAGCCTGAACCAGCCAATGTACCAGGCCATATTGTGTAGGGGCAGTGGTTTGTTATGGTGAATGTGCTAGAGTAAGAGCTAGAGAAGAAGAAACAAAAGAAAAGAAGAAGGACAATTTGGACACATGACGCTATATTAATGGTCAGCATTGAACTTTAAAAAACAGTTTAAAGTAAGGTTGTACTTGTGAAAGTTGATCCCTATATATACACTATAGGGTAGATGTCTGAGGACTTTATGAGGGAAAAATATTCTATGCAAAAGGGCTAAGTTGCCGCAAGATGACCTTTCTGGGTTAAGTATTTCTTTTAATGTTGGATGGCCTCACTGAGAAGCAATTCTTTCCTTTAGTGATTGCATGGACATACAACTGAGATTTTTATGGCAGCCTCCCTATCAGAGAATTCTTTTCAAGGAATTAAAATGCTCAAGCAATGTGATTTTAAATGAACAAATTGTTTGTCCCTTCGAACAGATTCCTACTATGTGACAAAAGAAACATAGAGATATCTTTCTTGATTAGCTAGGATGAGAACATATCAGGAATAATATTTCTTTGCTTAGCAGAAGGCAAAAGAATGAGAGAAAAATGATTGGATCAAACTTGTTTTGCTGACAAAAAGGGGAATCTCCTTCCAAAGCCTAGTCTTTGGTAACTTCATATTTGGAGGAAGGAATCAAATTGGTTGATGAGTGATTACAATTCATTGCGGGGAGAGAAGTTCTACCATCTATCAATTGGTTAGTTTCCTTATCAATTTGGTGTCCACTTTCACCTTGCCTTTAAAACTTTTAATGACTCATGTTTCTGATAAGCAGCAATCAAAGCAAGGTAAATTTGAGCATATGCCTCTTGTTTTCTTTCTTGCTGGCTATGGTAGGCTTTAACCTATTAAAGAAAAAAATCTTGGTCAAATTCATAATCTTTTGGGAATTAAATCCTCTAATTTGTTGTTGATTGAGAAAAAATCTATTACAAACATAAATCCTTAAATATGTTTATTTTGTTGATTGATGAGGAAATTTATTAGAACCATACAGGGTTAATAATGTCAATTAGCCATAGGCTCACAGTTTCTTTAAAAGCTCAACAACCCAAATTAGTAAAGGATAATTTTTCTAATAACCACATCAGTTAGTTCAATAGATCACGTAACATAAAGTAGTAAACGATCACTTTTCGTATTACCCCTTCGTCTCAATAGATCATGCAACTTTAAATAGGCTTAATGTTGTATTCCCAATTAGCTGACACCCAAGTTACAGCCAGCTTGCTAAGCCTCAAAGTCTCCTCCTAAGAGAGTGTATCAGCCAACTCTAGCATTCAGCTCTACTAGACTTGGCAAAATGTTGCAGTTGCTGAAGGATGGCATCACCAAAAGTATCACTGTTGCTTGAAGCAACAACTTGTGAGTTATAATGCTTCTGGAAAGTAATGAGCAACAAGTATATAAGTCATTATTGAATAATAAAGATCGAAAGGGAAAAAAGTCATTATTGAATAATAATTCATTGCATTACTCTAAAGTACAAGCAAATCTCAGTGCCAACAACTATATTACTTTGAGTGTGATCATATACTAAAACGAGTAACTTCAATGCCTTTACAATTACAAAATCCATGAGCCACAAGGTAGATGGCTCTAAAGAGAACTGATTGACATCAACCCTTACCACAGATTTTTGAATGCACAACCAAACATCATATTATAGGCAACATCAAATTTTAAAACTTGTAAAATACTGTTGCTGGGGATACATGAATGATACCATATTGCTGGGATCAAAGATAAGAGGGTGGAACTTGAAAGTGACTGCAACTAGATTCCCATATCTCAAGTCTCAAGTCAGCACATCTAATTACTCATTCTTCAGCTCACAAGCAGAAGTTTTTGCTATTTTGCCAGCCAAAATTTTACTAGCTGGCATTCCTGAAAGATGAAGGGCTCGACCACGGGCTCAACCACACTATAAGAATATGTGTTGAGCAAATTCCAACTCATTTTTCTTGGTAATCCATGGCATCAAGGCACTAAAGACTGTTGCTTCATAGAATAGTAATTACTCAATGCAATGCAAGGCCTCAACTCAAAACCCTTGTAACAAATATATCAGATCAGAAATGTTGCAATAGCAAAGCAGGAAGTTTATGGACCTGGGGCGGCTGAGCAGGAATCAGTCTGATGATTCTTCTTCTCTGAATGATAGAGAATGGAGCAGGGTATTGTAGCACATTTGTGCAGAGACAGTTCTCCCAAGCTCATAAATATGTCTACAACTGGAGCTTTTACGCTGTAGATCTTGTTGCAGTGCCCAGCATCATGGTCCCCCCTGGGCAGCAGAGCAGAAGCCAGTTTGAGGATTCTGTGTCTCTGCCTGATTGACAAGGATCCTGGGGTATGGGAGCACCACATACATGCAGTGAGGACTCTCTCATGCTGCTAAAAATGTCTACAATACAACCAGAGCTTTAAGGCTGTAGATATTGTGGCAGAGCTTCAAAATTGCTATAAGATGAGTAACAACATGAAGCTGAACTTCACTTCACGCCCAGCATCACTTGACGGTAGAATCCTTCCAACAGCCAAACTTCTAAACCAGCCAGCAGGATTTCTCCCACGTAAATCTGCAGCTTTTTCCTCCACTCCAGCAATTGTGATAATTCCTATATGAATAAGAATAAGCAACAGACATCAGGACTCCGAACAATACATTTCAAGAGATGTAAATGGAACATTTCATTCAAATATAAGAATTCAAACTCTCCTGAATTGCACATTTTGGTCCCTGCAAAAGCAACATACACTTCAGGAACCCATTTAATAAATCAACCCAACGAATAGCAATAATGGAATATATAGAATATAAAAGGAATTATCATTCCTCTTAAACCTGTAAGAATCTAACAAATATAATTCAATAGAACTCAGCAAAGTTTCTACCAGATTACAACCCAAAAAGATCCCTCATTTTGAAGAACTTGAAAACCTGTACTGCATTGGTCAACCGTACAAACTATCAAATTATTTAGATCACACTAAACTTTAGGAGGCTAACAAATAGTGTAGAAAACCAACATATGAAAAAAAAAAAAAAATGAAGATGGGTATCTATCAAGACAATTGCAATGCTAAACATTATAATGAACTACCAATATGAATAGAACCAAATACAACGAATCACCGCACAATTGCTTGCCTAAAAAAATCAAATGTCTAAGATAAGAATAGATGGAAGAAATACAAAAAATTAAGTGGTGAACTATCAGAATAAGAACATTACAGATGCTCCCAAAACAAAAAACACCGGAAATCACCCTGTAAGCAATATGGATCAGATAGGAGCATTAGGGTAGAAAGAAACTAAACAGAATGCAAGTTTCATAAAGTTATAAGAGTCTATTTATCATCCCGAATCGATACGGAAGCTAGTGGATGAACTACATCGCATTATAACATGACTAGAAATATATTTAAGTGTTCCTACACAAAGGCAGGACGCCACAGGTCCATCATTAAAAGTAAGCAAATGAAGTCTGTTATCAAAGTCCGTTCAAGAAAAGAAAAAAAGGGGAAAATTTCAAAGGAACATGATAGGAGAAAAGACAAAAGAGTCTTTCAATCATAGAATACTAGCTTATCTAGCTCATATCCATGCCATCTCCAACTTGGCTGCAGATTGGACTGACAGCAGAGAAAGATCTCTCGAAAGGAGAAGGATGATATTGCGCATCACGTCTGCGCTTAAAAGCGCAGCTATCAGAGGGGGAACTCTCAGCGTCAAGCTTCCTCCGGACTCCTCTAACAGCCTGTTCCTCAACTTGCGTAAGGGGAAAAACCTGGCCGCTCACCCGGCAAAGGGAACTATGGTTATCATACAAAATTCTCTGGTTACAATTCTTGTCACAAATATGAGTAAGTCCTGTTAGTTTGCAGGTGTACATGTTTCCACACACATGTTCATTTTCACATTTCCAATCGCATTTGTGAACAGGAATTGGCCCATCTCGGCCCAGAATTGTAGACAGATAAATAACATTGGAAGGGCCTGCAACCATGGATTTGCCATATACCTCCATAGCTTCTTCTCAAAGCTTTCCAGACACCGAGAAAAGGCCTTTCACACCCGGAAGGAAGTTCTGCATAACCCAAGACAACATATTGTCAAAGCAGACAACACAATCACAGTGTATGCTGTCATTTTCGGTTCAACAAACACACAACAAATCTCCAAAACCACACCTTTTCCGTTGACCTCAACCTCAACTGGGTCAACTTAGAAGATTCCCCACATATACCATCAGAAACCATCCAATTGATATAAATAGACTAACATTAGCACATAACACAATGAAAACAACCCATCTGTTACACTCGTAATTCCACAAAAATAGCATAAATACAACCCATACAAACAAATCCGAATCTCAGCATACAACAACATATCAATTACTTATAGATCAGCAACAACACAACCACAATTCAACTCTAAAGCAACAAACAGACATACATATACGAGTAAAACTGCAATATACATGTAAAAACGCAAACTTTACATGAAACAAAAAGAAAACAAAGGAAACAAAAAGAACCCAGATGAGACAAGAGAAGGAGAAAAGACTTACTCGAAAAATGAAGAGTGAAAACAAAAGCAAGCAGCAAGAGCTTCTTCTTCTACCTCTACCTCTCTACCTGAAACCAAACAAGAAAAAAGAGAAAAACAGAAACGAGGGAGACAAGTGAGGTGGGTTGGGGGAGGGGCATTTATAGAGAGTTGACGTGAAAATGGAAAGTAGATAGAAAATAGATAAAAAAAAAAAAAAAGCATAAATCATATTAAATGCAAATGCAAATGCAAATGTAAATGCAAATGAATTTGCTATAAAATTGGGTTTGACTATTGTGTTAAAGTGTCACGTGTCCAACGCCTTCCTCGCTCGCGCCTTTTTTTTCTTTCAAGTTCGCTCACTGACACCTGTCCGTCCTCTCCCTCGACTTCTCCCGAGGCCCATCTGCTCGTTTTGGGCCAAGCCCAAACCCTAATATTCCACTTCCACGCGCGTTGCGCCGCCACCTTCCCTCCAGCGGCGGCGGTGAGTGTGAGGATTGCGGATTTCATGAAAAGTGTGCAAGTTTGTGTGTAACATTCAGGGCTTTTGCTTTTGTGCTTTTACAATTGTTTGAAAGTTTTGTTTTTTATGCTTCTCTGATGAAAATAATCCAATAATTAGCCTGGAAAGTGATATCAGCTGCTTAATTAATTACTTGAATTTCGTCTTGCATATTTATTTGATTTGCTAATAAAGGTTTGTATGACCAAAGAATGGCTAGAGTATTATCAAAATTTTCGTTCACTTTAAAGTTTTGATTTTTATGAGTATTCAACATGCTCAACTTTTGCTTCTATTATGTAAATGAATATCATCCAATTTTGAGCCTAGATAGTAACATCTGTTGGTTGATTACTTGAATTTTGTTTAGTTTTATTTATTTGATGTTCTTCAATGTTTTGTTGCAAAAAAAGTTCATTGTGCTGGATTTGTGTTTTGTGCCGCTTGGTGTGTATTGGTTGTTGTTGTTTATAATTGGATCCCATTTGTGCTCTCAAATTATTCATATCCTATATCTTGTATTTTATTGTTTAAATTTTATTCAGCAAATGTTGAATCTTTTGGTAGATGGCAGAAACTAAGAACTGGGTTTTTTGTACTAGGTAAAGAAGGGTTATCATGGTAGGGTTTAAAAATAGGTACATGGTAATGGAGGTGTTTTTGGATCCCAATCGAGAGCTCGTTGGGGACGACCCCATTATACTTACACACTTTAATGTCTCGAAAGCAATCAAAGACAGTCTTCTTTTGAACTTTGGAGAGTGTGGTCTAGCTTCTTCGCTTGGATCTTTTCAAGGTATGCAGCATGCTATTGATTTGTTCTACTTTGTTTGAGCTCGAACCTTGCTTTAAACTTTGAACTCATTTGTACATGTGGTTTTGTGTAGTCAAGTATGTGAATCCAATCACAAAGCTGTGTATCATCAGAGCTTCAAGAGAGGATTACCAGAAAGTATGGTCAGCGATTACCATGGTTAGAAGCATTGGAAACTGCCCCGTGCTGTTTAACTTGTTGGACCTAAGTGGTAAGTTTAAACAACTATCACATAGGTATCTCCTATGTCAAATTTGAAAACAAGAGAAATTGAATGGTTAAAGGATATGGAGCTTGCTCTCATTATTTTTGAGTGTGAATGAATATGTTTGAAAAATTAATTTAAGAAGCAACAAAACATTAGCACTTTTATAACTTAGAAGATCTTTATGGACATATACCAGTGATGTTTCTCTTGCCTCATTCTACTACAAAAACATATGCCCTTCTTTTTGCATTGTAACCTATTTCGTATTTGCTGTAAAATTTCCAAAATTTTTGTTCAAATTACAGGTGGTCTGTTTTACCTCATTAATATTCAATTTTGAGTTTGAAGTTGCATTCTTGAATGGTTAACTTGGTATTGAAAGAGATTCTGGTTTTGGCATCCTATGTAGGCCTTTGTTTTTATAGTGAAAGAGATTCTGTTTTTGGTATCCTATGTAGGGCTTTGTATTTGTAGTGAAAGCCCACAATCTTGTTCCTTTTTCATGGTGGGAAGTTGTTGATGGTTTGGGTACCATGTTTTGTATTGTACTATTTTTTGCCACATCAAAGAAATTATTGCATTGTCTATGTGATTTAATGATGATGTTCTGAAGAATCTTTCCTGATCTTCTATAGGCTGTTTTAGGATTATTAGTTTTGTTTACATATCTGTTTTTCTTTTAACCCCTAGGAAGCATCAGGGCCTGTAAAAATGCTGCATTGAAGTGTGATGAAATGAAGTTTCAGCATTACAAACTTGTGGTTGGAACACGTTTATCAGCTGATGTTAATCAGCACATGCAAAATTGTCTTGAGAAGATCAAACTTTTGGAACATTGAAAGTATTGACTCTGTAGCAGTTGAGCAGTCATCCATGCTTGCAGGCTATTTTGTATGTTCTCAACTCATATTTCTTGTTGCAGTTGTACTTATCTTTCCGGATTTCTTTTTATTATTTCTTTCATCTTAGTTGACCTCAGCAATAATGTTGCTGGCTTGCAACTATTGTTTCCATGCAGTTCAAGCACATGGTTGCTGAGGCCCACATACAAAGAACTTGGTCATTAGGTTCGAACACCGCTTTTACGAGCAGTTTTCCTTTTCGATATAATTTAATATAATTGGTTTTGCATTTTGTGGAAGCATCCATGTTTTTTTTTTATGTAGTTCAGTTAGAAGGAAGGGAAGAGTGGTGTATTCATGTTAGATATCTATCATAATCATAATGTGAAAAAATATTAATGTGAATAGAAATTTGATTGTTTTATTCACATGATATTTACATCATAATGTGAACAGAAAATTTCCATTATTGGGTTTGTACATTTCTCTGAGCTTTGATGACATTGCATTTTGGCAAATATATACAAATTCTCATTGGAAAATTTACATAGGTGATCTGAGGTAGCTCTTCTCCTTTGATGTATTAAATTGTCTTTCTATTCTTCTTTAACTTTTGCTAAAAAATGTGTTATGAGCATATATATATATATATATATATATATAGTTGTGCAGTTGATGTATAGTTGCAAAGTGGAAATTTCAAAAAACGATGAGTCTAGAAAAAAAAATTGTTTTACCCAATTTTTTTAAACAAATTTGTTTTTAATTGCTTAAACAAATTAATTGCAATATGTACCCAAATTATCCAAATTGTCATTACATATCTTGTTCTCTTTCTCTATTGCTCAAGGTATAAGATTTTTTATTTCCTTTGTTGATTGTTTGAGTTTTGTTGGGATTTTTTTGAGTTTCTTTTTGTGGTTTTTGGAGGTTTTTTTTTTTTTTTGTGTGTGTTTTGTACGTGGGGTATTGATGTTTAGAGTTGGATTTGATTTGAAAATGAAGATTTCCAATGAGATGCAGCGTCAAAAAGATGATTGAGTATAATCGGTTTTTAAAGCTTAAAAATCGATACATCGGTTTTAAAGTGGATTTAAAAACAGTTTTTTTTTTTAAAATTAAATTGAAGGTATTTTGATAAACTTGAATATAAGATGAAATAGTTTGTTTGAGGGGTTAAAAACAAATTTTTATAGAAAAATGGGTAAAAGTAAAACCATTCTTTTAATTTTCGTTGCAAATATCTTTGTATATAACAAATGAAGAACAGGTGTCACAACAACCTAATTCACTGTAATGGCGGACGCATATGGTGACACAGTGTTCAGATGGATTTGTCAAAATGCATTCTTATAGCATTGTCAAAGATTAAGTTTTATCATTTCGTTTGCTTTTTTAAAAAGATACTAATGTATATTTATTTCTCTCTTTAATAAAAAGTATGTTATTAATGCTTTTTTAACAAGATATTAATGTATATTTATTTCTCTCTTAAATAAAAAGTATGTTATTAATGGTGTGGAAGAATTTATCCCAAACGGTAATCTCATCTCAACATTGGTGTGTAAAAGATTGACCCATAGCTACTGCTATTTATTAAATTGAGATGAAAACGCAAATGCAGTCATTGACCCAAATCTCATGATGGTCAATGCCAGCCGATTGTATTGGTACTTGAAGCAGTGAAAAAAATAGCAAGATATTACACTTTGAGAAGTAAAATTTATTTGGGATATTTATAATTACCCCCCAGTGCTTGATCCTAATCTGAAACTATTCCCCCTAATTTCATAATTAGTAGTTTGTCTCTCCAAAGTTTAATTAAACAAAGAACCAACTCCTCGTCATTACGAATTCTCCCTATTGTCGTTAGAGGTGGAAGGGTTAAAATGGTATATGACCATTTTAATGGAAAAACTGACAATAAAGGGCCAAACGATTATTTACATAACTAGAGAGAGACGTTTCAAATTAGGATCAAATGTTGGGGGAGAAATTATAAATATCCCAATTTATTTTTTATCGTTGAACTATGTATTAACCAAATATGGTATGTACTAAAGAGTTACGGTGCCAATTAATTATTTAAAATTATTCATATTAAATATATGTGCATACATCTAATATAAGCATGTTAACGTGTGTATGTAATATAAACACGTGTGTATTAACACATACGAAAACCTAAGGCATACGTAAAGTTTTCATTAATGCATACCAAACCTTACATAGTAAACATACTACATAGGCAAACCTTTCTGGCAAGCCGTAATAATATCATAAAACGAAATTGAAGTGAGTAAAAAAGTCACGTCTCCATAGATTCGCATTCCACTCATGAGTCACATATATCCCCTGTGAGTTTGGTGGGCAAAAGTATGGACGTGTCCATAGATTCATATTCCACTCATATATACCCCATCCCATTAAATCTTCAAAATCTTTACACCTTCTTCCTCGTCACTTCGTATACGCATAACTCCAACCTGTTTTGTTTTGTTATAAGTTCCTTAATTTCCTCCTTTTCTTCTCCGTCATCCACTCACTTTACTCAACAAACAATCGCTCAAATCGTGTTGCATTTGTACTCTCTCCTCTCTATCTCTCTTTCATATATATTTGCAGTGAAGAGACAGCCCACAACCACCACACATCTTATCAATGGAAAAACAGCTTCTGGACTACACTCTTGTCCCATCTGGGTTGCTGTTAATGGTTGCATACCATCTTTGGCTCCTCCAATGTATTGTAAAACACCCCACCAGGACCATCATAGGCATTAACGCCGTCAATCGTCGTTTTTGGGTTCGTGCCATGATGGAGGTCTGTGTTGTGTGCATGTTATCTTTCTTCAATCTTTTTTTCCTCTTCAATGAAATGAACATGCAAGCATATATGATTGTGCGCTCACTTGATGACAGGATACGTCAAAGAATGGAGTTCTTGCAGTGCAAACACTTCGAAACAACATAATGGCATCAACCCTCTTGGCATCAACAGCCATCATGCTCAGCTCAGTCATAGCTGTCTTGATGACGAGTGCGAATGGTGATAGATCCATGTTGATGGTGTTTGGTGACAGAAGCCGGCTCTTCTTCTCCGTCAAGTTTTTCCTGATATTGGTATGCTTCCTGGTGGCATTCCTTTTTAACGTGCAGTCTATTAGGTATTACAGCCATGCAAGCATTCTAATAAACGTGCCCTTCAAGAAAATCTCCACAAATGTTTATCACCATCAGCGGACTGCTGAGTATGTTGTCAGGACTGTCAATAGAGGCAGCCATTTTTGGTCGTTGGGCCTTCGAGCTTTTTACTTCTCGATCCCTCTCTTCTTGTGGATCTTTGGTCCGATACCAATGTTCTTGTCCTGTTTTCTCATGGTTTTCATGCTTTATTTCTTGGATGTCACCTTTGAATTCGGCTGGCCTGTTGGGGTTTCTGATGATGATCATCATGATGAGGGGCTTGGCAACTGACAGGTAACACAATTTGGGCTGCTTGCTGCTTCACTACAATATAGTAAAAATTGTGACACAACTACCAGTAATTCAACTGTTGTGTACAAGGTACTTTGTCATAATTTGTGTAAAGAATCACTACTCCTATGATAGATTAGCATACAAGTAACAGGGTATGGCTTAGGTGAGCAAAAAACATTACCAAAATGCAATTCACATTCAATCCTAGTTGAGTCGGATTGCATTTGGCCTTTTCCGTTTTGTTTCCAATCTTTAGTGGTTCACGCAACTTGGTTAAGAGCACCGTTTGGGGATATGGATTGAAATTGAAAGATGGTTGTTTCCAACTACTCTACTCTTCCTACTTGTGAGAACCAAGTACCATCCAACTTTTCTGTATTATTGATGCATTAGGTAATTTACTGAAATGAAATATTAGTCTTTATTAGTATTTGTTTGTCTGTTATAACTAAGAAGTCCCAAGAGAAAATATCCTCAAAAGGAATTGTTATATTCCCTCTTTTATCGCTTTTAGTTCTTTTCAGTAAACAAAAGTTTATGGATGCTTATGTAGGCAAGATTGAAAATAATTAAAATGAGGTAGTGGAAGGCATACCGGCCCACCAGTTCAAAAATTTTGACTTAAAAAATCCATTAGGCCTAAATTAACATGCTTTCACACTCGCAGTTACGTTATTTAATTTAATTAAAGTGCAGGCCCACTATCTGCCAAGCAAATACTAAAATTTTACTAACATCACCACTAGAGCAAGGCAAATACATGTTTTAGAGTAGGAAAGTTTTGGCAAAAGGAACTAGCATATATCCCTTTCTTTAGGGGCTAATTTACACAGTTTTCTTTCATCTACAACTGAAAAAAAGAAAAAGACAAGAATACCTTGAGTATCTTGAAATTTTCAGAATTCCAAGTAAATCTTCCTTGTTCACCTGCCATGCCTAGCTGTAACTTTCAAAAGTCTTGATTTTCTTGGACACCTGACCTGACACTCACATTCACTTGCATACAAGGCAGAATCTTACACGACTGTGCCGAGTATAAAATTTAAGACTCTTGCTTGAAGGGTGCATAGTCTAGTCCAGTCAATAGCCTTTGGAGCTTGATGAATGTGATGTCACTCTTATATAACTAGAGTCATTAATGTCATTCAATTTGTATAACTTGAAAGCACAACGCAGGTCTTTCGAAGACTGTTCTAATATCTTTTAGTTTAATAAAATTCTGTGTACTGATAATTGACTTGGGTAAGATTGATCTCACGGTGTTTCCAAAATATGGAATTGCAAATTTGGGACTCAAATGGGGACAGAATCCCATAATTGGAAACCATTCTCCAGGGAAAAGATGCTACCTCATTGAATGTGGACATGCATCCATTCTCATTTTCATCGTTCAGGTCTCAACATCTGTTAACTTCAACTTCAACTTCATGTTGCCAACTTGAACTAATATTTCCTCTCTGGATGCCTCCACTTTTAGAATTGTTGCTTTTTTCCCAAGTGAAATAACATGCACTGAATCACCAACCTCAGGAAATGCATTCTTCTTCACTGCATAGTGAATGAAAAAAATAAATCCTACAAAATCAATTTTTAATTGCTATATGTTAACACAGCATAAGTCTAGCACTAAGATGAACCATTGGCACTAAGAACTTTAGCCTAGAAGGAAAGCAGAAAAACAAAAAAACCTTTTGGTGATTGTTTGATGACTTTCACAGTGGATGAGTTCCTTATTGCTGTAGGATGTTCATGGTTTTCTACTGCAGTTTGCTGGGCGTTATTTGCCATTATGTTCTGGCTTTTACCAGCTGCAGTAGGCTGAGAAGGTTTTACTGCAGATGCACGAAGCTGCCGCACTCTCTTGTGAACAAAAGAACGTGCTATTGCTGCAGCCTCAGATACTTCTCGCATCTTCCTATACCTTAGAGTGGTGCCATGTTCCAAGATCTTTCTGTGCGTTATCAATAAATTTTTATGAAGATCCCTTGAGAGCCTACAATCACAGATGCAAACAATTAGCATCTAATGCAAGTTCCTAACTTACAAACAACAAACTTTTGTGGGTGTACAAGACTTAAGCATAGTGCAATTATAGGATTTATGTTAAAATCTCGTTGATCAAACCTTTTACACACGTCTTAGTAACACATGGATTATGTGATTACAGTATAATATTTTCTGCTAGCGTGAGACTACTACTTGTACTCGAAGACAAGTTCAACAAGCCAAGGATTCTCACATCAGAAAATGCTGTGCCTCATTTAAAAGCTCATGAAAATCTTGCTTCGACCTTTCCATATCAATTATGACCTGCTTTAAGAAAACAATATTAAACTGAATGGAGGTGGTCCTTGAATGAACATCAAGAGGTTCTATTAATGCAGTTAAAATGCAGGAAGAGGCAGTATTTTCCTGTTAGTAGAAATATACATCATTTCTCATACACAGACTATTGCTGGGTGGTTCATCTTTGGTTCTTTTAAGCATGAACTTGCTTAGACATAAGGCACATTTACAATTATTTTTTAGCTCGAAGTTACCAAGAATTTACATATACAACTACTGGATGTTACCTCGTTAATCTCTGCACTAGCAACACCATATAACTGACGTGCATTTTCAACAACTGTGTTGGGTAGTCCCAATCTTTCAGCTATATTGATTGCATTTGAACGGCCTATAAGAAATTTCACTCTTTTAAGTCATAAAGTCCACATAAATATTTCAGGCACAGGGCATGGCTGTAATCAGGTGCAAGGCAAGAGTAATTCTAATGAACTCATAAACATCACCCAAACATCATATACATATAAGGGTTTGCAAGTATCTTATAGTGAGAACCTGGTACTCCCCACAGAATCTTATAAGTTGGCTTTAAATTAACTTCATCGAACTCCATGCAAGCATTTTCAAAAGCATCATCACTGTCAATGGAGCAAAAACATCAGTTGAAGAATTTCACCATACAGTCATTCGAGCTGGTAAAAATTTATGAGCTAGATGATAATGCATAATCGGCTGTGGCACACTTAAACTTGAACTACTTAAACATCAAGTGTTATTGATATCACTGACTTTCTGTAAACTTAAGTCAAAAATCAAGAATATGAATTTAAAACTATTAACTTTAACGAGAAACATTGTTATTTAATATGAAAATTTTTCCTTTTTTTTAAAAAGCAGACGTATAACTTATTACAAAAAGAGTGTATACAAAGACATACAAGAAAGGAACAATTGCACTACAAGTGCTACTAAGAAGAGCCAATGGAGGATAAGTGAAACCAAAAAATCAGACGAGGAAGGAGCTTGCACATGAAAACAAGCTGTCCCCAGAATCCAAAGCTATACTAAAAAAAAAAAAAAAATGAAAATCCAAAACTAACACTTTCTCTCGATGCCCTTCCTATTCAAGTCTTCAAAGGAAAACTATGTGTTACTAAATTCCTTAAGATTGTAAGTACCAAACTCAATGCCGCTAGCTGTCTATGCTTTCCGATGTGAATTTAAAAGTTTTTTCAAAATTACTAATCCAATAATAAACAAATCGGAAGATTCAAAGCTTCCAAATGAAGAATAACTAACAAATCAAAAACCTTTAAGCTCGGAATCTAAGACAAGAACCCATGGACCAGACCAAAAATGGATCTTACTGCAGAACCTGCCAACATCCTGTACCACTTCACCAATTTCCAATCTACAAACCTTCAACTTCACAACCAATCATTGAAAACCTATGCCACCCACCTCACGTGCCACCATCCTTCCAAACTCAAAACCATCCCTATTTTCAGACATCTCATCCTTCCTCAAGATCTTCTTTTCCACATTTTTTTATTATTATTGATGTGTAATTTTTGCAAATAGGTTAAAATGGTTCACTCTTCATTTATAAGAAAATGAGTGCAATTTTGACAAAGGAGGTTTATAACAATTTCAAAGCCATTCTACTGATTTTTGCCCGATCATAAGGACAATAATAACCAAAATATCCGTATGGCTACGACTGAACCTGTTTTTAAACTATAAATAACTTCATCAACCAAAATATTGCAATTACCAATACAGGCATCAATTTTTTAGCTCTTAAGTACCTGTATTTCAATGTTTTTAGTTCACCATGATGTGTAGTAGCTATTGTCAACAAAGCACCACTTTTAACAAAAGATTCCAGCAGTGACATCCCCAATGCTGCGCCTTCAAGGGGATTTGTCCCCGCACCAACCTGATAAGACAAACAAGACATTCTTATCATGATAATACAGTTCTTTCATTTTTTTCCCTTTTCCCTACAAGTTCTTTGAACACATCCTCATAGTTTAGTATTCATTAGTCATTTAACCCATAATATCTAGCAATATAATATCAATCAAGATATCTCACAAAAACACCAATTAAAAGCGTACTTCATCAAGTAACACTAGTGACTGCCTTGTTGACTGAGATTGTATATCCTGCAAGTTGAATAATTGAATTAGAAAGCAGAAGGTAAGTAATTAGGAAAAAGAGTTATCAACAATTATGTTAACAAGTATTCAAGTAAAATCCTTTGACCATCAAGAGTACTTGAAGCGAATGAGTGCTGCTCCTGTTTAGATTGAGATGATACCAAACTGATACAAGTGCAGTTTCTCAAATATTACTGGGACAAAAATACCCATCAATGTAATGAACTCAAACAACATGCAATATGATTCGATTACGCATTTACATTGTTATAGATCTTCAGTTTTTATATTTATGTTTAAATTTGGACATGAGCATACTGAGCTGAAGAGGCTTATACAATTTTTGTTGCTATTCTATTTATTAGGACTCATGTATCCATAGAAATGCTGAGTTGAGAGCATCCGACAAGTTAAACAAGAAATTTATAGTTTGAAGTTTTAAACATTATTAATTATATTTGGCACCATAATAATTCATGTCTCTTTCACTTTTTCTTTTTTATAAATTTTACTTCTAAAACAAAATTATATAGTATGAATCAAAGAAGTGAACACAAGGTGACAAATGTTGCAAAATGAAGACAGTTTGCATTAAAAAAGAGGTACGTCTTAATGTCAAAAGCAGTTTATAATATGGTACCTGGCAACATCAACATCAGAAACAAATCAACTAACAAGAACAAAGAAAAGATCTTGAAGAAGATCATACTTACACTTATTTGTTTCAAGTGGCCAGAAAAGGTAGATAATGATTGTGACAAAGACTGTTCATCACCAATATCAGCAAAAACAGAATCAAACCAAGGAATTTGTGCAGATTCTGATGATAAAACATAAAGGCCTGGAATAGTGCATAAACCAGAGTAAGGTTACATAATGGCAGAACAATCTCTTATCAAGACAACTAAAAGTTGTCAATATAGCATTTGATTCAAAGACACAGCTCCTCCAAGACTACACTTGTTCTAATTTATCGTGAGTTCATGTACGAAATCAATTTCAAAGATTTAAACACAATCAGCAAGACCAAATAACAGAATTTTAAAAATTGTATTCCTAGTCTACTTTTTATTCAATAAATAGTCTTTAATTCTCTGAATTTGACATCCAATAGCCTGATTGTAGGCTTTAATACTTTATTTAAGAAAATCAAGTTCTTACTAGCTTTATAAATGCCAAGAGACTATGGAGTAAAAGACTCTAGCTATCACACAACTCTGAATAACTGGTTTAATTATGACACGTTTATTAAAGACACACGGGTACAATGAAATGGCAAAAGAACAAGGGAATAATAAGTAACCTGATTTTGCCATCATAGCTGCCAATCCAACTGTCTTCAAGCAAATGGTTTTTCCTCCAGTATTAGGGCCAGTTATCACAAGAACTCTTGTTTTCTGAGCAATATAAAGATCAAACGGAACTGGCTGAGCACGTTCCAAAGCGATAACCTGAAAGGCGAGACATGTTTTTCCCATGATACAACTACAAATATAATTATCAGATGCATAAAACTTATGGTCAACTCCTGATATTAATAACCAACCAATACTCTTATGCAGTTACCTGCATCTCTAATGATGAAAGATTTGTATCTTTTTCTCCTTTCTGTGTCATGTTCTCCCCTTGCAGCTTTCTCCTCCTGATTTCCTACAAGTGGAATGCAATTTGAAGAGATAGATTTAAAGCAAGCAATTAGCAAGATAGTAGCTGTAAGCCTAATTATACGTTTAGAAGGAATTTATTGTTATAGAGATACACATAACGCTTGTCCATGAGTACAAGCAGCGAACATCTATGTGATGTCAAGAAATTCTCCAGCCTCAACTTAAGGAACTCTTATATATATTATGTATTTGAAATTTATATTGGTAGAGACAGAATATAAGAAGACTAAAACTGGTTAGCTTATGTAACTTACAGCAGTAGCATTTTTGACATCCTTCCGGGCCTTCTGCAGATTTTCCCTATGCTGCTGAAGTAACAAAGGATGATAGGCTTTAGGTAGATACAATGTCCATTCCTTTTCGGGGTATGACCCCTTTGAAGTAAGAGTTCCAGATTCACTGGCTTCATGAGTGACGGATCTATCCTTGTCTTCTGGCAGAAAGACACAAGGACATGTGCCTCCAAATGAGAGACTGTAAGTGGCTCGAGCATTTATCTATATAAAGAACCATGTGGTAAATTACTAGAGCATAATCGATTACTAGCAGACAAATAGCAACTGCAAAGGCATCCTACAAACTTCATCCAATTGTTATCAAAGGCCTTCATCAGTTTTTGAAGTGGGTGCGCTCGTGTCACTAAAAGGTGATGCAGAATGCATGCAAGAATAACTTTAGGTATCAGTAATAGGAACTTTTTTTAATACCTTTCCTAATTTTATTTTGATATTTTAGTAGATTTCGCATATAAGAATTTGTGAATTATGACTTCTGATTCTGAAGCTTCTGCTTTTTATTTTCTTCTTTGCTCCCTTGTCAATCTATTTCTTCCACTCCTAACTCCATCTGTATATTCTCTTCCCTCCTCTTTTCTCTTTACTGTGATACATCAAAAGGCCTAGCAGGACTTGCACCAAAGGCAGGGCACACATTTGTCTATTGAGGCGTTTCACTAGGGAGGAAACAAATGGGCAATATTATTGCTTCTAATATTTACCAATCCAATCATGAATATGATCATCATAAAAATATTTAGCAGAATTTACCAAAATTGATAAATTTTAGAGTTCAACACTTTTGTTAGAATCTTAGGCAGCAATCTTAAACTTATAGATGCCACAAAAACATGGTATCAAATTCACTTCTACCAAGAACTGCTAGATTTGAATACCCCACATGTATTTGTAATTCTCAATCTATTTTCAACGTTATTTGTTCACAGAGACAGAGCAAGTGAATGTGAGCTTAATACTAGTGTTGTGACCCACTGCTTGAAACTTAAGCTTTCAAGTGTAGCTTTAACACTCCGTATTCCATTCATACTGAAAGGCTCCAGCGATAGGCATAGATTATAACTCCAACAAATCACCTCTTAATTGAGATCAGTTAAACCTTTGTTTTAGTTAACTTCATTTTTTCTCTTCTTTGTTGCTCTACACCTATTGGTAGTAAACACTAATTGACAATGGGAGTGATTGGAGAAGTAGTAGATGCTTACCACGTCTAGTCGAATTAAAGTGTTCAATATGTTCTCAATGTCATCAATGTCAACTTGAATCTGGGTAGAATACAGAAACATATGATCAGTAAATGCAAAGCATAAAAAGGAAGCAATTTTCACTAAATGTAGCCAGAAACCTTCTGTGTTAAGGTCAAAAGCACTTCTTCCTCAGCCTTTGCCACTAAAGCTCTTGCTTGTTGCAATTCATCATTTAAAGGAACAGCCGAGAGTGGCTCTACAATGCTTCCATTGCCTGAACCACTAAAAGAGTATACTGGCTTCAGGAATCATATATTAAAGTGATGAGTTCCATCACATTAAGAGCTCATTAAGTGTCTGTAAGAGTGCAACAGTGTACTATTATAACCACTTACACATCCATACACAGACCTATGCATGTGAGAGAGGAAGATAATGCATGTATGGAATGGTACTTTTTTGACAATTAACTCAAAAGTATTCCTCAGATGTACAATGATAACTGATAATTAAGCTATACAACTTATGCACCTGGACAGCAAAAGCCCCTGGAAACTCATCTGGTCAGCCCCTGATTTAACACACCATCTGCCATCAATGCTGCTCACTTCCTTAAATAAGGGGAAAAACAATGAACCTAGTATCAAGACGAATGTCATAAGGATAAAAAAAGAACATAACTGCAATTAGCCTGTCCACTAGTTGATATAACTATTTAAAGAATCAAAAATCAAGTGAATCTTACCAGAAGGGATGCTTCATTTTTTTCATCCCTAATTAGCCTGTCCATTAGTTGATACAACTACACAGAGAAGAAGGCAACACAGTTACTGCTGCAGAGTTTGTGAACAAAATTATTACTATTGATGGTTTTGAAACTGACAGTTGACAAGGAATGCCATATGTGTGACCATCGTATGACAGCTCAAGCCTTATACAAAACACCATCGCTAGATGATGAATTGGGAGAACTACATTATTAAACTTCAAAGCACATTGAATGTATGCAACATTTGTGAAACAACTCGTGATTGATGTGTATGCTAATGACGAATTTAACAATTTAGCATCTTGAGGGTGCATAAAACATACTGAACTATAGTATTAACATTATATTTAGAGACTAACATTTACTTAACACATTATATTTAATACATTAACATTTGAAAATCATCTTATGTTATTCTCCATTCAACAAGTTCAAAAGCAAACCAATAAACAAAAGAAAACAAGTACCTTTTTCTCAAGTATCCTCACTTTATCACGTGATTGTTTCAGGGCAGGACTCTGATATAAACAACAAAAAGAGATAAGACAGTAAATGCCTTACATACAAGAGTCTCAATTTCAAAGATGGAATGTGATTCAAGTGACAAAGAAACATACAGCAGAATCTTTAACAGAGCCATCTTCATCTACAACTTGCTGTATCGACTTGATCAATGATCGATTTACAACCATTTCCATTATCTGGGGTGTCAATTAAAATCAACAAAACACACAAGAAACCAAAAAAGCATCATCAAACATTGAAAAGACTAAACCTTTACCAAGTTGGTGAGAGGCATGAAGCGTGTATACCAATCAGCATCCTCCTTGATGACAGATTTTAAAGTGAGCTGTAAAGTCTGAGAAAAGTCAAGCAGAGCTGCAACAGCTAGAGCCTCAGTTGCATCCAAAGGCAGAGACCTGCGAGCATGTTGGATGGCCGACTTGACAAGGTGGAGGTGGATGCCAGTCAAGTCCAAGCTGCAAGCTCCATGCTTTAGAATTTGAACGGCTGCATTGGTTTCATCAAGAAGTTTTAAGGAGTGCTGATAGGTGCCGCCGGTGGAGCTTAACTGTGTGAGAGTTGCTTGTTGGCCTAATGAGGTGCGAGCAAAGGAGGAGACATAGTAGCAGAGCTTGTCCCATTCTAGAACTCTCAGGCTCTCAGAGACAGCTCTAGATGACTTGCTGTAGTTGTTTTCATTGGAGAGTGAAAGTGAGGAGCAAAACAATGGAAAATGGTAGGTTGATGTTGCAGTGACGAGTGCAGAAAGGGGCGTGAAGAAGGAGAGAGAAGTGGAGTGACCAAACACAAACACAGCCATTTGGAAGTGGATGAGGATCACCCTTGTTACTCTGCAACTGTAATGTTATGTGATCGTTGGTGTTCCTGATTACAATCCATACACCTTCTAAGTACGCCCACCATTGTTTTGGTTAAAATGGAAGGGATAAACCAAGTCCACTTGGTTGGAGTAAAACGTAGAGCATGTTGTTTTTGTTGCAATTTGGGATCTGCTGCACCAATTCCGGATGGTGCATACCTATACTTGTAATTAAATCAAAGATTGATGTGTAAGCATGAGGAAAGAGTTTTCAGATTTACATTTTCATTATTTCAATTTCAGATGTATTGCTGTTAATATTGTAGCCTAGTGCAACCGAAAACTCTATTTTCTCTGCCTTTATTTGTGTTTTATGATTATTATATCTCCACATGCTCAGTCCTACATTCAATAATTATCGGTTAAATATGTAGCATCAATTTCATGAGCTTTTCGAGTTATTAGACAACCTGTGATTTTATAAGGTATAGACAATTGTTAATTAGACTGGAGAGAGATTTTATTCGTCTTCTCAGTATTAATTTTTCAAGATTTTCATTATCTTTGTCTTGTTGTAACAAATCACTATTGATTGAATTGGAGAAACATAGAGGTGAGTACTGGTCATTATGGATACAAAGTCGGATTGTAATCGGGCATCTATAATTAGGGTTGTTCGATACTGAAGGGAAAATTTTCGATTTTAATTCGAATGCGGAAATGTGAATCTTAAAAAAAGAATTTCAAATAAAACATGTCCAATCAATACTAGTAATAACGATTCAATAATTAATTCATAAGATCGAATCTTACCTTACATGAAAATTGAATTGATCCCTTTTGATTCGCAGATTCTTCACCACCTGATCTTCCTTGCTATGACTCTTCACAAAAGAAACTGTGTGTGGGCACAATCTTTTGAAGATCCTTTTGAAGTAGATGGTTATTAGGTGATTTTTAATCAATGAAATTTTTTTTTTGTTCAAGTAGCCAAAAATTCTCTCAATCACTACACTATTACCAATCATAAAAACATCTTTTTTATATCTTGGTAAACTAAGGCTCTTCCTATTTAACAAGGAATCCAAATTCCTATTTAAATTGAAAGACTTAATTTATATCCAATATGGAATCAAATTCCTTATTGGATTAGAATTCTATTCTTTTAATTTAATATGGAATCTAATTCCCATTAAATTAAAACTCTTTTAATATAATTTAAATGGAATCTTATTCCAATTAAAATTATTATTTCCATTGATTAATTAAATGATTTTTCATTAAATAAAATTATTCTAAATCATAATTAATTTAATGACATCATTTAGAATTGAACCCATGACCTCTACAAATAATTAAATAATTAACCATTAATTAAATAATTATAAATATTTAAATAATCAAATTATTTAAATAATTTATGAACATGTACATAAATTTATATGTACATCAATAATCGGACAATCCAATTATATTCTTCAACTTGTTTTTTTATGTGGTTGTGAGCTACCAAGGGGACCAAATGGACCTACAATTGGAGCTCCAATAATATCAGAATTATTAATTAAACTCTTTAATTAATAATTCACTATTATTAACCTTAGAGTTACTCCACTAAAAACTTAATGTTGCACTTTCAAAATTGTAGATGTTTTACACAATCTGAATTTTCAGTGTCCATCGATTTAATCATTTCATATGGTTCGATCCTTCACGAATAGTTCATAATTAGGGCTAGGTTATTAAAATCTGTTACACCTCTCTAATTATATCTTGTTCCATTAAGTACCATTGATTCTCTAATGAACAATATATCCATAACAACTTATGAATTTATCTTTCTATTTACTCATTAACATTTACTTATTAATGTTCTTTATTTACTTATTAATGTTCTTTATTTGTGTGGAGTTTCAATATATGCCTTCACTTGGATTTTAGATTTTATTATTGCTCTTGGATATTATCATTGTAATTCATGGTTGTTTCATCACCTATCAAATATTGAGATTAAATTATGTGGATGGAATTTCAAATAACAATTATGATTGCATTTATGTGTTGTAGGTATTTGGGATGAATAGTGGATTTCAAGTAGTAATGACTCGTCACTCATGCACAAATGGTCTATGGTTTTGAAGTGCACCTTTAAGGAAAACTGCTCTTGATAGAACTGAATACAATCTCTTACTATTATATAGTGAAGAGATTGACGCTAAAGATCTAACAATTACTTTTCATTTCTTTCTTTTATTTTAGTTAAAGAAATATAGTAAACTTTCAATATTATTATTATTATTATTATTTTGTTCTATTCCTTATGATTATGTTATATTAATCTTATTGTTTTATTGATTGACTGTGCACGTACAACACTCAAATGTTTTCACTCAGACGTTTTCCTTACTCATCCTTTTATCAAGTATGTTCATTTACAACCATTGTTGAGGCCATTCTACTAATACCATTATTTTTAATATTTTCATATTGTTCTATGAACTTTTTTACCTCACAACTAGTGTAAACTATCATGAAACTAGTTTGCCCCCTCTTTAATTATATATTGTTTTATTTTTCTATATCATACTACATTTAGCTATTAATGTTTTTTTATTTGTGTGAAGCTTCAATATATATCTTCACTTAGCTTTTGGATATTATTTGTTGCTCTTAGATATTATAATTATAATTCATAGTTGCTTCATCACCTATCACATGTTAAGATTAAATTAATTATGTGGACAGATTTTCAAATAACAATTATGATTGTATTTATGTGTTGTAACTACTTGGGACGAATAGTGGATTTCAAGTAATAACGACTCGTCACCCATGCACAAAGGGCCTATGATTGTGAAATGCACCTTTAAAAAGAACTACTCTTGTTGGAACATAATACAATTTTTTACTACTAAATAGTGAAGGGATTGTCACTAAAGATCTTACGGTTAGTTTTCATTTTTTATTTTTATTTTAGTTAAAGAAATATGGTAAACCTTAAAAATTATTATTATTATTATTATTATTATTATTATTATTATTAAATATGATTATTTTGTTTTACTTCTTATGATTATGTTAAGTTAATCTTATTGTTTTCCTAATTGACTGTGCATATACAACACTAAGATATTTTCTTTACTCGTCCTTTTATCAAGCATGTTCATTTACTACCATGGTTGCCCATTTTGCTAATACCATTGTACTTAACATTTTGATGTTATTCTATGAACTTTATCACGTCACAACTAGTGTATATCATCATGAAACTAGTTTACCCACACTTTAATTACATATATATATATATATATTTCTTTTACTAGATCATATTGCATTTACCTATTAATGTTCTTCACTTTTGTAGGTTGAAGATATAGATGAAGTGTCACTTATTCATCTTTCTTTTTATGTTACTTAAATGACAAAACAGATCCATGTTAAAGCTTTTGAAGGAAGAACTACACGTGCTGAAATATGGCAATTTTCCCCAATCTTGGTTTGGCTTTTAAGGGTAATTTGTCTTGAATCTATTACTAATTTGTCTTAATGCTACATATTGTGCTTAAAAGTTATGATAACATAAGCTTGTACTCTATATTTGGAAATGCACTTTGAATAGTTTTCCATTGGCTATCACACTCAATTTCTTACTTGTTTCAGGACTTCTGGACTTCTATACAGACTTAGCCGTGAAGAATAAGAGAATAACACCTTGTGACTACATGAAACTTGCTTTAAGGCCATTTCAAGGTAATGGAAGAGATATAGCTATCAAAGATGAGGCAAGATAGTGGTTTAATTTTTAAAGACAACATTGTAAGTGCAGATGATAGAAAATATTGATATTTACTAATTTGTATTTCTTTTAAGTCTTTGTATATTTGCTAGATTCTTCATTCTGATCTAAATGACATGGGCAACCTTGTAAAAACATGAATTTTAGGTTATATAAATCTTGGACATAATACCTCCATGATTATATTTCAAACATGCTATAAGTCTGTCAATAATTGCATAATCATCATAATTTTGATGGTTTATCCAACCAACATGTTTTGGACACCATGTTGATGCCATAATTGTTTATAGTTTTCTTTTTAGTTCTAATAATATTTTCTAGTTGAAATTTTTATAAAAGAATCTATTTTAAAGTCAAAGCAGTTAGACTTGTGGTGGTTTTAATGGGATACATCTTTTATGCTACCAAGTGTTTCTCTGTCTATCAAACACTTTTCCATTCTTTTAGTGTTTTGCCAATGTTCACATCATCATCTCAAGTTTCCTCTTCATCACTATCCTGTGTCCCATCACCATCATTATCTGTGTCCTGATCTTCATCATAACCATAATCATTCATATAGTCATTATTAATGTCACACATAGGAATTTCCATGGATGTAAATGTGGCGATAAAAGCAGAAACCTGATTGTTACCAATAACTGAAGTAAAATTAGCTTGATTTGCAACCATAAGCAGATTTACAGGTTTATCTGTATCCATAACGTCATGTGTCGTGTTTGGTATTCAGTCGGTGACATCTGGACGAACAGTAAGCTTACTAACTCCAGTTTCAGAATCTCTTGCAATCTTATCAATATAAATATCTCTAACATAAATATTTTTAACCATTATCAAACCAACGACACCAAGATTAAACATGATGAATATCTTTTTAATTTGGTCATTTGTCATACTTTGGAGTAAATAATAAATACGAATATCCTACCTTCTTTTATTAATGCCACACTCTCTATAAACAAGGTCTACCAATGATGAAAAACTACTATCTTTGGGGACCCCACACATCACCGCTTTACCCTCAACGTAGTTACATCCATTCCGCTCTTTGTTCTAGTTGATTACGACTTGAGCCATTCCTATAACATTGAAAGAAATAAATAAATTAGTCTCACTCTAATGGGTTAACATTAAAAAATACAATAATATCTAATCAAATCTAACACTAAAAATCATTACCCAGCATCTAAAACACAATAAATAAAAAATATGCTAAAAATACTTAAATCAATTTTTTATTAGACTGAAAGACCGAAATCGGTTTTTCATTCCAATGAAAAACTGATTTTGGTTTTTCAGTCCAATGAATAACCGATTGAAATGAAAAACCGATTTAGTTGCAAATTTTGCACAAACTATAGATTTGTCTTACCGATACCATAAATCACAACCAAATCACTTTTAAAACCTTTATCTTGCAATGTGAACAAAGAAAACCTAAAAACCAACCAACAAAAACACATACATTACCTTCAAAACTCAAATTACTTTAATGGAAGAAGAAGCTTGACAACTTTCAATGGATGAAACTTCAATGGATCAAAAACCTTGAATGGAGGAAGAAGCTTGAATGAAGAATCTCTTGCTAGGAGGTTTGTCTTTTGACTACAATGGTGAATGGAAGAAGAAGCTTGAATGAAGAATCTCTTGCTATGAGGTTTGTCTTTTGGCTACAATGGTGAATGGAAGAAGAAAAACAATGAATGGAGTAGAGAAAATATGTTAGGATGTTGTTAGGAAGAAGAATGCTATTTTGGTAATTTCGGGCTAGGGCAAGTGATGATTTTTACTTAAGGGCACTTTAGTAATCTTGGGTATAGAATGTAAATAATTTGCTTGAGATGTTGAAAACAAATTTTTTAAAAAAAGTAGGTAAAAACAAAAATTTTCCATTCATTTGATCATTTTTTGTAAAGTCCTCAAAAAAAAAAAAAAAAGGGTCTTTGTTTGAGTTTGCTGTTTTGTTTGAGGTTAAAATCGCATGCACTCTAGTTTCAAAAATAAATAAATAAATAAATCGCATGCCCTTTAACCCACATAATTTTCAAAGAAAACAACCACCCCCCAGTTCGCCCACCACCACCATTTTCACCATAGCCAAAACCCAAATGAGAATAGGCGGCTTGAAATAATGCATAATGTAACAACTAGTCACTTAAGGCTTGCCAATAAATAAAAAGATTTAAATTGGTGTTCTAAGAACAACTTCACTTCCATCCTACACATTTGTTAAATCATTCTCCTCCTCAGATGAAATCCAAGCTATGGTAGCCACACTCTAACGCCCCACGTTGTCCCATGTTCCATCGAACACAAACCGCTAATAAAATATATATAAGGCTTCTCGTTGAGAGGGAAGGAAGCAGATAATTAAATTAAGATAGAGAGCATTGTTGCAAACACATGAAATAGTTAATATATATATATAGACTTAAACAAGAGCTAAACCAAGGTTGATAATTGAGTTTTTTGCTTTTTTTTTTTTAATTTAATTTTTTCAATTTTCCTTAAACACGATGCACTAACCGATTTAATTCTTGATTGATGTGTAGTTAATATGTATTCTTGGATATGATTAAATATCAAAATTAATAAATATAATCATACTTATTGAGTACATCAGAGAACTATGTCTATAATACTCAACGCAAACAATCGCACACAATATTAAGTGGGCAAAATGTAACGGAATAGAACTGGAAGAGATCAGAAAACAAAAGGAAAATAACCAATTGCTTTTATTTGATTATTTGAAGGCAATGTACGACGTTTCTAACTTCGACATTAATTAGATCTAAAAAAAAATCAGACAAAAATTTGTACAATCTATGGACCAAAACAAAAGTTAAAGCACATCGATCTCCCTCATATCATACACCACCAACAACATCAACACCATGATAACTTGCTCAATTTAGTTTCGACCAAGGAAAAACAAGAACTAACAAAATCCAAACCCCAATTTGAAACCTTTCCTGGTGACGATATTAATGAGGTAGAGATTAATGAATAGATTATGTGTTTGAGATTGTGAGTTGGAGTCAAAAGAGGCCTAACAAAACAGAAACGCCAACTATGATGAGCCAAACAATGTGAACCAAAAGAAGGGCCTGAGCTGACAACGAAGCTGTGCCTCCCTTGTTTCCAATCTCACAAAAACCTGCTTTGGCCACCTTGGCTCCTGCGCATAGAGCCTCCTCACAGCCACACCAATAAGTGACACCATCATGCCCGCATACGGGGTTGGTGGTGAAGCACTTAACGGGACAGTGAGCTGGGCGGTGAGAGGTGGAACAGATATGATCGGTAGCCACACCAGCAGTGCTGTTGCTGTCTGATCGGACGGCGAGGCTGAATACGGAGATTGACAGGAAGAAGATGGACAAAGAAGACCTCGAGAGGGGCAAAAACATGTTGGACATTGGTGGGTTTGGACAAAAAGGCGAGCCTAGAAGCTAGAGCTCGCCTTCTTTGTGGGGATGGTATCGATGCTGCTTGAATTTAACAACTAGTGATATTGAAATAGGTTTTTGTTTGATTAGGTTTTTTGGATTTATAGGGAGGATCAGATTACGTGAGGTCTTATGATAGAAAAAAAAAAATGGCTGCTTTTGGGGACGCGGAGGATATTTTTTATGGTGATACTGATTCTCAGTTCTTACTATTTTTCAACAAGTCAATTTCGTCAACTTATATATTTTCTTGCTATTCTTGCATGCATGCTCGATTGCATGGCATGCATTATCAGCCTCACCTCTTTTTTATTTATTTATGTTTATTGAAAGCTCAATTTCATTGCACTAATGAGTATCCATGTTTCTGAGCCATTTCTATATAATGTTAGACGCGTAAATTATTATGGGAATAAATAATGTTTAAGTTGTTAATTTACTAAAAGAAAGGGAGCTTTGATTACTAATGGGACCATGGGAGGGGTATCAAGTTAAAGGAGGAATCTCAGTTTTATTTTGGGTATGAAATTCATATAATTTAAAAGTCAAAAGTTTTAGTAAATATATTAATCATATATTAGGAATTAAATTCTTTTTCCTTATATCCCTAAAAATAAATTTAAATAAATCTTTAGATTTTAAGAATATTAAAAATTTTGTTTTTAGTTGATTTATGACATTAGATTTTCCGTCATCTTAACATATATCATATCACTAATTAAAATATGAATTAGAATGTCTAGCATTACACTATAATCGATTAATAATATTAGACTTCCTAAATATTTTATTTAAATTTATGCCTAGATGATATAATATGTAAATTGTCAAGATATTGTAAATCATAAAATAATGTGATAATTAATAAGATCTTGATAATTAATAAGATATAAATGTTTCTTACTATTTGAATTCGTGCATACAAAACTACATGAAGGCTTGATATCTGTAAGGTTGTAGCATAGAACTTTTAAGTATGGAGGGAAACCTTAAAAGAAAAACTGCACTGCAAGTCCAAGAATGGACGAATGTCCCACCATTGTTTGCTAAGGAGTTTAGTAAGAGCTGCACCTACCTCTTCTTATTACATCTTTCCCATTTTACTTATGCATAGCCAACACTTACAAGGAATTTTAACCGTAATTTTATCTTTTCCGTTATTGATATAACAGACTATTGATGTTTTTATTTGTCCACACATTAAAAATGTGAAAGGATGATGACATCCATTTGTTATTAATTTCTAATAGGGGGAGGAGGGATTACATTCATAGAATACTTACCATATTTTATGTTTTAAGATAAATGTAAAGCTTGAATCATTGATTTCTTAGATCTAAGGAAATATCCAACCACTCCTACTAAGAGGTTCTGTGCAATTATTGTTTTGGAAAATATATATATATATATATAAATGGAATAATAAACAATGTCACCATCAATATATATATATAAATATATATATTTTTTGACTAGGAACGGTCCATGGTACAATCAAAAACAGCAGCGATAGGTATAATGGTGTGATCTGGCGATTATCTTTAAAAAACAGGAGGGATCAACCCACAAAGAGTAGGAGGTAGCACACAAAGAGTGGGAAAAAATTGTCACTGCATTTTGGTGGCCTATTGCATTAAACTTGATATATACAAGCATGCTAAGCAGAGTTGTTATCACTGTGATAATCTACCAAGCTCTACCAATATCTCATCTTACTTTCAAATCTAGATTAAGAAACATTAAATCTATTACGAGGTCTTTTTCACTCTTTTGTTTTAGTTTCACAAGCATAAGCTCACGAAATGAAATAAAATTAGTCAACTAAGAAATTGGAGTGAGAATAATACAAAGGTAAGGGTCAATATGACAACAGTACCCTCACATTTTATCGCCGCCCACTACCGCTACAGTGAGCTAGTGTTCTCGGTTTTCTGGGAAAGGAAGAGGTTCTCCACGGGAGCCGAGACGGACGGATATTGCGACGGCGAGCGGCCAGGATGTAGTGAGTTGTCAGAGGGAGAACCTCTTCCTCTTCCTGTTTCCAAAAAAGGGAGAAAACTAAACATTTTTGTGAACAGAGCGAAGAGAGCGACCAGGTCTGAAGTTGGGGAGGGAAAGAGTCTTCTCCTGATCAAACCCTATGTCCACCTCCGCCGACCCTGACTCCAAGCTACCAAAAACAAGATTCTTTGCTTGACTTCTCAATTAGTGACCTCCTTGCTTGATGGGTTGTTTTCATTTTTGGTATATATATTCAAGCTGTTTGATGAAATGCCAAGTTGATAGATATACTTTTCTTGATGTCTTATTGAGCTGTTTGTTTGTTGACATTGTTTATGAAGAAATGATTTTGTTTGATGATGTTACTTGTGGTTGCTAAGGCATTTTAATTCTCTGTTTGGTTAACGAAAAGTATAAACCTGAGTATAACACTCTTGTTCCTGGAGGGCACACTGCAAGCTTTAAGTACTTTTTTGTTGCTCTACACTAGCTTTGGAATCGAGCTGTTGATTTTAACATGCTAAGTCGGTTTTTGTTGGTGAAAAAACAGATTTTTCGGCATCTGGACAACAGGTGTAAGGTTCATGAGGATGCCATAAACTTTTTTCGTAACAAGTTATCAAGACCAATCCATAATGTGGATTTCGTTGTCACTGTTGGTGGTGATGGCATTCTTTTTAGGCCAGTCATTTGATGGATGACTCAATCCCGCTTCTAGGAGTAAATTCCGATCCCATATGTAATGAGGAGGTCAGTTACATTTCAGGCTGAGGTTAACATCTGTGTGCTCGAAACACCTTGTTGGGTTTTATCATTGTGTCTTGATATTGACATGTTAGTTTTGGGGATGTCAGTTCACAATGTCTTCCTTTCTGTAGGTGGAAGAGTTTAGCAATGGGTTTGATGCCTCTAGAAGCACAGGCTATATATGTGCGGCAACTGTCAAAAACTTTGAACAAGTAGGAATATGTCATTGGAATAGCTTATGTGAAGTCGTCTTTAGTTGGTGTATCTTATAATTTCAGTATCTTGAACATAGAGAATTTGAACATCATATTTCTACTTCTCGTTTACTGATTATTTCAACTTTTAAGGGCCAAAAAGTTTCAAGGAAGTTAAAGGACCATCTTATGTAGAGAAAGGAATTAAATTAACTTGCCTGCAGCTTGCCTGAGCTCATCATCATACACTGACATTTTTTTCCCTCTCAAAATAGCATTTATAGCAAGTTACTGATATTTTTCTGTTTGTCGTTTTGAAGGCACTGCTTCTTCCTGTTTTTTCCAATCTAGATATGTTTACTTCTCAGGAATGTTTTAGTATTACAGACATAGGATTTATCATGTTAAATAGAACAAACCACACAATTATTTTCAACTAAGACTTATTTGCTTCTATACTGGCATTGTTTTTAGGTGCTTGACAAAATATTGGCTGGTAAACTCATTCCTTCAAAATTATCAAGGATAGCTGTATTTATAAATTCAAAAATGCTGCCAACGTATGCTCTTAATGAGATTTTGATTACACATCCTTGTCCTGCCACTGTTTCTCGGTTCTCATTCAAGTAAGGAACTTCCCCATAAAGAATGAGTCATAACTCTTTGCTGTAGTGTCTTAAATTACATGTTCTAAATTTTTCTATGCATGTCTGCATAATTGTAACAGATGGCCTGCCAAGTTTCCCATTAGTGAACTGCTGATCAAGTGGTCTAAAGGTCTAAACTGCTGCAGGATCAACGGCTGCAATGCTCTCAACGGGTGGATTTATAATGCCTACTTTGTCTAAGGATCTCCAATATATGGTAAGAGAGCCCATTTCACCAGCAGCAGCATGTTCTACATTAATGCATGGTTTAGTGAAATCAGATCAGTGCAGGAAAGCTACATGGTTTTCTAAAGAGGGTGTGATATATATTGATGGTTCTCATATTTGCTATTCCATCCAAAATGGAGATATTATAGAAATATCATCGAATGCCCCCCAGTTTGAAAATTTTCTTTCCTCCTCATCTGTTATCGTAAAACATATGAGCAGAGATAGTCAATAATATGAATTTGTTTAGTTTTATAATTTCAAGAGAAGTGACCCATAATCTGTAAATATCGGCTGTGTAAATATAAATGCACAATCAAAATTTTCTCTCTTCATAGTTGGGAGGAAACTTTTAGTTTTTATCAAAAGATTGTCCAAAAGTTATCTTGATGTGCACCAAGAGGTAAGTTATGCATGAGGCATTGCAAACCTGGCACCACTGATTGGAAAAGCTGATTGAAAATTCTCCTTCAATAGATTTAACGCGACATTATTTGACAGTAGAACCAACTAATTCATGTTAATCACATAAGTTAATCATGCATGGAGTGACAACTCATAATGCTGTCATAAAGTATATCTAGATGATGCAAATAACCAATAGCTACAATAGGAATATTATAATATGACCCATTTGTATGTAACCAACGTCAAACCTAAAAGGAAAAAGCTTAAAATGTTTGTTTAGTGTTAACAATACCCAATTTCTAAAACATCTCCCCATGTACAAAACAAATGAAAATATAACACTTGCTTTAAATTACATTACTAACTAGACTAAAAAGTTTGAACTTGTTAGTATAGTTACAAGAAATTGTACATGAGTTCTAATGTCTATGTTCAGTTGTTTATGTTGCAGTTTTGAGATCAGCCAGACCATGGTTGTGTATTGCCAACATCAGCAATTCAAGCAAACTAAGAGCCTTTAGATGCAATGTTACACTAAAAAGATTAGTTACAAAACCAGCTTCCGTCTGCAAGTGCTTGAGATATATTTTTGTCTATTTATCATCAAATCCAGACATTCACTAATTAAGATCTTTAAATCAGCTTCATCGATGAGGTATATGTATCTATTTTTCATTGTTATCAACTGCTCCACAAATCAGTGAAGGAAAACAAATCCTACATAGATAGGGATACTAATTCATGGTTGTATTATATCTTCAGTGTATCCAATTTTTACGCAAAATATGATGAATTTGGTGGGGTGAGTTTTATTTTGTTTATGTTTGATGCTGTTTATTTTTGGGTGAATGGGGATCCAACCTGCATTGGATCTCTATTTTTTTTCTCCACTTTCAAAATATTTTTCTTTTTCTTTTTCGTGGATTTTCAGAGTTGATTTCTATCGTCTATCAACATGAACGGTAAAAATCTCACTTAATATAACTATTTTTTTATTTTTAAAAAGAAAAATTAAAAGTAAGGTCGAAAGATAATTTTGCCCTTTAGACACATAATTTTAAAGATGGATGAGTAACTTGTTATAAAATTAGAAAATTTACTCCGTCTAAATATATTTCTGAATTGGGTGACTAATTTGTAATTTGCTGAAAATTAAAATGTGTGAATCAATATTCAAATCAGGAATTAAGTTCATCTGAAGAAAAACTTGACATCTTTCCTAAAGAATTAAATTTCATTTTCATTTTTGATTGGTAAATGTGACCTCAAAGGATCATCATTATTACTCAAAAAGATCAAATCTGTGAAAGAACTAACACCATGCTTAATACAAACAACATTAATGATTCTTTTTTCTCATATATAATTATTAAGTAATCTAACATTAAATGGTCAAAGGTTTACGGGATTCACCGAACATAAACACTATATATGTAATAAACACTATATGTGAATCAAAACTCTACTTTCATAACACCAATAATGGTACACATGCATAATGAACTCAAATCCTTTGTCACAATTTAATAATATGAAGAATAAATATACTAATTACTTAAATTATATGTTAAATGAAAATACCGATAAGTGTAAAATATATTTGGCTCTAGATTTAAGTAAGACATAATATCACAAAATGTCAAACATTACATATGTGATTTGAAAATCTACTTTCATAACATCAATACTAATAACTACCCATTGTGAAAATTGAATTTTTTATCACAGTTTAATGATATGAAGGAAAACTGTATTAGTCACTTAAACTATGAGTGAATGTGTGAAATACTACTAACCATGACGATCGAATAAGTTTGATTTCTAGATTTAAGCAAAACTTGATAAGACGAATTGTCATATTTAGGAGGCTTGGAGAAATCTGAAGGGAAAAACTGTGATAACTAACTGCAACAGCTAATCCCAACCAAACAAATGCATGAGAGGCTCACATGCATCACCATGAAAACTTCAAACATAGAATGTCCACAGAAGCCAGCAATTCCTCCTAAAAATCAGAAACATCTTCACCTATATAACCCCACCATCTCTCCAATGTTTTTCCTCAGCCTCATTATATTATCGCCTTTTCTAATCACCACCACCACCTCCAACGACTCGCCCGTTTGTCTCCAATCAAAATTCTATAATGGGAGGCTGTGCGAGCGTACCAAAAGAGTTCCTCAAGAGTAATGCCGAGCCTGAGCAGGCTGCTGCCAAACCTGAGCCACAGCCTGAGCCCGAGACGACTCCTGCTGGTGCTGCTCCTGAGGAGAAAACCGATGGAGGTGACAAGAAGGTAGAAGAGAAGGAGGCGCCTTTGGTGGATGTTGCGGAACCCGCAAAGGAAAAGGAGGCTGAAGTTGCTGCTGCTGCACCAGTGACTACCGAGACCAAGGTTGAGGCTGCCTCAGACAAAGATAAAACTGAAGCACCTCTCGTTACTGTTTGATTCATTCTAATGGATCATTTATCACCTGTTACTGTTTGATTAATTCTAATGTATCAACAACAGCGTATATATATGTATCAAATTTGATATCAAAGCACATTGTTTTATTTGTTGGATTTGTATTATAGCAAGACTTGCAACATTTGAACATCTTTTTTATCTATTTGTTTATGTATCATGTACTTTTGATTATTTATGTAAAATGCCTTTATACTAACTAATTAATTTCCATTACTATCTTACTTATTCAAGCCAAGAAATATAGATTGATTGTGAAGCAGGCTCTTGGCTCGCAAGTGTTTCTACTGTCGATTGCAGAAACCAACCCGAAACTCATTGTGATCAGATTGATGATATTATGTGCCATGTATATAATCTATGGTCTATTTCTTTAAAATCACATAATATATCTGCTGAAATGTGTTTTAAATTTCAATTGATTTCCATTTACTCTGTGGTATATATACAGAGGCTTATGTTCCTGGTTGTTAAATTACTATTTTGCCAGCAAGTAGAAATGGTAAATGGCAGAGAAGACAAATTGTCCTCTTCTATAGTGCTTGTGATACCTCCTATATTGATGCTCACTATAGGAATCATGTGAATACATTTCACTCATTTTACTCAGGATCATGGTTGATGTTACAATTTAGCACCTATATCAATACTGGAAATGCTTCTTTGTCCAAAATCATAACCATTGTTATAAGCCATTCATTTGTGTGAGACATCCAGAGAGTTTTCTGTTAGGTTGTCAATCTAACATGATTTCAAGCCATTTAACACAGATGGAGTGTAACTACAAGTTATCAAACAACTGAGGGATTGACTACATAGTCTACCCTTGTTTGTGTAGGATTTCACACAAGCATTATTGTACCTGTCCCCAGTTTGCATTCAATACCAGTGATGTTAGCAGAAGCCTTTGTGCAGCTATTACTTGGGGAAAAAGGTCTGTCGGAGCCTAGAGGATGCACTTCCTTTTAATGATCACTTAAATGATTCTCGTGCCATTAACTAAGTAGGCAAATGTATACGTACCATTAGCATATCTCAGGCTATAATTAAGGTATGTCATTTGTGCTGTCAAGTAATCAGATTTGCAACTACTGTATGGAAGGCGCAATTGAAAACTCAAATTGGAGATCAAATTGAAAACCACTTCTATTTAATGAGTGTAAGCAAAAAGATTAGTTTCATTTTGCTCAGGTTACATCAAGCTACATGATTTCTACGTATTAGCATAGCATAAAGCACTTACAAACAACAATTAACTTATGAGAACACGTTAAAGCACTAGAAGACAATTGGAATTTGACAAATCAAGATATAAAATAACATTGAGAGATATTGTGTGTAAACATTTATATAGAAAATTCATCAAGTTGGTTTACCAAGCCCGCTAGTAACTCCATCAACAGAAACAGAATTGGTCTCCTTGGAAATCACTTGGTCCGGTTCGTTCTTGTTTTTGTCATCCTTCACAGCCAACACAACAAGAACTATAAGCAATGGATAACTAACTGTAGTGAGAACCCAATTCACAATCAATTGAGACATCAATGGAACTTTGCGTGTATCCACTTGCCAAGCAACCGCGGCCCCTGCACTTTGCACCCCCTTGTAGAATCCACTATACCTGAGTTCACATCAAAACACAACACAACACTCTTTTAGCACCAACTGAAACCAATGACACCAACAAAACCATCACATACACACATATGCTAATGATACCTGCTAAGGGTCTCGGAATCATCTGCCAAGGCACCAATGACCCAATAAACCATGCTTTGAAACATGGCATCAAGCAATCCATAACTAAAATACAAAACAAAAGGACCAGCAAAATGAGAACCAGAGATCTTGAAATCCAACTTTTCTGGTGGCTTTTCATGAGAATAATTAAGCTGATTAGCAAATCCACCAGCCCATATAGCAGAACCAAGCAAAGCAACCACAGCAATACCAACCAAACCCCTTGTTCTCCTACTCTTGAAACTAAAATCCAACAAGTAACCAATCCCAATAGACCCCACCATCTGTGCACCCCAGTAGAAGACATTGTTCAACCCTCTAGTCCTCAAATTAAACTGTAGACCATTCACATTATTAAACTGATAACTATAAAAAAAGTTACTAGCCCAAGAAGCAGGCACCATAAGAAGCATCTTCCAGTCCAAAAACAACTTACAAATCTCCACCGCCTCAGTGGACACTTTCGAGTACTTGATGTTACTGCACTTGGTGCCATCATCACGAACCACCTTACTAGGCGGAAGAACAGCCAAGGACAGCAAAGCCCCCGCAGACATGAAGCACATGAAGCCAATATAAGTGGCATCATTCACAGAAGGAGCCTGGCGGTGATAGTTGAGTATGAAAGGAATGAGACCACCAATTACACCACCCATGTTGAAGATACTCCAAAACAAGGAGATATAGGAGCCCTTCCTGTCAGGAGGAGGATAGGAGGTCATGATGGCGCCCTCAGCCGCCCAGAGAAGGCCAGCGCCGACGCCCAGAATAGCTCCGGCGGCGATGGCGAAGCCTTGATGGTGGTAGTGGTTGTAGTAAAGGAAAGAACCAGCGTAGAGGACGTAAGTGGAGCAGGCGGAGAGGAGGGTGGCTTTGGGCCCTAGAACGTTGTAAATTCCGCCGCCGAGGACGCCGAAGAGGGCGAAGGTGGAGTAGAGGGCGGTGTTGGCGTTGTTGGCGGCGGTGGGGTCGACTTGGCCACCACCACCCATGCCAGACAAGGCGTTGAACATGCCGGGACAGCAGAAGCAGACGAGACCAATCAGGGAGACTTGGACAAGAGGGGAGTTGTATCTGAATCTCCATTTGGAGACAGGTTGTGGTGCTGGTGAATGTGATTCCTCGTCAAGACCACCCATGTTGATGTTTCAGATTTCGGAAGCTTTGGATTGAGTTTTGGATTCTGGTGGGGTGCGATCGACAAGTGAATTTATCGCGGAAAATGGACACAACTGACAAGTGGTGGTGTCACATCGTCTCCAATACCCTCGTACATTAAGTTTTTATGGAATTTACTTTCTGTACCATATAAACATCAACTTAAAAAATTAATTTTTAATATTTTCGTATGTTTTCATTTAATATCTTTATATATTAACATTTAATATTTTTCTATTTTTTATTTAATACTTTCATTTTCCTTCACTTTTAATTAGATTTAAAAATTAAAATTATATAATTATTAATTTACTAATATGACTGCTTAACATAAAATATATAGTCATGTTAATAATATCTTTTTTTATTTTTTATTTTTATGTCAATTCAACTTAATAATGATAAGTGATAATTGCATTGAAAAAATTTATTTTAATTTAATGTTCATTTATCACACATATAATTTTTTTACGATCCATAAAAGTGTTAGAGATGCTTTTATTTAATTATGAGAGAGTAATTCTCATGTGTTATCATGGTGGTTGAAAATTTACTACCACAACAAATTTTATGTAATTTTTTTTTTTATATTCTTTATTTTTATTATTTATTTGACACTTATGAGAGAGAATAATAAAGCATAAAATAATACCCGGGAATCCTATCTATGGAAGTTATATTATTTTTTTGTTATGCATGTAATAAGAAATTACAAATATAACTTTATTTATACAAATAGTTGGCATAATAACCAAATCAAGATAGGATAACATTCGAATTTAAATTCTCTTCTTACCTCAACTTTTTTCTTATTAGATGTAATTGTTTTTCTTAGTCATTTTACCAATAATTAATCATACATTCCATAAAGGGTAAGGTAAAAATCAAGGTGAGAATGGAATTCAAATCAATTAATAACTTTTATAAAGAAATATGACTCAGAATTTCAATATGATTGATTTTCATATAAGGATTTTTTTTTTTTTTTTTATTAGATGATAGAAAAAGAAGATTCACTGTGATTCTGATCAGAAATTGACAAGACCTAATTTTCTAAAGTGGGACATGGATGGCCCACCATTGTGAAGACTTTAGAATTGTTTCATTAGTTAATGTTTGGCCGATAACAAGAACACTTCAGTTTTCAACATAAATTTCGTTGTCATAAATCTTGGTCAACTGACGTCGACTTGCCTATGGAATCTTAAAATTTTTGACATTCTCTTCTTGGCTTCACTAGTCGCCGGCCAGCCGGCTTGGCTGCTCCGCCACTTGAATGCTGACTTTGGAGATAAACAATTCATCCATGCCCTGATGACGATTACAACCAGAAATCATTCACTTTGACATCTATTACCAATTTTTTAACAGCTGGCGGACGGGAGGCTCAATTGTCAGGTTTTGTATTTTTGTTGTTGTTACAGAACAAGGTTGAACTGAAGCTTTATCCCTGAAAGGCCATATGCATCTTTTGCTGCTCTACTATGACTCTAAATATTATTATTAACGTGTTCTATTACAATCATAGGTAGAACATGATAGTCTATGTAATAACATTGGTCTCAATTCTATATTACATAGACTATCATGACACTCAACCCATTTGTATTTGCACACCTGGCCCAAGACTTTAAGTCATGATTTGGATTCCCAGACTGACCACTCCAGGCCAGAAGCGCACACAAAAGCCTAATCAACCCAACAACAATTTTTGCGTTAGTAGTTACTTGCATTGCTTGAATATCATTTAAACTGTTCTAATGGAAAAAAAAAAAAAAAAAAAAAAAAAAAAAAGGGATAGTTCAAACAGTCAAAGCAATGTTCTGATGAAATTATACTGTTATTGCACAAGTTCGAGCCCAAGAGTAGGCCCAACTGAAATTTTTTTATCAATTTTTCCTCTAAATTAGCTTCCTAATTACCAAAACGGACATCCGCAGAACTCCAGGTAAAAAGAATTAAGCATCCTACTATCAAACGTTGAGGTCGTTCTTCTTCTTCTTTTTTATTTTTTTTCTCAAGAATTTGGAAATTTATATCTAAGAGTGAAAGCGTACTCACAAACTGACTGAGCCCAGTTAAATAATTCGTTTAGCTTTTCTGAAAGGATTAAGTGGTATCAACTCTATTCTCCTTTCTTAAACCGCTGAAGTGAAAATCCGTGTTCACGATTACGACCTCTATCATCTATGCTTGGAGAGGTGGGGCTCTCATCAACAGATTCTTCAGAGGGAGCTTCAGTCCTTACATCTTCTAATAAACCAGGGGAAGAACTTCCGTGAGAACCATTACTGGGAGCGTCGTTGACTAAGCTTTTGTACATAGTGAGAGCTTGAGCTATCATGTTGGCAGGATTGGAAGCCGCACTAGGAAGCAACATTGTGGTACCCTAACAAAAAAATGGAAGGACAGGATAGTATAAGGACAAGCATTATGTTAAAATTTGAGTAAATCAAACACATTGCACTAATATTGGAATATTGTACTGGAAGTTTTTCTTTACCTCCTTGGCAATATTACTAAAAGCTTGAATATATTGCTCAGCAACTCTCAAACTTGCTGCCTGCAACCAAAACCAGACTGTTCAGATTTCTGCACAAATTAGATATAAGTATGATATATCAATCCTATGAATGCACAATACAAGATGGCCTTAAGAACCTATATTGCATATCACTGTTGCAAATGCTATACGCCTACACCACAAACTACCATCTCCATTCAGATCTCAAAGATAATAATGCCTCAAATATAATCACTTTGATAAACATACTTATACTTTCATTTTATTTAATCATTGTTATTGGCAATGGTGGGTATTTTACTGGTGCAAATTCAATTATCAAAACAAGAACACACCAACAAAACATTTTCATCTAATGTAGACTGCGCCAGAAAGCTTGTTGTTTACAAGTGAACCATATAGAAATGCTTATTTGGCATATAAGACAGCATATAATTAAATGTGGAAGTTATAACCACATTACACAGGTTAACTTAAAAAAAAAAGATTGACAGATCAAAACGTGTAACCAGATGAAAATGAAAGGGCCATTATCACTGCATGTTATCTGAAACCACATACTGACACCTTTGAGTGATCTCATTAAAGTTCACATATGCATCCAGAGTTTCTATTACTCTATTAATTCAAGGGGAGGTGAATGCAAGGGGAATGAAGGACCTCACCTCTAATCCCCCATTTTCTTTTAGGGCTTGAGATACCATGGCAAGACCTTTGGCAGTAGCCTGTGCTTTAGCAAGGATAGCTTCAGCTTCACCTGGTAAAGCAACATAGGAGATCTTCAGAGATCAAGTGGATAAGATATGACAATACACCAGTGAGTGAGGATCAAGATCAAGATATCAACGGTATTTTTACCAGAGAAAACTTTAAAGATTATTCTTTATTTTTCGTTTTGCTAGACTAGGAGTCTGTTGTCCGTTGAGTGTTTTTGCAGTTTTAGTTTCTTGTTCTTGTGATCGTTTCTTTTTTTTTACAGACTTCTGGTTCACGTTTGTATCTCTTTTCTTTGTTATGAAATATAGTTTTTGTTTCCTATCAAAAATAAAAAAAATAAATAAAATTTGGGTCGGCTAGCTTTCAATAATTTAAGGTAAAGACAATGGCAGAGTAGAATTAACAGAGATGAAGCACCTCCAACAACTGATGGTAGTAACAACAGACCAGCTTAGACAAATTTTGGTTATTCTTACATGCAACTCCCACGTGCAACTACATATTACCAATGTAAGTTGAAGCCTCGAAAAGCGGTTCAAAAAAATACACATCCATTTACTCATTAATTAACACAAGCACTTACGGAGACAATCATGCTATCTATTTAGGGATCCATATGCAGATAGTGCAGAAATGTTACACAACCAACCTAGTGCTCTGTTAACTTGATCCATCTTTGCAGCTTCTGATTCCAGGATCACAGAGTTTTTCTTACCATCCGCAATATTAATGTTGGCCTGCCTTTCTCCTGTTAACAAGCAAGAAAACACATAAGCCTGAATAATTATTCAAGAGTACAATACTCAAATAAGAAGTTAGATAGAAAGATGCAGTATCAGATATTGGCTATTGCCACACCCATAAAGATTAGGCAGGTTATTCCACAAATGAACCTAAACATCAAAAACAGCGACATTACCCTCAGATTCCAGAATTTGAGCTCTCTTCTTACGCTCAGCTTCCGCTTGCATCTCCATAGCCGCCCTCACTCCACGAGGCGGAGATATATCCCCTGAATTAAGCAACCATCAAACCATCAAAAACCACAAAAGAAACAACACTAATTTAACAACTCACGATTAAACAAAAACAAAGAACTCACTTATTTCATAACGCAAGCACTGAAGACCCCAGTCCTTTGCAGCCACATTGATTGCCTCCTGCAAAATAACACATCCCATTTTGAAACCAGTCACTACCCTATCCTCTCAATACAAATCTGTCAACTATTCCGTCCTAAAGTAATCAAACTAAAATGAAGCTACTTGTATCAAATGATTTCTTTTTTAAACTATAATCTAATTGATACATGAGTGAGGGGCTAACCACTAAGCCACCTCAACTTCCATCTACATTACTGAATGACTGAGCTATTCCATCCTAGAATAATTGAATGAAAATGAAGCTACTATTAGCTTATCATTTCTTCTCTGAACTATTACAAATTTGAAAGTTGCCCACATTTTCATTGTCATTGACCTGAGGAGCTAACCACTAAGCCACAACTTTTGTCTACATTTATCACATGATTGTGCTATTCCATGCTAGAGTAATTAAATGAAAATGAAATTATTATAAGCCGATCATTCCATCTTTGAATAATTACGAAATTCAGGAGTTGCACACAGTTTTATTTTCATGGATCTAACGGGCTAACCACTAAGCCACCTCAACTTCCGTCACACGATTAAGCTCTTTCATCCTAGAGAAATTAAACAAAAATGAAGCTACTTTTAGCTTACGACTTCTTCTCTAAACTATTACAAATTCATTTCATTGTCCTAAACCTGACTAAGACACCTCAACTACCATCCACATTTACCACATGATCCAGCTATGCCATCCTAGACTAATTAAACAAAAATGAAGCTACATTTAGCTTATTATTTCTTCTCTAAATTATTCCAAATTCACAACTTTCCCACAATTTCATTGTGATGGACCTAATGGGCTAACCACTTACCACTGAGTCACCTCCATTTCCATCTACATCTACCACATGACAAAGCTATCTACATGGGCTACTAGAGTGAGTTAGTTAGTTACCACAATCTTCTCATTGAGAGTGTCACGCTCCTCGAAAGTCTTGTCAAGCGTAATCTTGCCCAATTCGCTACGCATGGTGGTCTGAGCGAGCTGAATGACAGCATAAATGGGGTTCTCGACACCATAAGAGGCGAGCTTAGGATCAACAATCTTGACATAAAGTACCCCATCAATCAAAATGCTGACATTGTCCTTGGTGATCGCGGACTGATCAGGAATTGGAATCGCCTCCTCCTTGAGCGAGTGAACATACGCAATTCGATCCACCAGCGGAATCAGGAAGTGGATCCCCGACGGCAGCGTCTTCACGTACTTCCCGAACCGCTCGATCACGAAGGCCTTCTTCTCCGGCACGATGCGGATGCCCCAGTTCACCGGCGGCATTATCTCGTAGTTGGAGGCCGGGTCGCGCCCGGACGACCTGAAGTAGCGGACAGCGGCGGAGAGCAGAGGAGGAGCATGGTTGGTGGTGGTGGTGGTGGAGGAGGAGAGGAGGTGGCGTCTGAGAATCAGCGAATTGGCCCTCCAGATGTTGTTCATTTTGCTCGATTGAATAAAACCCTAGATAAACCTTTCCTTTTTTTTTTGAAACGAGATAAACCTTACTTTTTGTTTCCCTCTCTGCTCGTTTCTTGTCAACAACTACTCTCAGTCGAATCCCTTCCTCCAAGAAACTGTAAATGGGCCTCGGCCCATTACTCCTATTGCTTTTTTGGGCGGGCCCATGCTACTGGCTCGTCTTGTTCTCTTTTCAAGATTGGTTCTGAAATTTTTATATGCATCCCTTCAAAGAAATTGATATGCATTGGTACATATTGACTATTCCTGAAATTATATATCTAGGATTGGTTCTGAAATTTTTTATACGCATCCACTCAAAGAAATTGATACGCATTGGTACATACTGACTATTCCTAAAATTATATATATATATATATTACAGCACAGATGATTGTGCATCTGTTTATCCTTCAAGAGATTGGAGGTTCAATTTACGCAAAATATATATTACAACTTGTATGAATAGTTGTCTTCGTTCATAAGAGTAACTATCAGAACTATGTAAATAGTATTTAATCTCAACAAATCTTCGTAGGCTTATAACTCATTTGTTGTCATCATTCGAAAAAGGAAAAAAAAAAACTAATTTTTTTTTTTTTTTTTAAGTTTTTTGAATTAGTTACATGGTAATACAATCACATCAATGGTTAGGAGTTTGTGAGATCTTCCAAAATTAAACATTATGTGTGCATTACAAATTTATACTCTTAATGGTCCAACTAATATTCACGCTTATAATAAAGGAAAAAATTCGTCATATATATTGATATACACACATAGTAAAACTCGATTAGTTATTACTGGAGAATTATTGATCATAGCACACTTGTAACACTCTAACAGTGTACAAACATTCTCAGTAAAGGTGTATTTTTGAAAATATAGTTTTCAATTATATTCAATTTATAAGGAAAGTATCAGTCATCAACTTTGTTGTAGCATTTTTTTTTTCCATAAATAAATCTCACTTAGTATTATTATCTAAATAAATTAAACTTATGTAAGAAGATCCTGAATGGGTTGTATTAATGAAGAAATGGACACATCGAATGTAAAATATCGGTTATATTTAACAATTATTAGGTATAACTAGTTAAGTAATTTCAAAAAAAAAAAAAAGAGATAACTAGTTAGGTATTATAAGGAGTGTCAGCATTGATACATGATATTGGTATGGTTTTCGGCTCCTCTTCAGTCAAATCTTGTTTGGCCCTACCCTATTTGCATTATTTAATTGTTTATAGGTAACAAACAATATCACATGATTTCACCTAACGTTTTTTAAAATATATCCTATAATTTATGGTGTCAACTGTATGATTGTTATTTGAATATGACTAATTATTAATAACAAAATTAGCAGTGCCTTTCAAACGATTGATAGGGTTGACAATTGATTTGGATACCCTTTTCACTGTTTTTTATTCTCTAATCATATCTATTTAATGATTGTGAATAGCTTAAAGTACTTATCGTGTTCTAATAGATAATTATTACTATGCATATTAAATAACACAAATATTATGTATGTTACTTCTTACTATATGTAATCATGTATTTCCGTATTCATTAAAACATTAAGATTAGACTCGTATCAAATATATGTTACAATCTTATATAAATGGTTTTTTCCCTCTATTGTTAAGAGTAATTTTCAGGTAATTATGACTTATGGCCTCGTTTGTTTCCTAGGTTTGGATTGGAGATTAATTTTTATCCAAACTCATGTTTGGCCCAACCAAATGAGGTTTCAATAAATTATCTCATCTTCATTTTATCCCATTAGGGTGGGAGAAATCAAACCTGTTGAACAACATGGGTTACCCAATCGCGTCCCCATTGTCCTAGCCATTACACACATAGAGACTTGTCGTCATCACACACACAAACCCGTCACCATCGTGTGGACGTCATTGTCCTAGCGTCGTTGAGAATCTTGGCATCAGTGAGACCTCTCTCTCCTCTGATCTTTTTGCCATCCTCTCCTTCCTCAGACATCTCTTACTTCAATTGCTTCTTCTGTGTCCTCGCAATTATTGCTTCTTCTTTATTGTTGTTTTGTTTTGTCTACAAACTATGGCGTTTTCTCAAGTGGGATAAGAAATGGAGAAGATGAAGAACAAGAAATGGAGAGGGAGTTGGTCTTGAAAAAAAAATAATAATAAAGAGTTGGCTAGAAATCTCTAGAGAAGAATAAATTATTTTTTTCAAAAAACTAATTTAATAAAATTTTATTCTAACCCATATCAAATATAAAATATAATTTTTCTTGTCCAATCTCATGTTATAACAAACAATAGATAATGCTATTTTTAATATGATTTCAATTGTACAAAACACATCATAGTACTAATTAATCAAATTAAATCCTATCCAATTCATTCTCTTAAAAATAATCCAATCGGGACCTATGGGTATAAATACTTACCCAAGCTTGCGAGTATGTATGGACAATTTTCTTCTAATTACAACAGTGGAGATTCAAGTAACACAACTTAAAAAAAAAAGCTGAGTGTAATTATTCTCATTCAGTTTTTCATTAATATAGACAAACATTACATACTCTAATCTCTATCATTAACGTAACTGAAAACAAACCAACCATTTAAGCTCAGTAATAAGCATTAACAACAAACTTAATTTCTACTTTTTAGCTAATCAATACAATAATTAGAGAATGAATGAATGAACATATACTCCTCTCAATTGAAAACAATCTTTAATTTACAGACCACAATTTGGCTTACGATCCATAATCACCAGTCAGTTTTCACTTGAAAGGAGCACAAGAATAACCGGTGCTGCAAAGACCAGTGGCGCTATTGTAGGGAAACAAAGCAATGGGTCGACTAAGTGGCAGCTCAGGCAGCTTTGTTTTCTGCAGGCTCAGAAACTCCACCAACTCCTCCATACAAGGCCTCCCTTTGCTCTCATTCAATGTACAAAGCAACCCAATTTCTATCACTCTAATGGCCTGCTCCATGTTCACTAATGACCCCATCCTCCCATCCACCACCTTCACTTTCTCATCACTCTCATGCATTCTCCATGCGAACTCCACCAAATCCTTCTCTTCTTTGCTCACTTCCTCCTCCTCCAATCTCCTCCCTGAAACCACTTCGAGTACAAACACCCCGAATTCGAAAACATCTGCTTTCTGGCTCACAGCTGATTCGAATTTTTTGGTTTCGTTTGCTGATAACACAAACCCAAAATCGCCTAAAACTGCCCGGAAGCTGACATCGAGAAACACACTGCTTGTTTTCATGTTCTTGTGAGCAAGTTGCTTGGAGTGTAGGAAGCTTAATGCATCCGCGACATCTTTGATCACCTTCAATCTTCGAGACCAAGGAAGGACCCCGGAACCAAAAAGCCATTTATCGAGACTTCCATTGGTGTAGAAGTCATAGACCACCATGGTTTGGCGATTGTCATGACACCAGCCTCTTATAGGAACCAAGTTGGGATGACGAACTCGGCTTATAGTACCGATTTCTTTAAGCAGCCGACGCTTGTCCAGGCCTTGTTGTGAGCTCAAAAACTGAGTGGAGAATCGCTTGACAGCTACTTGACAACCATTCGAGAGCTTCCCTCTATAATAAACGCCCCTAGAATCACTACCCAGAATCTCTAACTCGCTAAAAGCTCGAGTTGCCAATGAAATCTCGGAGAGTGTATAGCGACGAGGCTTGTTTGGAGGCCTTGGTCTTTGCTTCTTCTCTGGCAAAGCTATAGACTTCAATTTAACATTCTTTTGACGCCTGCTATAGCAATAAAAGCCGAGAATGACAGCTAGAGATAGAGTGGTCACGCCTATAAAGACCAAGAAACCATGGGGCGGTTCTGTTTTGGAGCTCTTATGGGGTGTTTGATCAGTACGAGCTTCCTGGAGCCTGATCTTACTTTCACAAGTTTCAGAAGATGGAATGCGAAGAGAGGCCTGGCTTGTGGACGAGAAGTTCCACGACATAACGTTGTGGATTTGAGTCATGTTCCCTGTAGAAGCTGAGAATCCTATAAACATGTACTCGTTTAAATAAGGAGAAATGTCGAGAAAACCTGAGAAGATTGGTTTTGATGGGTAGTCTTGGCCGTCTGATCCGAGCCTGATTTCCATCCACCTCCTTGGACCATCATATGAAATCCAAGCTCGGTGAACCGAACCATCTTTGAAGAAGACCCCGAAATCGGAAGCGTCAATGGCTTTAGTAGAAACAATGCTCCCCAAGTTGATGCCAACATGATTGTCATTCAAGTCTCCGAATTCAAGATTCTGACGGGTGTCGAACTCGACTGCAACGGCCTTGTAATTTTCCTCACAGGCGTCGTTGAGCATGCCAAGCCAGGGCCCTGGTCTTCCCACAGTGAACTCATCAGGGACGATAATGAAAGTGAGGCCGCTTCCACCATGGTTGTTGACTAGTACAGAAGAAGAATTCACATCGGACGATGGAAGTGAAACGTTGTTGAATTGGAAGGAGAATGTGGTTTGAAACGAAGCAGGAGTGTGGGAGATTGGATCAAGAAGCCGAACCGGAGAGGAGTGGATGGCTCTTCCTGCTTGGTGCCTGAGATCAACTTTTTGGGATCCATCAGGAATTTGGATTGTACCCCTTTCGTTTGAGAACTTGGCACTACCTAAAAGCTTGACATCGTGGATGATTCTGGTGTTTTCTACATTGAAATCATTGAAGGACAATTGCTTGGTCACGCTAATTACAGGTCCAGTACCACTAGCTGATGATGATGGAACGATTAAAAGATAAGATGCTAACAATATCATCAAACAAAAGCAATGACCAGACTCCATTGCAAAGGGTATGTGCAACACATGAAAATTATTGAATTTTAATAAATGCTGTGGTTGCCTAACAGACAAGGAGGTGGTGGTGACGATGATGATGATGATGATGATAAGGTGGTATTAAGTAGGAGGTCCAGGTAATCAAAAAATTAAAAAAAGTAGGAGGTACAGTGGGGGCCTTTGTTACAGGACGTGGAAGACCACCCACCTCCAATTTGGAATTTCAATATGATATTATTTATTCTTATTTGTCCTTATATTATTTATGCATAAGTCATGTTTTGTATATATGATTAGATTGAATAAAATAAAATGAGATAGAATTAAATTAATATTATATCCTGTTTGGTGTAATTGGAATTAGATTGGATTGTGATGAATTGGATTGGATTGAAATTAATTAATTAATTTAATATTTGTGTAATTTGATGTCTGAATAAAACATAAATAAAGTAATTTTAAGTATATTTAATATAAATAAAATTAAACATTTATTTTTTAAACAAATTTTAAATTTAAAAAACTTCATAAAATTAATTGATATCAAAATTATAAAGTTCATAAAATCATTAAATAAATTTATAATTAGTAAATATATTTAATATTGTAATAAGTAATTTCTTTAATAATTAAAATATTAAAAAAAATGAAATCCAAAGCTGATGATACTTCAAAATCCCACTAGCGATGGAGGAACTTTGAAATCCCATCAACATGGATTTTCACAATGGGGCCCACATGATAGGATAAGAAATCTCTCGTTTAAGCCACCTCCAATGTTGGATACCAAATTTCACGTAATTTTGATGTCAAAAAGTCATTTATACCAAATATTTTTAATATACAAATGTACTTTAGACAAAACTAAATTGGTGTAAAGGATATCTTCAAAGAATATTTTATACATAATTTTTTAACCAAATTGAATGTTTGTATTAACAATAGTACCCTTTTTATCAAGTAATTATGGAAATAATAAATTTATATATACATTACAAAATTTAATTTATTTATATTAATATACTAATTATAACATGTATTAAAAACTTAAAAATATATTAAAATATATTCAACATTATATTCATTTTAAATATCTCAATGAAACATTTTTAACTGTATATATTTTTTATAATAATTTAAATTATATTTTAAATTAAATTAATTTATATTCCAACACCAATAATGGTCTTGAGATAATACAAAATTGTGCATTCATTGGAGCTCATTTGGACACCAATGGTGCATTCATTTGCACCATTTTAGTGTCCTATTGGAGACAGGCTTGGTTGCACCAAACATGAGTTTTTGCAGGTTAGGAGAATTTTTATCTCAAGCCCCTTTCATTTCCTGCCTTCTAAACACGCCCATATAAAATACTTTGTGTAATCACGTGAACAATAATTCATACAAAATATGATTTAAAAAATAAAAAATAAAAACTCATTCATGTGATGCTTTACTAATTGCAGATAATGATGAGCCCTATAATATAGTTTAGTCAAATTATTTTTGTGAGGTAAGGGAGTTTCTGGTGCGAACATCAGGCATTAGCATGAAAGAAATTGTAGAATAGGATAACAATATAGTAATTATATTTTTCTACCTTAGCTATTTTTAACCCTTCACAACATCAGACATTATTGGCATGAAAGAAATTGTAGAATAGGATAACAATATCTTGGCTATTTGTAACCCTTCATATAATTTGTTATTTGCGTTGGGTTCTTCATTATATCATGGCAATAGTGTGTGTATATACGTGTGTATATAAATATATGTGAGTAAATATTTATTCAAATTACCGGACTTTTAACCATTAATGTTGGATTACATCATAATTATAGATGTATACATTCTGAAAAAATTTTATATGGCCGTCAATACTAAAACTTTGGGGCTGGGGTATTAAAAATGTGAGATACAAGACAAAAGCTAGGTTTGGTCTTATCCTTTCAATGAGACCCACATTGAATAATTTGTTGTAATAATTGAAGGCCGCAACACATCAATTCATTAATCCAAATGGAAACGAAAGCACATCAACAGAGAAGTGAGTTTCGCCATAAGAGTCGTGTTATATATGGTGACTCTTCTACACTTGAATCCAAGCAAGTCGGCGAGAAAGTGAAGATATTGTCGGCCACATAAGTATATTTTGATCATCTTATTTGTCATCATCTATTTCAAATGATGCGTAGGAAAAAGAAAACATGATCTTTGTGTATATATAATTTTAAGGGTTATTTAGATAAAACGCATTATAGGGTTATGCGTTTGTGACTTTATCACTACACTAATACTCTGAGTTTCAATGTTATTGAAGTATGTGTATGAACAAAATTCCCCTACACCAAACTTCCCCTACACCAAACTTAATTTTCGTGCGAGAGTATGTTTAATTCAAGTGATAAATATTTTATTCAAGAAATAAATTTTTTATAAGATATTTCATTCTTTTGAGGAAATAAGTAATTCTTTTGATAGATAAATTTTTTTTTCGAGAGATAAATCATTCTTTTGATAAATAAATTCTTTTTTCGAGAAATAAATTATTAAAAAAGTATTTCATTCTTTCTAGAGGTAAGTCCTTTCGAGAGACATTTCATCCTTTCTATAGATAAGTCTTTCTTTTAATAAATGAGTTTTTCTTTTGAAAAATTGATAGTTTATTGGCATCTCACTCAATAATAAAAACCATACATGTGTCGAAGTATAACGGATGCATGATCGTCTCATAGAGAAGTTTACAATTGCTTTTACTAAATTGTGGTGTGAAATAAAGTGCAAAAAATTAAACCAAGAATTGAGAATGTTTTGAGAGATAAGTTGTTCTTTCGATAGCTAAGTTCTACTTTTGATAGGTAAATTATTAAAAAGATATTTCATTCTTTCTAAAGATAAGTCCTTTTGAGAGATAAATCTTTCTTTTAATAGATGAGTTTTTCTTTTAAAAGATTGATAATTTATTGGCATCTCACTCAATAATAAAACCCATACATATGTCATAATATAACGGATGCAAGATCGTCTCACAGAGAAGTTTATAATCGCTTTTACTAAATTATGGTGCGAAATAAAGTGCAAAAAATTAAATCAAGAATTGAGGACGCTTTGTATGAAAATTAAAACTACTAACAAATAAGAACATCATGCCAAACTCGACAAAGAAAGAAACAATGATAATGGAATGTTAGGTCCCCAATGCGTTGCATATTTTAATCAATTAAAAGCTAGCAATCCAATTAATTAACTTAATTCTTATTGGAGGCCCTTCTAATTAAGTCATGTGACTAAACCCTTAATTCCTAATCATTATATTTATGTAGCCATTCCAAGCAATAAATAGAAACCCGACAATACTAATACTTAGTGGGATTGGATTGTTACATGGGTTTGGGCTGGAATTGGACAATTTCGAATCCAAACCCAAGTTTGATAAGAGTCAAAACCAATCTCATACTTTTTTATTTATGCTGCTACAGTATATTAAATCAAACCCAGCACAAGAAGTGGGATAAAGAGCAAAGGATTCATTTCTTCTTTTCACGTTCTCGTTCTTTTTGATTTTTGATTTTTTCTTTTTTCAAGTTAATATTAAATTAAATTATTTATTTTAAAAATCAGGTTAATATATTTATTAAATATTCTTAAAATATAATATTCTTGTAAATTAATTATAAAATAAATATTATTTTCTCTAAAATTGATTTTATATAGATATTTCTATCTGAGAATATAATTCAATATTTTATATTATTTTTCAAATTAATTTAAATATTTTTAGTATATGGTATATTTATTTATTTAAAATTAATTTAATATGTTTACAAAAAAAATATTAAATAAAAATTTATTTTGGATAAATTAATTGAAAATAGGTTTGTTTATTTGCAAATATAATTTAATTACTTGAAATTGATTTAATTAAAATTTTAACCTAATTTAATTTAATTTAAAATCTTTACAATAATTTTATTTTATTAAATTTAATTTATAATCATTTTATCTTATTTAAAAATTAATATATTTAATATTATATTAACAAATCTCAAACCCTTTTTAACACATACACACACACACACACACACACACATATATATATATGTAATATTTGTCCAACCCCAACAAACCAAACAAGAGAAAGTTTTATTTCAATCTCATATTATATCAAATACATTATAGTACTAATTTATCGAATCCATTCAAATCAAATCCAATATTATTCAATCCAAACTTATGAAAATAAATCTAATCTAGTCCCACTTATGAAACAGGGCCTAAATCCTCAACACTTATGCCTATTGGTCCTAAGTGTTTTATATTGAAAAGAGCACCCATTAATATATCAGTTACTAGTCTAATTATCAATGGTCATGCATAACTAGGTTAACGTTCATTCAAGGCCCATTAAATTATATCAAGAGGTCTCTTAAATACTTTCTAACATCCAAGAATCCACTATCAGTGTTAAGTATAGAATTGGTCATTCAGACGCTCTATCTTAATAATGAAATTCACAATAAAATCAATGAATAAATTATAACTGGCTTGCATTCAAAGATAATCGAAACATACAAAACATTGGTTCCCTAACAAGATGTTTAGTCATACATATTCAATTGAAAACAAATACAAAAATAACATGGGAAGAAAACACCATTAAGCTCTATTGAAAATTGTTTCCAATGCTCCTATTGTGGTCTTCTTGGTCAAGATTTCTTGCTTCTTCCCTTCGTCTCTTGTTGATCATTCAACCGGAATATGTGAACTTAGGAAAAAAATGGATGATGGTGACTGAAGTGTTTCTTCTTCTTGAATGGTGGCTAGGTCTGGCCAACTCTCTTTAAAACTATTGAAAGGTGAGCTTATAAAGGGATGAAAACCTAGGCAAGCGATTGGTCGGAATTGCCACTTGAAAACACAACTAAAAACTTGGAATCGACATGGCATGACCTATGGGACAACGATGAATGTTATTGCACTTCCTCAAGATAGCTGACAAAGGATTCAACGACCTATGGTACAATAGTGAATGTCGATGAACCAAGGTTGACGCATAGGGTCAAGGACCCAACAACCTCCTTACGTAACTATAAACACATCTACCGCATGATGGTAGTCGAAACTTTCAAAACAAAATTTGATCAAATTATACCTAAATTATGATATTTTATGTTCAATCACATAGCAATGCAATAAAACTATAAACACTACACAAAACTCATCAAAAACTGCAAATTACTCAAGAAACAAGTTAAAAGAATAAGACTTAATGGTCCAAAATAGGTACAAAAATATCTTTGTCAGAGATAAGTCATTTTTTCAATAGATAAGTCCTTTTTTCGACGAATCAGTTTTTTAAGAAATATGTCAATCTTTTAAGAAATAAATCATTCTTTCGAGAGACAATTTTTTCATGAAGTATTTTTTTATTTTTCTTCTCTTTCTACTTTTTTTCATTTTTTTAGATCTTTAAGTTATTCTTCTATATTCGAGTTCTCTTTTTGTTTTCAATTTCTTACTTTTTAGATCTTTAAGTTATTCTTTTAGATTCGAATATTCTTCCTCATCATTCACTTAAGAATTGATATATAAAAATGGTTAGAGGAAAAGGAGAGAGAAACATAAAAGAAAGAAAAAGAGAAAAAAAATGAAGGGGAGATGAAAGAGAAGACTCATGTTATGGCCAAAAATAGTACATGAGTTTCTAGCCTAATGAAACCTGAAATAGTAGCAAGCCTAAAGGCTCAAACAAGGAATAAAGTGTTATGAAGCCCACCGGTCTAAAACATGTTTGGAGAAAAAATAATTTTAGGTTTAAGTAGAAACGTGGATTTTAAAAAACTTTTCCAAACAAAACATGTTTGATCGATGCTAATAATGATAATTCAATAATTTAAAATAAGATAAGATCGAATCTTATGTAACATGTGACATGATATGATCCCTTTTGATTTCAGATTCTTCATCATATGATTTGCTCACTATGACTCTTCATTAAGAAACCGTGTGTAGGCACGATCATAGAAGAATCGTTCACTTATCTTTTCATAAAAGAAAATTTGCAAAAAAATAAAACCATGAATAACAATCACAAAGGAGAGGTTCGGCCAAGCTTGAACTCTTTCTAAGGTTTTTAGTTTTCTTTCTTTGAATTAAGTGGCCAAGGAAAAGGAAGTTAGTTTTGATTTTTCTTAACTGATTCCCAATATAAAACATCTTTTTATATTGATCAATTTTTGGATTTTCTAATTTTACAAGGAAACATATTTTCATGTCAATTAGAATATTCGATTTCCAATTTAGAAAATCCAATTCATAATTAGATGATCTTAATTTCCAAATTGGAAAATCGAATTAGTAATTAGATAATTTAATTTTCAAATTAGAAAATCTAATTCATGGTTAGATGATCCTATTTCCAAATTGGAAAATTTAATTCGTAATTAGATGATTCTATTTCCAACATTAAAAAATCTAATTCTTAATTAGATGATTCCATTTCCAAATTAATTAAATATTCATAATCTTTCATTAATTAGTATTTCCTTTTCGAATTCTTGACTATTTACTAATTTTAGTGATTCAAAATCATTATTAATTGGTAACATTACTAATATTCGAACTCATAACCTCTGTAATAAATAATTAAATAATTCATTATTCATAATTACTAATTAAAGTCATTAATTTAAATAATCAATAGTATTTAAACATGAACGTAATAATATTACATCTGTAACACACATAATTGGACAATCCAATTTTATATATATATATATTTTTTTTTCTCGTACCTTGTAATGAGTACGAGCTAGCAACAGGACTAGAACGACCCATAATTTTAAGCTCCGTAATATCGAAATTATTAATTAAAGCTTTTTAATTAAATAATTCATCATTATTAATCTTAAAGTTACTCTACTAAAAACCTAAGGTTATAATCTCAAAATTACAAATGTTTTACACAATCTGAATTCTTTAGTATCCATTGATCTAATCATTGCATATGACTTGATCCCCTATAGTAGTTCATAATTAGAGCTAGGTCGTTAACATCCGTTATAGCTCTCTAATAGTATCTTGTTCTTTTAATTATCACCGATTCTCTAATGAATAATATATCCATAATAACTTATGAATTTTATCTTTATGTTTACTCAAAAACATAAAGTTGAGTGTTCTTTTATTATTCAACACCCGAATCAACACTTAAAGGAACTACTCATCTACTTTTTGTAAGAAATTAAGGGTGGATTCTGCTATTGTATAGAATGCTCCCAATCACCTATTAAATCATATCTTCAAAGTACGAAATTTATTAACATAAATTTATAACAGTCTCGCCCATGTATGTGAATCAAAAGATAGGACCTAATGAATAGAAGTCTGTAATACACTCAAGATTAAAATAAATCCATATATAATCACTAGTTGATAAATATGATTTCTTTGCTTAACAGATATTAATAAAAAATTCATTTTTATCTTGGTCTAGTCCTATATAATCTCGATTACATAAGATGCCTCTATTTTCGTATTGTTAGATGAATGATTTTAGATAAAATCAATGTATCAAATATGAAATAGATTGCAGCTCTAAATTTACCACAAACAAAGTGTCTAGTTTTATTTGTTTTTTACGAACTCTTTAGATTACTACTCTCAAACTAAATCATCTTGTATATAACAATTATATATTTAATTTGAGACTACATAAGTAATCATGAATGTTACATAATATTTGTATAAAACAAACATTATAAAAATGTACATAAATAAGACAACACATATTTTATTTATTATTTATTTAAATGTTTACAAATTACAAGCTTTTAGAGTAAAAAATCTAATAATCTCTCACTTGTCTTAGAGCAGACTAAACATATCTTGTAATCCTAAACCCTCTAGGTGGCCTTAAAAAGCTTTTAGTCATTCAGGTTTTTGTAAACTGATCAACATGATTGACCGTTAATTGACGTTTTACTAGCAAGTGCATTAGGTCATGATGAGTAATCAAGTGATAATAATGACCATCGTTTCCCCGATGATTGGTTGAGTGGCTAAATATTGATTATAATTAAGATCTATATCTATTTGATAAATTAATTAGAGTGATGGTGAATTAACTACTATTATCTAAACTAACCAAATTAAATTCTAAAGATATTTTGCAACCTATAAGGCTCAATCAATGACAAGGTTTGGCTATGGTTTATGACTTGCCTTCATTTCTTTGAATGGATTTAGAAATATTATGTTAATGAAATTTAATTAAGTATATTGATAGCCATTTATCATAGTTGTTCTCATACATTCTCTCTGGAGATATATACAAACATACCCTCATCTAACCAAGCTTATCTCTCGATGGTCATGCATTAATCAAGAGGTTATTAAGGTCAAGATACCAATTAGTGATATAAAGGAGGATTAATATATTTCTATCTAACCTTAACCTAGGGTAAACATTTCATTAAACATGTTACGTGCATCTTCGTTTGGCCTCAACATACAAAACTTCAAATCATATATATGGTGATAAGGCACATACAAGCATTAAGAATAGAAATATTTACTCAATACAACACAATTTATCTCATGAAAATCCAAAAATTAATCTATTCATGTTAATCAAGGTACATCTAAACCCTAGCCATAAAGCGTTCTAGTTCGTATTTGAAACTTTAATGGGTTCAAACATAGATAATCTAAGTTCAAATACAACAAGTAAAAGAGAAAAGAGTAAGAAAGACTCTTGAAGTCTCCTTATTTAGATAAACTCTAGTGCACCCGACAAACAAACACGAGTTATCCTTGCAATAGCAGATAAAACTACTAGTTAAAAACACCCAATAGCTTATTGATATAAGGCTATCAAATAATTAACATACATGACATGAGTCCATAAAAATCTTAGGGATAGCAATACAAGTGGTTCAAAGAGAACATGTCAATACCCAGCCTCCATCACTATGAACTAGCTCTGGCCTCTACAGTGTGGCTTAACCGGGACACTGCAACACCTAACCCCTATATACTTTACCTTATGGAATACCATGCAGTTTAAGAAGGACATGACAATACCTTCTTTTCACCACATCCCTCCAAGGGCAAAGGTATAACCAATATTAGGTGGTTTAAGGACGACATGATAACACTTTGTCTCCGCTACCATACAATATTTGGATGGCTCCAGCCTCCACCTTGTGGTATGTTAATTGAGCTTTAAGGAGGGCATGACAACACCCATCCTCTGTCACATCCTTCTAGGGTAAGGACACATCCCTCCAAAGACGCAATGTCACAACCAATATGAATATTCATGGCACAAGTCTATTAAAATTTAAAGTGGCAATAGACTTTATAAATAAGAAGCCCCACAAGTAGCTAACCCTACCAACGAGCAACTCTACTAGTGGGCAACTCAATAAGTGAGCAAAGTCTACCAAGGGGTAACTCCACAAGTAGGTAACCCAGTAAGCGAGCAGCTCCACAAGTGGATAGTTCTGCACACAAGCACAATTTTATATCCGGGCCACTTCACAAGCGGGTAGCTAGCGGACAAACAATTCACAGGCAAACTATTCCATGAAAGGGAACAAGAATGTGATCAAACAACCTCGCAAGAAAAACCACTTGAGAGGAATCTATGAACAAACACTCCTGACAAGCATAAAGCTTGATAAGAATTACATCACAATTATACTTCTATCAGTTTGTGAGAACTCAGGTACTTGTACAAATGCTTGCTTTGCCTTTTCAAAGGCTTTCTTATAATTCTTAAAATCTTAGAAAAAATTACATGTGGTTTTTGCTTGAGTGATGATCATCTTGATATGGGTTATCTTGCCTGTTGTAATTAAATACATATTTATTTGTTAACATTAGAAATGAATTAGACATTATTGAAGTCTAAAGAAACTTAAAAAATCAGAGAGTAGCTAGAGCATATATGCTTAGGAAATTCTGAAACTATTGATCAATCAAGATCTTATAATTATTAACAGATATTGGATTTCGGTAATTTCATTTTAAGTAACAAAGAACCCAAGGTGAAAATGGGTATGATCTAATTAATTAATAATCAGGACTTGGAATTGACTTCAATAGTTGAACTGTCTTGAGGTAAAGAAGCTGGAATTATAGTGGCTATGGACTTGAGTGTTGCACATTCATCACTATTAACAATTGTTTCTTGTACATTTGTCTGAGCCTGAGCTTGAGCTTGCATTTTCTTGTACTCCTTTGATTTTGCCCACAAAAATGCATATAATCCAACTATAATCAAAAGTGAACCCAGCAAACTGAAAAACATCAACCAATGTTAGCATAAATACGTTTAATTATATAAAAAAAAAAAAAATAGAGAGAGAGAGAAGGAAGTCATAGACTCATATATACCTTCCAAGAGTAATAGGTTCACCGAAAATGAGAGCTTCAAAAAAGGCCGTGAAAATGAGAGCAAGTGGATTGAACATTGGAGGATAAGTTGGACCTCTCTTTGGAATCACCCATGTTATCAGACAAAATGTTGCAGCTGTGGCTAATGCTCCCTGCGCAATTCATATTGATGAAAATCGTGTGAGGTACTAAAAAATGAGTGAGCTTTAAAAATTAATGATACTGGAAGACTATAATTGAATATTTTTTAGCACATTCAATTGTCATGAACTAAAGTTGCTGAAAAAGAAAATTGTTAGTTACAATCATTGCTTTCATGGACAAACTATTTTCTTTGCAAACTATAGTTCAAACAACTAAAATATTCATTTCAGTGTTTCAGTGTTTTTTCCATTACTCACCCCGTTTTGAGTTAGAAAAAAAAAATCTCGTTGGCCTTAACTTCTTAAGTTATCTCTTTAGAAATAACTTGTCAAAACAGTCGTTGTAAAAGGGATGTTAACGGATTTAATCTTACATAAAGTGAATGAACTTTAAAACGAAGATTTTTTTCAAAAACCTTACCGAGTAAACTATTGTAATGAGTTGCAGATTCCATCCTAATTGCCATGAAGTTTTATTTCTATCCATGCACAATCCTATTACCATTGATTGCAAAGATGTTATCATGCAAGTCAGCATCGTTGATGTGAATTTGAATGGAAATATTTTCTGCAGTTTTACCTGTTGACAACATAATACAAAAATTAATTCACTAAAAATAAAAGCATTAATAGTTTTGAAATTTTTTTAGAGTTTTTAGTTTTCTTTTATTGGGAAAACGTAAAAAAGAAAATTGTATTTGAATTAATGAGGCATAAAAATACCTGCACCATGTACCAAGTAGCATAACACAAGACACTGCCCATCAGCATAAACGTGCCCCTTGTCCAGTGCCGCTTCGATGGGTTGATTGTGATACTAGGGTTATGAATTTTTGGGTGACCGAATTGAATTAAATCTTTTCCCTTATAAAGACTTGTGGTCAATGCTCCTCCCACACATATAATCGCTCCCAATGTTTTCAATTTTCCTTCTATAGTATTCAATCTTAATTTTTCTATTCTGTATAAAAAAAATCCTTAATTAATGATATTAAGACGCATTAGATAGATCAAATTCAACACAAATACTAACGTGAATTTAAAAGTGAAAATTTTACTTTAATCCCTAAGTTTTGGTGAAATATTACTTTTTTCACTCACAAATGCATTTTCAGTCCTCACTATCTTTAATGTTTTAAAAATTCATCAAATTGGTTTCTCTAAAAAAAAATTAAAAAAAAAAAAAAGCTAATAGTTACCTGTCACAGAATACTTACAAAGATCAAAATACCTTTAATCATTTAACTTTTATTTTATTAAATTAAAACAAAAAATTAATAAAATAAAAAAAACTTTAAATCTCCACCATCAATCATGTTGTGATGGTTAGTGGAGATTTAATTTAAAAATAAAAAATTTAATTAAAAATTATATTTCAAAACTAAAAATTAAAATCAAAAAAAGAAATTGAAATCTCTACCATCCATTACAATTATGGATGGTAGAGATTTCATGTAAACAAATAAAAATTTCTTATTTTTGAAAAAAAAAATGAAAAATTATACAAAAATGAAGGGAAAGTTGAATGTTTGAACCAAATTTGAAGATCTAAATTGGAAAACCCAAATCTTTAAATCCAAAAGAAAAAAATAAAAAATACTCAATCAATCCAAGACCTTTTTCATGTGAGAATCAAAAAATTCCCCACGACATGAATTCATCGAAAAACCAAAATAAACAAGCAATTCATATAAACAAAACCTATTATATCACCACATCTTTCAGTCTTGCATCATAACAAATCCTCTACACACTAAAATCACAAATCAAACCTTTATCCATCCAATTCCACCAATAAAGAAATGAAACCTTAACAAATCATTGATCAACAATAATAAAAATCAACAATCTACAAAAAAAAAAAAAAATAGAAACCTTAAACCAGAGATCCAACCAATAGAGAGAATAAAATGATGAGGATAAGATTGAAGAGAGTGGCCTAATCAACTTTGACAAACTCAACATCCTAGACCTGGAGCTCGTCATCAAACTCTAGTTCTAGGATTCAATCAAACCCAAAACATGAGGCTCTAGGGTTCGATCGAACCCAGAGCATAAAGATTAAGGAATCAAGGGTTTGGGAGAGGTAGGAAACAAAGGAATCGGAGGAGATGAAAATGTGGAGAGTGGACAACTTGAAGGAAATTAAGGGAGGGAGGCAACGACAGAGAAGTTGATCTCTGTTTGTTTAAAGAGAATTGAGAGGAACTAATTAGGGATTTTGATGGCAGAGAGATGAACTAATCACGGAGAAGGCATAAATTTTTATTTTTATTTTTTTTTTAATTTGTTATTCTAGTGGTTGTTTTGTTTATTTATTTATTATTATTATTATTATTATTTTCCTAAAGGATAAAGTTAGATGATTAGGGATTTTGAAGGCAGAGAGATTAACTGATTAAGAGAAGACATGCTAAAAAACAAAAAATTCTAGTTTTTGTTTTTTTGTTTTTTGTTTTTTGTTTTTTTTTTTAAAAAAAAATGAAGCTAGATGAAGGATTTGACTTCAACCTAGATCTTCAGTGAAAATCTAGTTCGAAACCCAAGTCCATAAAGTTCTAGGTTATTCACCCAAATGAAGATCTTGATTGTTCGAACCTAGATCTTCATCTAGGTGTTTCATTTATAATTTTTCTTTTTCTTTTTAAAAAAAAATGGTTTTTAAATTTTGAATTGATCCACCCTTTTTTTTTAACCCTAATCACCATCCATCAGAATTTTGATGGATGGTGGAGATCTAAAGGTTTTTTTTTTTTAACATATTTTTTTATTAATTCCAAATAACTAGTGAAACAATACCAAAATATCATTTCAACTGTTAAGTTTGACTAACGGTCAACCGATAGAATGATTAATTCGTTGAATTTTTCAAACTTTAGGAATGACAAAGACTAAAAACACAATCGTAAATAAATAAATATATATATATATTTCATCAAAACATACTTTAAATTGAATGCAATCATACCAAGGAATCAATTCTATGTTTTTCTATTTAAAATTAGAACTGATATAATATCTAAGTCTAAACAAAGCTAGGAAAATTATAAAAGGGGAAAATTAAAACTTGGAGAAAAATATATATTACCGGGCAATGACGCTAAAAATGAATGTGAAAATTGGAATTAAGTTGAGGAAGTTGACAGCATATGTAGCGGAGGTGTCTCGAAGACCATAGTAATATAGTCCCATGGCTCCTGTCATGCTACAAAATAGATTAAAAGGATGTAAAATGTCGAATTCTCATATCATATATAGTTTTCATTTAGACTAATATAATAGATAATTTATAATATGATATAAGAAGGATGTGGTAGTTATAAATTATTTAGTCATAGTATAGAGAAAAGGGTTTGCTTTATGTAGTGTTATTCTAAAATAGTAGATTCAGTTCTGACGCGCGTTCTTTAAAGCTACGTACTGAACATTATAAAACTTGTTGTAACAAATTGGTTGAAAAGACGTTGGATACAAAATTTGATTGGTATGTTATTTTTCAACATTTGTTCAACTTTATCCGATCCCATAAAATTTTTATACCATACGTGTTATACATTTTAATTGGACAACAGTACTATAAACGGCATGTTAAAAGTGTTCTACGCAAAATTTTCTCCTAGTAATGAATGAATAAACCCATTGATGTATCCAACAAAACTAACTAAGCTTAATTTTCATGCTACATCATGAACTATAAGTGGAATTAGTATGCCCAAATCATGCCTTAATTACGACTAATCATGGTATAAATATTGTTATTATGCACAAATAAAGCACTCAACAAACACAGTTACGTATACAATATAAACAAAATTCTTAAAAAATGCTGTTCCTCCTCACTCACACTCTTTTCATACACACACACTTTATTATCCATCCGGATATTATGATCTCACTTGAGTGTTACAATACAAATTCATGAATTTTATAATTTTCAATTTATCTTACTGGTTAGATAAAGTTGTTTAATCGGTAAGATAACCAAATCTTTTTTAATTATTCATAAATAAATTATGTAAATATGCTCTACATATAATTATTAATTGCATTTACTATATTTTCATAGGTAGGACATTATAATTGGAATAATAAAGTAAAGTCCATCACGCAAATCAAAAATCAACTAATTTGGCCAATAATAATAAATACTGTAATTTGTTTCTTATATAAGAACTGCGTTTAATATAATTTGATTGGAATGAAACTAAACTAAATTATCATTGGATTAAGTAGATAAATCAATCACTCAAACCCCAAAACAAAAAAAAAAAAAAAGTGGAAACTAATTATACGGAAAAACAGAAAAAAAAAAAACATTTTCTTTCTTAATTGACATAAAATTCAAAACAATAATAAAGTGAAAACTATTTATATCAAAATAAAGAATAAAAACGTTTTCCTTTTTGATTGACATGAAATTGAAAATAAACTTACCCAGTTAAGGCATTGATGGAGAGCCAAAAAAGCAATGACCACGTAAACTTCTTTGGGAGTTTTCTGCAAATACGATTACACATTTTTAGGCTTCAGTTTCGGAAACGTGTGGTTACTAAAACCATCAAATAAAAAAAAATCACACAGAAACAGAAACAGAAACCCTAAAAAGGTAGGCAAATTAAGAAGACGAAGAAGGGTACACAAACCGCAAACCTTTCGGAGAAGAAAGCAAAAGGAGACACACAAACAGCAGCAACGACATGTCGATAGGTGAGTAGTGCGAATATGAAGGTGCCTTCACGGAGAATCACTTTGGAGAGGAGTTGCAGCCCCGTCGCGAACACTTGCACCATCAACATGCTTATGAAAACTTGAGACCAACCAATCCATTTTTTCACCAATTCAACTGCACCCATCTCTAGATGACTCTCAGTGATCTTCTCTTTAGAATGATTAAGTTGACAAAATTGTCCAAAATAGGGGAAAAAGAAAGTTAAGAAACCAATCAGTACTGTGTGTGAGAGGAGACCTAGACACTTGTATCTCTCTCTTGGGTTTTCTTTTTTTGACTTTTTTGAAATATCTCTCTTGGGTTTTCTTTTTTTGACTTTTTTGAAATATCTCTCTAGGGTTTTCACTAGCTCTGCTTGGTATATATTTTGGAAAATTGCCACACGAGCTCTCTTGGATGTTGTAAAATAAATATTTATATGCAAAAGTATACCTATTGTACAAGGAAGAGTGATATTGGGAGGCTGTTATAAGAAGGAGATATACTTTTAAATTTTTTAAATGTTTAATTTTGTGTGCCATTGGATTTGAAACTAGTTTTCGTCCTAATATTATTGTTGACGTTGGCTCAACAAAGCAACATGACTCTTATGTGCTCATATAGCAAATTTAAAGTACTCTTTGTGCAAGGCAGATAAAGAGCTGCATATATATAGCAATGATCCCCTAGGATCCGGACTAGTCATTTCTACCTTTGGCTCAAGATCATGACCGTGATTGAAACTAGATTTTTTTTTCTTGGTCATATAGGACAATGCATGCATTGGTGATGATCTTGAGCACTTATTAGTGTCTCAGATGGGCAAGTATTTGGGAGGCTATTTTGAGATACAAGACCAGTAACTTTACATGAGTGTGTATAAATATGAACGTGAAACAGAATAAAGAGAAAAAAATTAATAAATATAGTAATTGTATTAATTGTATATGTGCATATGATAACGTTTTTGATTAATTTTATCACAATCTCATAGTTTAACAAAGATCTATACACTTTTTTGTTTTGTTACACATGTGACGATGATAGAGTATTATGATTGTATTTTGACACTTTTAAACAACAAATCTTTCTTTTCCAAACAAAAAAAAAAAAAAAAACAATATATCTTCTCTTACAAGTTACACAAAAAATCTTCCAAAATTGTTAGCTAATGTTTTGAGCTTTTAAATCAATAAATCTTCCTTTGCAAAATAATAATAATAATAATAATAATAATAAATTTCAGCACCCAATGCAGTTTAATAATAAAAAGCCCTCATTCATGCTATAACATTTAATCTTAACATGTACAAGCAAACTCTTGATTATTAATGTTAGCAAATTATGGATTAACTTGTAATGAAGGCTTTTAAAATCAGGTATACTTGATTTAGAAAGTATAAATCAAAAAATCAAATTTATCTATTGCATTTGAATTAAATAGGAGAGAGAATTTATTTTAGGGGAGAGAATGCAATAAATAAATTTGATTGATTGGTCCTTACTTTTTTAAATCATGTATACTTAATTATAAAAGTATTAAACTTGTAATTACATATATAAAACTAAAATAAAATGTCCGGTAAACTTTCATTATTACTTTTTGTTTTTTTTTTTTTTAACTTTTATTATTAAAACCTAAATAGTCACATGTGATTTAGTTAACTGTTATCTTTTCATGTTAATTAATGACAGTGTCAAGCACACATTTTGATACTAACACGAACTCTAAATCTTACTTGGATGTGAAAACTCAACACGTAGATGTTAATTTAAACTTTTTAATTATTCAATAAAAAACTTTCTTATATATATTGAAAAAGTCTTACCTTTTCATGACTCTACATCCAAATCTTAACTGATCAAGATATTTCGATTGTTAGAAAGAAAACATTCTAAACGTGCCTTAATTACCTCATATACTTGTTTGACATGGTTTGCTGTAGTAGATCTTTTAGGTGATTTGTGTGAAAATATCCGAAGCAAAATGTATCTATTTCTTGCTTTTTGTGAACATATATACAATGTACAAGAAACCCAATAGTAATTTATGTGGAAATGTGTATTATTATGATCTCATGCGTATATAGTTGTGCATATTTGTGTCTTTATGGCTCCATTTGGCACGCGGGCTTGGAATGGAATGAATTGGATTAAATTGGATTGGAATGGATTGGATTGGAATGGAAAATCATCATTTCATGTTTGGTAAAACTTGGGATTGGATTAAAAATTTATACCATATCATGTTTGGTATAGATTGGGATTGGATTGAAATAAATTAATTTAATTTTTTTATTATATAAAATTAATTTTATAAAAAATCTAAAAACAAAAACAAAAAACATCTCCCACAATTCAACTTCATCAACCCACTTCATCAATATCATCATCTCCCACAATTCTACATCATCAACACACAATTCATCAATATCATCGATCCAATTCATCAACATCATCATCTCCTATAACAACATCATCTTCAATAACATTAAATCATCATAACATACACACAAAAAAAAAAAAAAAAAAAAAAAAAAAAGATTGAAACTGGTTATGGGTTGGGCAACCCAGAACCAGCATTTGGTTCTGGCATTCGGCAAACCCAGAACCAGATGCGTGAAGAAGAAGAGAAGAAGAAGAAGAAGAGAGCTTCCATAGGCGTGACCGCGTGAGAGGAAAACGTGAGAAAAAGATAAATGGAGAGAAAAAAAAAATTATAAAATCAAATCCAATCTCATCCCACCCAATGACATGGGTGGGCGTGGGATTGAAAAATGACAAAAGAGTGGGATTGGATGAGAGGTTGGGATTCCAAAAATCCCAATCTCATCCATTTTAATTGCTCACCAAACATGAGATTTGGGAATGTTAGGATTTTTGAATTTCAAATCTCATGCACCAAACACTGCCTATAAGATTTTTTAAACATGATGAGTTATTTGTGTGCAAATTCCATTAACTTGACACCACCATATATAAAATTTACCAAGTTTGATACAAAAGAATAAATCTTACAAAACTTTTTAGATATGCAAGTCACCATTTGTAAATCCTATGCGGATCTCCACCTCATGAGAAAGATCAAAGATGGATCTCCATAATGCTACGGAGATCTATCTTGCGGATCTCCTTCATGCACAATGGAAGCAAAAAGTTTTCTTGTAGTTCAAAATGTTAAATACATACAAGTACAAGATGATTGTTGGGATTCAAACTGGAACATGAACTTCGAACTTTATAAAGAAGATTCGAATCATATTTATTTTGATCAATAAATTTCATATTATTATTATTTTTTTTTTTACCAAGCAATGTCACATTTGGTTCTGTCGATCCATCTTGTAGAGATCTCCACAATCCACCATTCTTTTTATTTTCTTTATAATTTACAATTTATCTCAAATTTTTATTTTATTATTTAATTTATGATTTATTGTGATCAATATTTCTTGACAAATTTAAGAAAGATGACTCTATTACCAAAATAATAATAATAATAATAAAAACATCTCTACACCCATATTATCACATACACTCTTATTATACATTCTAATATTTCTTTATAGCAAATACGATTATAAGGACTATCCCACCTAGAATCTTAGGATTCTAAAACGTCGTATGTGGAACAATCTTTAAATATTTTTAAAAGAAATTATTTGAATTAGTTGAGGAATCAGATAGTTATCTTTAGCTAAATGGTAATTATATTTCAATTTAATTAACCCTGAAGGTAAAGTGTTTTGTTTAAAGTAGAATTTCTAGAGGGAGTGAAACTCCTAGTAATAAAGGATTGTAAAAATATACATTATATGACTTCAGTTAGACTGTTAGTATCACATTCTAACCCAAAAATCAAGATATGAACTAATATACTATCAAATAACCACTTAAAATCCAAGAAAAACGTATTTATAAATAAATGCAGCTATCAAAGTTCGTAGCCAAACTAAACAAGTTTCATATACATTATAGCATTTTTATAATGTATATGAAAATACTATACATTATAAAAATATTTTTATATACCTATACATTATAGTATTTTTATATACCTATCAAATTATAGTAAATGCAATTATTATACTAGAAACAAATTATGGTATTTTTATACATTATTAGTTTTCATTTTTGGTTTGAGTGATTGACTTAATTATTATTCAACTACAATGTCATACCCACCAAATTATAGCAAGTACAATTTATTATTATCTACAGAACACTTTCAAAAAATTTTCTTATGAATAATTGCAAATTATTAGATTCATGAACATTTATATTGTAAAGGACTCAAATGCCACCATAAAATCCAGATGCATAATAAAATGTGTGAGTGAACGAGGGGATGCTTTATTAAGAATTTTATTTATATTAGCCTTCGTCTGTTTTGTTGAGTGCTGAATTTGAACATAATGACAATATTGATGCAATGATTTACTTATAATAAAGGCTGATTTCACCATACTAAATCCAATTTCAGTTCATGATGCAGCATGTGTACTAATCTTAATCAATTTTGTTGGATGCATCAATGCACTTGTTAATTCATTATTAGGAGAAGATCTTGCATAGAATGGTTTATGGTTTTAATATACTATTTGTACCCTTGCCCGGTTGAAACCTTCCATGCCACATAAAAATTAGATGTGATATATGTTAATAAAGTTTAATAAAAGCTGAAAAATGGCATACCAGTCAAATTTGGATCCACTGTCTTTTCAACCAATCCAATTAGTTCAACTTCCAACCAATTTTACTCGGTAAGAATTGAGTCTAATATATTAGAGAAATACGACATAAAGTGAAATGTTACATTCTATATAATGGCTCAATAATTTATAACTGTTGGGCCATTCATTTTGTCATCTTATAAATCACCTTTTATATTATTATAAGTAAACATATGATATGAGAATTTGACATTTTACTTCTAATCTATTTTGTAGCATGACAGGAACTATGGGACTGTATTTATGTGGTCTTCGAGACACCTCGGCTACATATGCTGTCAACTTCCTCAACTTAATTTCCAATTTTCACATTTATTTTAGCATCATTGCCCGGTAATATACATTTTTCTCTAACCTATAATTTTCTCCTTTTTATGGTCATGTTAGCTTTATTTAGACTTAAATATTATAACAGTTCTAGTTTTAAGTAGAAATGATTCCTCCATATGAGTGTGTTTTAAATTAATATTAGGATATGTGTTTGAATTTACCCGCTAGTAAGTCTGAATATCATTAATCAAGTGTTTGTTTTGCAGAATAGAAAAATTACGACTGGATACTATAGAAGGAAAAATTAAAACATTGGGAGTGATTTTGTGTGTAGGAGGAGCGTTGACCACTAGTTTTTATAAGGGAAAATGTTTAATTAAATATGGTTATCCAAAAATTCATAACCCAGTCAACCTTTCTAAGCGTCAGTGGACACGGGGCACGTTTTTGCTTATGGGCGCTGTCTTGTGTTATGCTACTTGGTATATGGTGCAGGTATCCATGCCTCATTGATTCAAATTCAATTTTCCTTTTTATGTTTTCCCACAAAAGAAAGAAAAAATAGTTAACAAAGAACTTGAAAAAAAATTATTTAGTTGATTTCTTGATTATCTCCAAAACTATTAATGCTTATCTTTTTAGTGATGAGTTAATTTCTATATGATTTCGTCTAACAGGTAAAAGTGCAAAACAAATTTCCATTCAAATTCACATCAACGATGTTGGCGTGCTTGATATCATCTTTGCAATTAGCGGTAATAGGATTGTGCGTAGATAGAAGTGAAACTTCATGGCAAATAGGATGGAATCTGCAATTAATTACCATAGTTTACACGGTAAGTTTCAAGAAAATTTTCGTCTTAACTTTCATTCACTTTATATGAGGTTTGATTTTATTGCAAGCATGGATCCATCTATTTGAAAGTAGATAAAAATTCTTTTTACAACAACGGTTTTGATCATTTATTTTTAAGAGATGACTTTGAAAGTTAATGTGAATTGTGCAGGGAACACTAAATACAGCGGCAACATTTTATCTAATAACATGGGTGATTCAAAAGAGAGGTCCAACTTATCCTCCAATGTTCAATCCACTTGCTCTTATTTTCACAGCCTTTTTTGAAACTCTCATTTTCGGTGAACCCATTACTCTTGAAAGGCATATATGAATCTATGACTTCCTTATCTCTCTGTTCTTATTATTTTTGCGTTATATGCTATAAAATTATTGATGCTAAAATTGGTGGATGTTGTTCAGTTTGCTGGGTTCATGTTTGATAATAGTTGGATTGTATGCATTTATGTGGCCAAAATCACAGGAGTACTATAAGAAATTGCAAGCTCAGAATCAGACAAATGAACAAGAAATAATTGTTAATTGTGATGATTCAACAAGGGTCATGTCCATGGCCACTATAATCTCAGCTTCTTCACCTCAAGACAGCTCAATTGTGGAAGACAATGCCAAGTCCTGATTACCCATTGATTAATTAGATTTCACTTTGGAAAGAAATTACAAAAATGCAGTATCTGCTAATAATTATTAGATTTTGATTGATAAATAGTTGAAGAATTTCCTTAGCATATATGCGCTAGTCTCTCATCTCTTTAGTTTCTTTTAGACTTCAATAATGTGTTATAGTAATTCTGTCTAGATGAGTATTCAACACATTGATATTATGAGTGCACTCACACATTAATATAAAATATAGCCTTTTGCTTTGCTCTCTCCTCTTAGTTATGATGATTGTGCATCTTCTCATTCATTCTAATAGTGGGATATTGGTCCAACTAAGCAAATTTGGTAAGCATGTGTAGGATTTTTTTTTTTTTTTTTTCCTGTTAATGGTGAGAGTAGATAGCTTCAGATTAATGAAAGTTAATAACCAGATCATACAAAGTATTGTTTAACATCGAAAATGGTTGGATTACACAGATAGTGATTTATCTGGATAGTCCTGATGATTTCTAATTTATTCAGTGTAAACTTTAAATATATATATATATATATATATATATTTCATATCATGACAGCAGAATGAAAATGCTAAGATGAGGTTGGTCCATAGTATTCGAGTCATGTCTACATGACACATGGAAAGTAATTTAAATCATCATAGGGAGTATCCATTTATGATATTAATAAGTAATAAATGTGTATTTAATTACAATCGCCAAGAGAGCCCAAATCAAGATGATAAGCAATTCAACAGTACTCAAGCAAAATCCACATGTAAATTTTTCTAATGCATTTATAATAGGAAAGCCAGTGAAAAGGCAAAGAAAGAACTAATGCAAGTGTCTGACTTCTCGCTAACACACAGTGATCAGTTCTATTTTGTTTTTATTTTCCAATATCATTACCTCAGTATTATATTATAGAGAAAAGATCATTGAGATTACTCACCAAGATCATATAGGTGCGTTTGAAGTATTGACGAATTGGATTATGGTGCAATTGTTCACGACTGAAATGCAAATCCTCTCCAAAGTCATTATCGATCGAACCTTCATTTTTGCACTACTCACCTACCGCCATGTCGTTGCTGCTCTCTGTATCTCTGCTTTTGTACATATTTTCTTCTTCGAAAGGTTTGCCCCCCATTCTTTTTCATCTACCGTTTTAGGGTTTCTCTTCTTCTTCCTTTTGTTTTGGAAGGACTTTCTAAGGTTTTTTCTCTTCTTTTCGGTCCTCTCTTATTTCTTTTATTTGTTTACTTTTCTGTGGTGATGGTTTTTGTTAACAACGCATTTGCGAGACTTGAGCCTAGAATTATGTTTTCAAATCTGCAGAGCGAGGTCACTCAATGAAGTTCAGATGGTCATTGCTTTTTTGGCTCTGCAAGTCCGCGTCAATGCCTAAACTGGGTAAGTCAATTTCGATTTCATGTCAATTAAAATTTAAAAAGATTTTGTTTTTTGTTTTTAGATATATCTCACTTTTATTATGGTTTGAGTGATTGATTTATTTAATTATTCTAATGACAAGTTTCTTACCATCAAGTTTTAGTAAAGCAATATTGGGTGTGTGAAAAGAGTGTGAGCAATGAGCTGCCCAATAATGTAATCGATAATCAAGGATTTAATATAGGCATATATGTTCTAGTCTTTGATTTCTTTAGTTTATATTAGAGTCTTAGACAATTGTCACAAGAGAAATTTATTCTTGCATCTCTACTCATTGTTTGTGCGTTCCCCTTTTACATCCATGATAAAGATTCAAATTCTACCATGCATATTTATTAATATCTTTGAGAAGATTTCTCTTTGGATTGTAGGAATAGCTCTAGGTGTTATTTGAATAGATTTTTGGGTAGACCTTAGGCCATTATTCAAGTCAAGTTTCCAAAAGAAAAAAAGGATAAATTTAGAGCATGGATACTAATTAATCGAGAATCATTGGATAAGAAAAGGAATTAAATTCATAATTTATAATTACGTTGTTTACTTAAAAACTGTTTGGATCAAATTATGTAGATCCTATATAAACACATTGGCAATGCAATAGTGAAAAGACCTTTTTCCTAATTGCATTTTCCGTCGTGTCATGTAATTTAAATTGTGCATAAATTATTGGCACCATGAATTATTTACAATTCACATTTTTCTAATTTTGAGCATGCCCATCTTATATTTGCTATGAGTAGTATAGGGTGAGGCATGGTTTAAAAACTCGGCGAGACGTCGAGTTCTCGCATATCGTTGCTCAGCCGATCCAAGAGCCCCAGATCGAGGATTCTACTCACCTTTGGCGAGTACACACCTAGTTGGGTTGAGTAGTCTGATAAACTCGACCAACTCGGCAATTCGAATTATTTAAAAAATAAAAATAAAAACTCACAAAAAATGAAACTCTAAACAGCTTCAATCTTCAACCTTTGAGACCGACACCAGTGAAAATTGAAAAGTAAAGAACTCCAAATTTCTCATTTTTTTAATCTAGAAACACACCAAAAAATCAAACACATGATTTCTAGAAATAGACCTGAAGATCATAACCAAAGGCAGTTGGTGTGACTTTGATTTCATGGGTCCTATCGATGGTTGTTTGGAGAGTCAACTGGAACTCTAGAAGCACTGGTTTCTATAGGATGGAGAGAGAAAGTGTCAAGAGAGAGAGTTAAGTGAAATCTAAAAAGAAATTGGTGAGGAAGTTTGTGGGGGTGTTATGGATTTTATATAAAAATATTAAAATATAATAATATGTTATGGTAAGTGATAGAACATGTGTCAGAGAGTTAGTGGTGAGTGTTTTTTTAAATTTTTTTTTTTTTTTTAAGCAAAATTTTTAAGTATTATCTACCCCTAATAATTTGAGTTTAACGTACTAATTCTTCTTTTTCTTCTAACCAATTTATATGTTTTAATCATTTCAACAAAATCAATCAATCTACTTTATTTTTCAGTTTTTCAAAGTAATAGAGACTTTATTGATTTAAATTTAAAAAAAAAAAAAAGAATTGAAGAAAGAGATATAGGTTAATGTAAATATGAAAACTTATTATTATATCATATCAACTTTTATTTAATAATTAATTGACTATTAATTATAATATTTATTATGGGACATAATTTACATCTATTTTTTCTTTTATTTTACTAGCTAAGGCTTAAAGAACATATTGATTTTAATTTTAGTTGCTACGTAAATTTAATATGCTAATTGGAACACCATACAATTTTATAATTTTTATCAATTTTACCCTGTATTTAGTATTCACTAAGTTTTCAAGTACTCGTTACTTATTATTTTACCAGTTGAGTAGTGAGTAACGAATTTTGAAATAATGGGATGAGGTAGGACTACATTTTGATTCATTGAACTAGATTTTGGATCATATGAGCGGAAATTAATTGATGAACTTTCTATCAATTTCCACTGCTGAAGGAAAAAGTCAAGAGCAGCGGTGTCTTGTTGATAGGTTATAGGGCCTATACAAAATCAAGAAGAGAACTTATTTCCCTCTTTTCACTCGTGACATCAAATTTCCTTTCCTAATTCCTGTACTAATAAAACTTGTTTTCTTTTGATAGCCTGATTTTCATTCCCAATATATAAGCGTGCAATACATCCTTATTTTTTTAGATTTCCATAATATGCTCAACATACCATTTGTTTCCTATGATACTTTTATCTCACATCAATAACAACAAAAATTTCGTGTGCGACAATAATTTCGTATAGACAATTTCTTAGTATGAGTCAATTTAATACATTATTAGTGTATTAACACATTAATCCAATTCATAGCTGCTTATGCTCCATTTGATATATCATATTGGATTAAATCGTTAAATTTAATTGATGGGATTAGAATTGATTGAATGAGTTTATTTTAGTTGGATTGGATATAACACAATTATATCGGTAGTGCACTATAGGATTGGCTGAGAGTGTATGAAATTATTATTATTATTTTTAATGAAATAGGTTATATTCAATTTTTTAGACAAATTAAATTAAATTATAATTAAATTAGACAATTACAAATAAATTTAATAAAATTTTGATATATGTAATATTTTAAAATATTTAATTGGATTTTAAATTATCATTAAATAAATAACATTGTGGTATGAAAAAGTTAACGTTTTAAATCAAATATATTTTATATTGAAGAAGGCAGAAGAGAGAAGCAGTGTAGTGAAAAAAAAAAAAATCCGAAAATGTTATTTTTTCAAACTTATACTGTGAGTGGGTTTGGATGTGCCCTGGAAATATGGGATTTGAAGCACTGTAGTGCAGAGCTTCCATCTCATCCAATTGAATGCCACTCGAGATTCTTCTCAGGTCCCAACTTTTGTCCAATTCGGTGTTATAATCGATCTTCCAAACATGACACTAGCCTCCTAGTTTGATGACCTTAGAAATCATTAATTAATCTAGCAAGTAATTTTATTTTATTTTTTTAATAATCTATGCAACTACTACATATTATAACTACAAAAAATACCAACTAATATAAGGGTTACTTGCACTAATTCCACTAATTTTATTATTAAGCACACTCAAACCTTAATTTTTAACTTAATTACACTAATATCTCCTATGACTGGTGATTAATGATTGACTACTGTTAATCCCTAATGGAAGAGGGGTAATTGGATCATTTTTATTATTACATAACTCAAAAAACATGTGCAAATTACATTTCACCACACCAACCCTAAAATTATTAACATAATTATGCTTAAAAAATATTAAGTATATTAAAAAAATTAAAAAAGTAATTATATTAAATAGAAATTTAAAAATTATAAAATAAAAAAAGAAGTTAGACCCTACAATATAGATTATTCGAGACCGTAGAGGATCTGGCTTTTTCAAATATTATCAGAGATGGAGTAGGAAAGAGAGACGAGAGAAAATATTGGTGAGAGAGCTAAGAGATGAAGCCCCACAAACAGTGCTGATATGGCTCCATCTAAAGAGTCTTCAACATGTCATTTTCTTCATTTGAGGTCATTAGCCATCAAAAGCCAAGATTTTTAATGTTTGTGGAGGAGATGTCATTAATGAGTTTTTTATTTTATTTTACTTTTCCTTTTCAGTTTTTTTCCTTCATTATTTCTTAAATCTTTTTCGATATTTTTTTCATTTGGGTTCACTAAATCTTTTATTTATTTGATTTGAGGGTTTTGCTTTTGACATTACTAAAACAAAAGCGATTTTAATTTGTATTGATTTTTATGTTAGAAGATGAATTGTTAAGAATTCAAGGCTTAATTAACTAGTTGGAATTGATGTAGAAGAAGATTTTAATTTGCATATCGAATTAAAATTGTGTTTTTATTTTTATTTATTAATTTTTTGTTTATTTATAAACAAACTGCTTAAAAATAAAGAAATAAATATTAGAAGTAATTTGAACCTTTGATTGGGTTAAACAATGTAATTACATACTCATTATAATTGATTTATGGTGGCCAACCATTAATCAAAAAATATATTAATGCAATTAAATCAATAGTTTAGGACTGAGTGCCAATTAATGATAAAATTAGGGAAGTTAATGCCATTTACCTTTAAAATAAACATTAAGAGAATGAATGAAAAAAGAGACGTGACTTCAACAACCCTACCAAAGTTCGATTATGACATTATTAATTGTTTTAATTTTTTTCTTTTTTTTTTTTTGAAGGAATTTTTTGCTATGTTCTTGTCTCATCTCCAGAAAAGACAAGAATTGAAGTTCCAAAAACGTTAATTAGGTGTCTTTTCCCTAGGCTCCCCATTGGTTAGGCCGGTTTGATTCTTCAAGATATAATTTTTGTTTTCTACTTCCTCTTAATTAATCTTTTGACCCTTCTTTTATTTTCAATTCTATCATCATGCATATTTTGATCAATTGGATCTTACCATATTTTAAATTAGACATCATGCATCCTTTAAATTTTTTTTTTTTTTTTCCAATGTATAAAATAGTTATCATAGGTATCGATTATGAGCTAAACTATTAGGATCATATTTTAAATAGTCTTAAGTATTAATTAATTAAGTTGATAAATTTGATATATATATGAAAATTTTTGGATTCAAATATGCTTCACACAGGAGAGAGAAGGGGTTTGATCTGTTATTACTATAGTGGAAAATAATGTAAAAAGATACATCTAATACTCTCGGTCTCAAGTACAATTTGATTGGTACTCACATATCTCTTGGAAACTAAGATCCTAGTTTTCAATCTCCCTTCTCTATGTAAAGAAAAAAAATATGATACATGTAATACTTATTGCCAGATATGTAACTCGATCTTAGGAAGCCCACAATTTTGCGCCCAATATTATGTCATGAAATTGTTGTAAATTTATAAATATTTTTTTTTCTTATAATTTTATAAATAATTTTGGATAATTTATCTTATAATTAATACAAAATAAATTTTATTATGTATCTTATACTAACTTTTCAAATTGAATAATAAACATTATTTGAAGAAAAAAAAAGAACAGTAAAAATATTGTCTTGAAGTTTGTATTCCGATACTGTTACTTCGGATAGGTCGAATACTTTCATGAGGTATTCGGTATTCCTCTTGGCTATGATGGTTGTGAGATTTCCAAAAGTTATTAGTCTAGGCAGCGGTAATTTGTGAGATTCCTTTTTCATTAGTAATGTCAAACGATAAGACGAGATGAGGTTCTCCCAATGTACGTCTTTCAATCATATTTTTCTTTTTCAAATTTTGAATTATTTATAATATTTTAAAAAAAGTCAATATCAAATAATAAAATTTTAGAGGAAGATTTGTAATACCCCTTATAACATTTGATCTCTTTCAATATTAGTTTAATATAGCATGCCACCGCGCATATTTATCCATATATTATAGAAGTTGTTTGATATTTGAATATTTTAAAATATACATATTGCGGTCTTGATAAATATTGATAATCTCCTAATGTTTAATTTTAACAAATCTTGATAAGGGTATCTAAGCAATGTTGTTATTAGATTATTTATTTATTATATAATTTCATTATTTCTGCTTTATGTTTAATCTTTTTAATCTCCCCTGGTGTTTTGTCACAAATAAATCCAGAAAAAAAATTAAATTCTTCATAACTTCATTTGGAATTCATTAAATTGTCATGAACATACTTTAAAAATGCATCGAAATAAATTGTCCTATAAAGTGTACTATAACTTTGATTATCAGCCTAATCTATCTTTCAAATTAGAATATCTATTTTTCATATTTCGTATTTCAAAGAGGCATCTTTTGCTTCAACTATCAAAACATTTACATCATCAAATTAAAAATGAACAAAATTCTTGAACCTTGCGTTGTGAAACTTCTCTCATTTGTGAGAACGACAAGAGAAGACGCAACCTCCATGTTTTACACAAGGCTTAAACACATACACCCCGCGCGGCCTTTACCTACTGCGGTCTTTGGAATATAGTCATATACAAGTTATGGCCTTATTTCTGACCGCATAGAATATTGGCTATTTTTTCAATATTCGTTTTTGAGATTGTTTCTGTTTCTTCGATTTAATTATGAAACACAAAAAGAGAACCATTTTGGATGCAAAGTAAATAAAAGAAAGTAGCGGTCCAAATTAGAAGTTGCAGGTACCACTTGATCATAAAAGTTTAATTAAAATGAATAAAGCATGATCTCTCACGTCCTTTTATTATCACTTGTTCTTCCTTGTCCACACAAACAATTTGAAAAACATCTTACTTCAATCGAAACTCTTGTAGCGTCTACCATTAGCCAAAAACCTCTTTCACAGGTTTTATTGAATTATGAACTTTGTCATCTTAGAGAGTTTTTCATGTTCCAATGATATACCTTCAAACGTTTTTAGAACGTATAACAGAAAAAAAAAATGTAAATGAGTTGTTATTTGAAGAAACATTTTTTAAAATTTAAAGAGTGATAATCTACTATATATTTAGATATATAAATGTCTAAGGTTTACTACTGATGTACCTGTTCGTATTTTCTCACTTGAGTGAATGTCTGCTAGTGCTTTTAAGTTGTCAATTATTTTTTTATTTTATTTTCAAAAGTGGGAAGTGGGAATTGCTTAACAATGAGAAAAGTGAACATTTTCATTCATAAATTGCAAGTATTGTTTACTTTAAACGATAAAGAATCCGCGAGAGAAATAAAAAGAGAAAAGGGGTGATTGTTGTTGAAAATTTTGAGGTGTAGAAAGATAGGAATAAAAAAGTGGATGGGGTGGTAGTGGAAGCTGATGATAATGTTTCTGATGCCACTTCTCTACTTTCGGCACAGAAAGCTCGTATTCCCAAGTAAAAGTTGTACGATTCTCTATCTCAATACGCATACAACTTTTATTCAATTTTTTTACATAAATAAATAAAGTAGTGAGAGTGAAGACTCAAGAGGGAATGAATATGGATTCATGATTGTGTCTGTGTACTATACATGAGAACAAATCAACAAATATATTTCAATTTGCACTCAAGTTCCGACAACTAAAATTTGTTTTATTGTATAAAACTTACCAAAAGTTACATAAATCTTAATTAATTAGATACGTGTTTAATGATTGAAATTATGAGGAATGTTTAACAAATCTGGAGTTAGATACATGGCAACAACTAAAAGTTCACATTCCAAGGAATCTACATGGCAACAACTAAAAGTTTACATTCCAAGGAATGTTCAACAAATCTGGATTGATGAGATATTTTACCATCTATGGTTTTATTTTTTTAACAAATTAATCTCATTTTTTTAGACTAAAACAAATATTGTAAAAGACCCTTGCCTAGAGCCGAGATATATGTTGCTATTGTATCGTGCCCTATGTATACATGCAAAAAATCCTTTATATATGTTTGGATTCCTTATTTACATTTAATTTAATCACTAAAATATAAGAAAGATTAAGGGTTTTTTTTTGTTCTTTGTTTTTTCTATTTTATGTAAATCTACATTTAATACATCCATGTTGAATTAAAGTGCAATTATGGTAGTTTCCTCTTTGAAGTGATCTTCTTCTTAAAATGAAAAATTTCCTGTTTCTAGAACTTTTCACTATTAAGGAAAAAACGAGCTAAAGGTATACTTCAAGTTGTCCCTTCGATCTCTATACAATGTAAAAGTTTCTTGTTTATATTTAATTTGATTACTAAAATATAGGAAAGATTAAGTTTTTTTTTTTTTTCCTAATTTAAGTAAATCTACATTTAATACATCGATATTCGAATCAAAGTGTAATTATGGTAACTTCTTTTTGGAAGTGATCTTCTTCTTAATATGAGAAATTTTCTATTTTTGGAACTCTACGTTGTTAAGGAAAAAAAGAGCTGATGGTGTGCTTCAAGCTATCCCTTCAACCTTTATATAGTGTCAGAGTTCTTTGTTTACATCTAATTTGGTCACTAAAATATAGAAAGTGCTAATTATTTTTTCCTATTTTACATAAATCTACATTTAATACATCCATATTTGAATCAAAGTACAATTATGATAGCTTGCTCTTTGAAGTGATATTCTTTTAATATGGGAAATTTCATGTTTTTGGAACTCTGGACTATTAAGGAAAAAACAAGCTGATGGTGTATTTCGAGTTGTCCCTTCAACCTTTATATAATGTTAGAGTTTTTTATTTACATTTAATTTGGTTATTAGAGTATAGGAAAGATTAAGTTTTTTTTTTTCCTATTTTATGTAAATCTACATTTAAATATATCATCAAAGTGCAATTATGGTAGTTTCCTCCTTGAAGTGATATTCTTTTTAATGTGAGAAATTTTTTGTTTTTGGAACTTTGAGCTATTAAGATAAAAATGAGCTGATGGTGTACTGTTATATAACTACGACTTCAAGTTGTTCCTAACGCAAGCAAGTTGATATCTGAACTATGCATATAATTTTTAATCTATAAGATATAGCATATCTCGATATTATAAACAATAATAAATATTTATAAGCCGCACATGTACTACTTAATTTTGGCCAGCCCAACCCTTTGGTAATTATATAACAAAAAATAAAACTAAAAATGGAGGGAACAAAAAAAAAGCGGAAGTAGCGTAGTTTAGAAATAGAACAAACTATAAATAAATAAAAATGTCACTAACAAAAAAATAAAATAAAAAAATAAAAAATCTAAATAAATATGAGAAGAGAGGACGTGAAATGGACAAACACCAACAAACACCACCAACAGAAACCGAATCAGTTTTGAGTTTTTGAGGCAAAGGGGCTTTCAAACACATTACGAGGAGGCGGTGGCAGTTAATATTGTGACCGTTGTGAGTTTTTCATCAACATTTTCTTCTTCTTCTTCTTCTTCTTCTTCTTTCAAAACAACAAAAACCATCCTCCGAGGTTGTGTGTTGTTGTTGTTGCACCACCTTTTTTAAACAATAATGAGAACGAAAAGGAATGGAAGAATATCCAGAATAGGAAGCTATGCCATTGCTTCTTCTATTAGAGACAACAATCATCAACAGCCATGCATTACTTGCACCACCTTCAACATTCTTGCACCCATCTACAAGCGTCTCTCTGATGAGGTACTATTTTGTTTGTTTGTTTTTGATTGGTTTTAGTGTTTGTTTTGATTGTTTTCCAGGTGGGGTTGTGTTGTTTTTTTGTGTTCTTAATGATTGAATTCAAATTCTATTAATAGGACCAGAGTTGCCGTGAGAGCGATTGCAGGTCCAATTGGTTGGCCAGGAATCATAGAATATTGGATTGGTTGTTGTATGAGAGATCTTCCATTATTTGTCTTCAGGTATTGGTTTTGATTTCTTGTTCCTGTTTTGGTTTTTCGTTAATGGGGTTGTTGAATGTTGAATGTTGATGGGATTGTGTTTGATTGGCTGCAGGAATTCTGGGTGGAAAATAAAGAACTTGTGAATATGTATGAGCAGAGACTAGGTGATGCTGGTTATCTCAGTTTCAAGCTTGGACGTACCAACAATCGCGGTGATGGTATCGTCTTAATCTCTCATCTATGTCTCTTATTCAAGTTGTGATTTTGTGATAGGATTGGAATTTTGTATGCGGATGAACTAACTTATTAGGCCTTCAATGATTTGGTTGGTTTTCGTCTTTTTCTTTTCATTCTCGATTCTTTTATTGAGGTTCTATTTGATTCAATTAAGATTCTTTTTGCTAATTGAGAAGTGGTTTTGATTTGGCTGGATGTGGAAAAACAAAATTTTTATTGATAGATGACCAAACTTATCTATTACTCAACCTACGTGGATCCGGTTTCTGTGATGTTGACACAAAAGTTTAGCCAATTTTTGGTTGAAAAAGATTTGATGATTTGGTGGCCACCTGTAAAGAAAGAAATAGACATTTGTAATGCATGACTTTTTGTGGGGATGCTGAATGGAAGTCTCACTAAACCGTAGACCTTTTGAAGAGAGATGAGTTGGTCTACAACTTTGAAACAAACTATCTACTCTGCTGTGTTTTGACCCTTTCGGTTTGTTTATCATTTTGAGTTTGTATGTTGAACAAATCTTAAAAGAATAAACAATTATGTATGTATGTATGTGTTTTGCTCACCCTGTCACACTTACCGTGTCTTTCTCGTTGTTGGCAGGTCTGCTGACTGCTGTTCGTAAGGACTATTTCAGAGTTATCAACTACCGAGAATTGCTCTTCAACGATTTTGGAGATCGTGTTGCTCAGTTGTTACATGTTGAATTGGTATCCCCCTTTTCACATTGTCGAAACAGTGATCTTCGACAAGAAATCATCATCGTGAATACCCACTTGTTATTTCCTCATGATTCAAGTCTCTGTCTAGAACGGCTGCGTCAGGTGAGTTTAAATCCCATTTGATAGTGTTTTTTTGCCACTTTCAGTCTTAACAGCTATTGCATAAATCAACATGTCAATAGTCCTTATTTCTCATTGACCTGACCTGAAATACGTTGCTTTTCTTATAGGTGTACAAAATTTTGCGACATGTAGAATCTTATCAGAAAGAAAACAATCTTAATCCCACTACTATAATGCTATGCGGGTAGATTTACTACAATCATGCAGCTTTTTTTTTAAATGTTTTCCGCCCTCGTAGATGTGCACTCATTTGCTCTCTTTTACCTTGCATATTGTACTTCCTACAGTGATTGGAATGGTAGCAAACGTGGACATGTTTACAAGTTTCTCAGATCACAGGGATTTGTATCGTCGTATGACACTGCTCACCAATACACAGATGCAGATGAGCAGAAGGTATTATCATAATGTTGAGTCTTATTTCTTCTTGCCATAAAATCTGTCCGAAGCATATGATTGTTTATAATTGTTTCTCATATTCTTTGTTGTTCCACACAGTGGATTAGTCACCGCAATCACAGGGGCAACATATGTGGTGTGGATTTTATATGGCTTCTTAATCCTAATAAATACCGAAAATTACTAAAAGCAAGCTGGAGTGAAGCAGTATTTGGCATGTTCAAGGTTAGATTTTTTCGTTTTATCAACTTATTCTGCAATTTATGTGCCCAATTCCTAGTGCAAACATCAAGGGTACCAATGTTTTCCTAACTGATTTTGTAATCACTCAAATTTTAGTAGAATAATAATAACTTAAACAAATTGCCATCAAGCTTCTCTAATAGAGGTCTTTTTTGATGTAACTCATTGTCGGATTATTAGGGAAGCACGTGCTAGTCCTTGGAGAACTGAACTTCTAGCTGCTTCTCCCTTCGAATAAGACAAATTATAGAAGTAGAGGCTGGCAATATTGTTGTGTGTATCTCAGGAATCCAGAAAGTAGGCACATTGTATATGTGGATGTTGATATAGGACTTGAAATTGGTTTTGGTGTCTCTACCTACTGTTTACTGCTGATTTAATATTCACTCGCCGTCTTTGTCTTAGAATGAGCTTTTTTTTTTTTTTTTTTTTTTTCTTTCATGTAAATTGAATAATTGACCAATGTAGTGTCTGATATATGCTCGTAGAACAATATGATTCTCTGTCAAAGCAGGAGCAGGTGTTGTATACTATACAGTTTTGATAGTGATAATGAAATGATTTTTGCCTAAACTTCCCTGCTCTGAGCATGTGCACGTGAAAGCTTTATGTCTAAATATTTCCATCACTCAATCAATGAGTGATTTTCTTAGATGAGAGAGTGATGCTTACAGGAAATATCTGTCCTCTAAACTGGAATATAATTGGTCTTGTGATGATGTTGAAGGAAATTAAAATGGCCAAACACCTCTAGTTTACTTTTCTGACAATGGAGCTTTCTCATTTTCAGTATCTACTACGGAGAGCATCTTTAACAGAAGGCGATGCATTTGCCTTTCTGAGGGCAGATAACGATGGTGATTACATTACCTACTCTGGTTTCTGTGAAGCTCTTCAACAGGTATAGCATGTTTGATTTAGTCAGGATTTCAAACTCATATATTTCCTTTATTTCTTACATGGTCTCTGAGCAGGCCTCTCAATGTTGTCTCATTCTTCAGCTTAATTTAACTGGGCACTGCCATGGGCTCAATGTTGAAGAGACTGCGGACTTGTGGTTTCAAGCAGACATTGACGGAAATGGTGTTGTTGATTATAAAGAATTTCAGGTGATTTTAGTGAAACCTATTCTTACATATATCTCAATGATCTAAATGTTTGTTGATATACTAATATTTTGGCTCCAAAATCCTAAAATTTTCAAACTTTTTACAACTTTAGTCATCGGTAATATGGATGATGAGCAAGTCCATGGTGTTTGAGCTGTAGACTCTAAGCAGTTGGTCAATTTTAGTCTCTCTTTCTTCATCTTTGAATATATTTTGAACTGAGTAGGTATATATAGGTGACAGATGCAATGTTCATAGCTGTTTCATTGCTCACCATACTTATGATATTGTGTGGTTGTCTAAAAACATTACATTGGTACATGTCAATGTTATAAATTTTGTCCCCCATTTCAACTAATGATAGTCATACTATACAACAATGACACTGCAGCAGCGAATTTGGAAGGCTACGTGGTCAGATCAGAGAGACGAAAACAGCAATGAAGTCCAAAATGGTGGCGTGAAGCTTAATCAAGAGCAGACGATTGGTCTTAGCGTGGAGAATGCAGTTCTGTTCCCCCCTGAAGTGGAGAAAGGAAGGTGGCCTGAAAATTATTCACTTTCTGATCATGCCAAACTGACCGTGGTGTTCTCACCAATACAAATGCCATGCTCTTGTTGATGTCCTCGTCACTGTTAGATGCAGCATAACATTGGTTAATACTCATAACAGAGAGAAGCACAGAAGTGCAAACGAAGAAAGTATTGATGGATGCTTCAGCAGCCATCGGAGATGTTCCATGCAGAGTTCTAAGTTTCCATCCATGGAGCCATACTTGATGATCCTTGCAACATACATAGATGCCCTGTAATGTTAACGCTCCTGTGCTCGTATGCTGAGGAGTACCCTAGCTAGCCGTTTTTACTTTCTCTAGTTTTTCACTAACAGGAAAGTAAAGGAGAATAAAGAAAGGAAGTTAGATCAATCTTTATACAATTGTTGATTCACTTGCCTAGTCGCGATCACATTTTCTGGCACAACAGATACATCACTTGGGATCTTGTACATAAACTCAATTCAGAATGGTGTAGTCCTAGCACAAGCAACATGTACAGATTGCCACGACATTGTATATATGCAAAATGATACTGAAAAGTTGAAAATGTATAATGAATAGTGAATACAAAAAGCACACACTTGTCCTGGAAATTCTTCTGAGTAGCATAAGTTCTGGGGGCTGCAGCTGGGGCTGAAGCCCCTGAGGCCTGAAGGGATTGTAAAGGGACAATGTTTACACCATGATAATTGTCAAGTGCTATAGAAATAGCAGACTGTATAGCTAGAGGTTCTTACGTTAATGTACATTTTTTATTGTGAAAATTGTGTAAGATTTATACTGAAAAATGTGAGTTTTGAAAATATCATCCAAAAATTAAAACGAATTTTTCTAATACATCAATATATAGTGCCCTGTTGTTTTTCAATCCTTTGTTTGTGAATTATTACCTTCATTTGTAAACGTTGGTGGTATTAACAAATTTATTTTAGTTCATTGATGATATTTTAAAACTTGATGTTCTTTTGGTGCTTCCAAAGATATAAATTGACTTCCAAAATCTTGCCAAACAAGGCCTAGAAAGTGCTCCAAGGAAAAGTCTTTCATGAAGGTGCCACTAGGTAACTATATACATAGAAAGACAATTGCTTTTATTGCTTTTATCGCACTAGGACAATCATTCTGGCTTTAAACTTACTTAGGTTTTTAACATCTATTGATTTCGGAAGGATAACACTACCAAAAATTGAACATAGATATAAGAGCCCAAAAGAATGTTTAAGATAATTATGATCGTTTCAAACGTTTGCGCGATCTTATGTCCGAGAAACGGACGGATGTCAAGACATTCAAAAGGGCTGATAAAGAGGCCGAAATGAAAGTTACAGCGGATACAACTCCTGTATGTGGCATTCTCCCAGAAGGTATTCTCCACACAGCAGCATCAGCTCTAGATTCAGCGGAGTCAGTCACTGGAATGTACAAACAGCTCTGGTTATGCAGCTTCCCTTCTACGCAGCAATGCATGAATAAATCAGGATCGCCAAATTCAACTACTGGATAGCCACTCTCATCTAAGCGCTGCAAAAATAAAAATCGACAATTATTTCTAGTATTTTGTTCACAGTTGTTCAGTTGTCACTTGAAATGAATTGACAATTTACTTGAAATTCAAGATTGGGTTCCCTAGCTAGTTAAAAGTAAAGGAAAAAAGGATTGGGTTCCCTAGCATCACTAAAGACCATACTACTATATCCACAATAAATACAAACAACAGTAGATGAGATATATGTAAGATATAGACTCAAACAACAGTAGATGGGATCTATGTAAGATATAGACTCTTTCAATACCCGATAAGAGCAAATACATTATTGCACATAGCAAGTCAGAATGCAAGCAAAAAAATGCTTTTGAATTTAAACTTACAATCTAGTGCGCCCTAAGGAAACCAAACAAAGAATTCTAGTCAAACAAAACTAAGAGAAGCATTGGGGGAGGTTAAAGTAAATGGTAGCAAAGCAATGAAAAACTGAAACAGACATCACCAGCCCCACTCCCCGCAAAAATGGAGAAAGGCATAAAAATAGTGAAGTAGAACATATTCTATTTAGACATGTTAAAGAGTATCTAACAATTATTAACAGTTTCTCAATTGAGAGCTAATCTAGATTAGAAAAATTTAGAAATAAGCAAATTGGTACAGAATCAAGAGTCTCAATGTGGTGGTAGAGAGGCAGGACTCACTACCAAGCAAGCCATCTTTAGCAGTCATTCATCAATTATTACACGAACATCACTAAATTGGAGAAAACCATGTCAATGTGACAAACCAAAGCCTGCTTGGGCATAAAGCTGCTCGAGGTATATCCAACGACCAGAGTGAAGATATTTAAATTGAATTCGGAGCACAAAAGGGTGAAAACGAAAATGGAAAAGAAAGGAAAATAACAACTCATCATTATCTTACAGTTTAACGGTCTACGTTCATGAAGGATAGAAGCCAAGACACAGAAAAAATGACAGACATTTCAAAATTGGATTTTTACAGCAGAGGAAATTGAAGTTGCCAAAATTATGTTTTCGAGTAGAGCACTTCAAGCCACACGTAATGGTTTGTTTTCCTTTGTACTATCTCTTGTACTTACTGGATAGCGTGCACGTAGTGGAAGCTCTAACAAGATTTCCAGTCCACTCCACTGGATTAACAAGCTATTAAGATCCACTTTCACGTGAACCTCAACGACAGACTGATTGGAAAGGAATGAAGGTAATTCCAAATTTGTATCTTCTCCGAAAACAGCTACATCCGTGAAAACTGCCATAGATAGAACAGGACTAATCAACCTAGAGTATAATTAGAAACAAAGTAACCATGCCTAACTCTAATACATCAAGAAAAGCCGAATGGAGTTTACCACCACGTTGGTGAGGATGTTGTAGCTCAAATGGGTCAGCAAAGACTCCACACGGCAGTCTTTCGATAAATATGACCTCGCAATATTTTTTTGATATTACCACACACACACACATACATATATATATATATATATATATTTGTAATTGTTTAAAAACTTGGGTTTACCTAAATCAGCATTTACAACATTACTCGATCAACCATCAAACAATATTACGAACCTGAATGGCGATGCCAGCAAAGAGAATCAACATAATAGCCGCGTCACCATAAACACTCTGCTTAGATTCCATGGAGATGGAATGACAGTCTGCTGTTGGAGGTGGAGAGAGAGAGAGAGAGTCTGTATCTTTATCACCAGATTGCCAACCAAACGCCGCGTTTTAGACTTCCGTTGATTTAGAAAACCTCGAAGCACATGTGTAATTTCAGAAATCAAGGGCAGAGGAGTAGAGTTAGAAGACAAGAGGAGCATGAGTCTAATTTTATACAAAAGATTTTGATAACATGTGTCACAAGCATGTTGGAACAATCCCATTGCACAAACATATTATTTTTTAACACTAATATTTTCTATTTGAAAATATCTATAGAGACTGCAAACATAATTGTGCAGCCAACAATGATATCAACCATAAAATAAAATCAAACCTAATAATCCAAAAGTTTTAACATTTAACATAATAAATGGGTGTTTTCCTCTTTCAAAAAAAAAAAAAAAAAGGGTATTTTCCCATTATATGTGCTGCTTGAGTTGTGCCTTGTTGCTCTCCATTATATGTGCTGCTTCCATTTGTGAATTCACATTATAATTAAACTAGTTGCTGTAAGAATTTCCAGGAAGCAGTCTGTATGATCATTGTTGGTGAATCTTGTGGAGGGGCTGAAGATGAAAAATGATGGTGGGAGGGAACAAGAAGAGCCGAGGAAGTTGCGGATCCAAACCTTGAAGTCAAACCTCCAACACATGCACTAAAACGTGCACTCCTAGTTGCATGTAGGTGTGTTGATCCTGATGCAGACAAGAGGCCCAAAATGAGTAAGTTGTACGAATGCTTGAAGCCGATGGATACCCATATCGTGAGGTATGAATGTCTCCCAGGATCCGCAAAGTTCTTTTACTTGTCTGAGTCCCCCATCTATATGTTTACATGATGCCTTCAAAGTTGAGGGGTTTGTGCATTGTTTTCTTGATCTACACTTCGACAAAATCGGTGGACACATGAGTGAGTGCACTAATATTTGTGGGTAAACGGGTTGGGTTACGGGTTTTTTCCCACACCCATATCCACACTTGAACCCGAACCTGCTTTCAGGCTTAAAAATTGGAATCCATACTTTCTGTAAATCGGTTTGGTTAAATCCATACCACATAAACTTATAAGTTGCTTGATAAGGTAATTAAGCACACCCAATACTTTTTCCTAAAACAAGACCGTTGATCGAGTAACAATACCTACAACATGGATAATTTTAGTTTCGCTCACTCGTGTAGAGATAAATTATATTTAAATCCCTCTAATTTGAACATAATTTTTTCATTTTAGCATAGGTCATTTTTTATTATTTAATTGAAAATAGAGTTAAATAATATTATGATTCGGACCCTTTTTTATAGTCCTGATGTCAGCTATCTCCACTATTATAATAGGTATTTATAATATTAAAAAAAAAAAAGGACCAAATCCCATAAAATTGTCATCTGTAGCTAGAAGTAATATCTTTTAAAAAGATAAAGTTGAATTAAATATTAATACGGAAAAGACAAAGGCTAATGGATTTTTATGATAAAGTTGGTGCTAGTGCTTGGATCCCTGTGGACTTTTTATTATTTTTTTTGATTTAGTAGGAATTGTTGGAATTTGTTCCTTGATACTCAAGTGGTATACCGAGAGAAACGATAATTTTAGGTTCTTTTTGAGAAGCATCATTTTCATACTATGAAAGGGAAAAAAGCTTGATGTAAAATGAATTTCTCCTTTTGTTCCTTTTTTTTTTTGAGATGATGTCACATATAAAAAAACAGAGTAAAGAAGGCCTAAGTTTTAGATTGAGATTTATTAACATTAAACAAAAACTGGTGAATGATTGAATGACATGATCCGCCCACAAACCCCAATTCTGATTGAAAAAGTAGTGATACAAGACAACGTTTCTTTTTTGATTTTTTGTGATTCCTTAGCATGGGTCACACTTTCACGCCAAGATTGAAAATTGAGAATGGAGTCAGAGCCTTCTTGAGTTGATGTGTTGATTCAATCTGCAATGAGTAAACGGAGGGGTCCAGCACACAACGGCTTATTAGAGATGATTGGATTCCTTCCCATAAGATGTTAAGGATGTAATTCTTATTAAAAGTATTTTAAGTTATTATAAGCTCTTATTATGAAAGTAGCTGTTTAGAGAGAGAGTGGACATCCTAAGTTTTATAAATAATTTTTTCATCTTATTATGAATGTAGCTATTTAGATAATAGATATTTAAACGGTATAAATAATGTTTGATTTTGGATTCCTACGATCTTTTAATTTGTTTAACATATGTTTTAGATACAAAGAAAACAAATAAAAAAAGAAGGGGGGGGGGTCCCATTTTAGGTTTTGGAATCTTTCAACTTCCTAAGGAAGTTGAAGACTCAGATACACATGCCACGACTGATTGAGTCATTGGATAAAAAGACTATCACTTTATATGTCATTTCTTTTTTTTAAGTACAATTACAGTTTCTACCCTTAAAGTATATCATAATTGATGGCTATATTGAATAGCTGTCTTTTCCAACTTTTTTTTTTCTAATGTTTTTGAAGTTAAGTTTTTTCCTACTAAATTGAATCTTACAACAAGAATCTCAAATCCGCCCGTTGTTTGAACGAAAAAGGAAGGTTGTTACTTTTTATTGTAATTTATATTCTGATAAAATTATTTTTTATTTTAATTTTATAAGTGTTTACTAATTAGGAATGTTGACTATGGAAATAAAAAAAAAAATTTTTTTTTATTCTACTTTTATTAATGAAGTTACCAAAATTGACCTACCAGATTCTATACACATTATCCCAAAAATTAAGTTTATTTTCCCAATATAAAATATCATTTATTATATTTTGACCTCAACCTCCCTCAATTAATTTTGTTTGGAGAGAACCCTTTTAGAAATTAAATATTCTCATTTTTAATTGCTAGGTGAGTAAAAATAATAAATGCTATTTATAATTAAAAAATTATCATACACACAAAGATGTCAATCAGGTGGGTCAGGAATTCTCAACCTCAACCCTTATAAAATTAAAACTCAGGGTAGGATCAAGGTCACGGATTTCTCGAGATAGGCGATGTCATTCTTATCAGAAACAAGGCGGGTCAGGAATTCCCAATCTCGACCCCAATAAAATTATTTACCCCAATCCCAATAATTGAAGCTTAGAGTCGGATCGAGATCTCAGATTTCTAAAGATAGGTGACGCCGCTCTTATCAATAGCTTTCTAAGGTATGCAATCTTAGTTTATAGATATAATAATTAATTACGAAACCAATTATTGTATTTCATAAAACATGATTCTATTTTTTTTTTCTCGATCGTAATAAAATTACATACCCTAATCATAATAATTGAAGCTGAGGGCCGGATCGAGGTCATAGATTTCTCGAGATAGGAGACGCCGCTCTTGTCACTAACCTTTTAAGGTACGTGATTTTAATTTCTTAGATGTAATAATCAATTACAAAATCGATTATCGTATTTTATAAACCATGATTATATTTTTTTAATTTTCTTTTTTGGAAATAATTTTTTTCAATTACACTAAAATTAATTTTAATTATATTTATATTACCGATTAATAAACAAGCTCTTAGTATGAATACGGTTGAATAGAATACATCATTTGTTGGCCTGAGTTCTAATTACGAAATATATGAAGGGCGGAACCGTAATTAAACCCTTCGTTTACCGCCTTTTTTATTCCACGAAACCCACGGTTGCGTTCACATTTCGGGCAGGAAGTGGGGGACGAAGCCGAGTCCACTCAAACTCAACTTCGAAGCACTTTCCTGTTCCTTTTTACACGTCATCACGAAATCTGTGTGTCCCAGGCAATCCTTATAATCTTGTACACTGACCACATGCTCACTAGCTGAATCCAACCAATCAAAATACGCCATGTGGAAATCTCGAATCCCACGTTCTGCAATTTCTCCACGTGGCACTGATCCGTTGCACAAACATTTTCTCCTAATTAGACGTCCCAATCAGACACTTACGTGTCGACACAGTGTTCGTCCAAAGACGCAGTACTCCACGTTAGCTTCCTTGCCAAGACACACACGGGGGACTTTTTTTCTCCCAAAACTACCCCTATAAAACAATCCAAACCTGAGTGAAAATGGAGGGCAGGATGGAAAATTCAGATTAAAATTAAAAAAAACAAAAACAAGAATACGCGGTATATACGAAGTGAATTGGTGATATAAAAACGCGGGTCTCGCATGAAAAAAACAATAATTTTCTTCTTTGTATGCAAGAAAGCTTCGATTTTTTTGATTAATTTATCGAAACAAAAGCCAGGAACTGTGTCTTCTTGTTTGTTGAGTCTGGGTTAAGGATCTTTTCAGGTTTTTTTCTTTTTTTTTTTTTTAGCTTGAAAAGTGGTGCATAGATGGCAGTGATATCAATGGATTCACTGCCACTTGGGTTCCGATTCAGACCCACTGATGAGGAACTGGTAGATTTCTACTTGAGATTGAAGATCAACGGCAAAGACAACGAGGTTCGTGTTATTGCAGAAATCGATGTTTGCAAATGGGAGCCCTGGGATCTACCTGGTATGTTAAAGTATGGTTTTTTATGTTTTAAAGTTAGTTTTGTTTCATTTGTTGGTTGTTGATTGATGATTTGGTGATGTGGGTGTTTAGATATGTCAGTTATTCAGACAAAGGATCTAGAGTGGTTCTTTTTCTGTCCCCAAGACAGGAAGTACCCGAATGGGCAGCGGTTGAATAGAGCTACCGATGCTGGTTATTGGAAGGCTACTGGTAAGGATAGGAAGATCAGGTCTGGTAAGAACTTGATTGGCATGAAGAAGACGCTTGTTTTTCACACTGGTAGAGCTCCAAGAGGCAAGAGAACCAACTGGGTTATGCACGAGTACCGCGCCACCACCCATGATCTTGATGGCTCCCACCCTGGCCAGGTTCACCACTAACTCCTTTGCTTTCTTTGATTTGATTTACATTGTTGTAGTTTGTTTGGTTGATATGGGAGGTGAAGTTTTTAAATTTTACATGTTTTGGATAGGTAAGGCATTTAGTGTTTCGTTTGATTCGGTTTGATTTGGTTTGTGGTGATTGGTGATTGTTTTTGCGGTTTTTGGAATGCATGTAATTGCTTTGTTGTGGTTTGTTGAGTTGCGATTAAGGCTGAGTTTGATGACTCAAGTGTTGGAGATTATTAATTTTTGGGTTCATTTAGTGGTTCTTTTGATTTGGTTTGCAAGGTAATTGCATTCGCAGTTTTTGGAATTTGATTGATTGCATTGTTGTGATTTGCAGAGTTTCGATTAAGGCTGAGTCCGATCACTCAAGTGTTAGAAATTGTTAATTTTCTGGTTAATTATTTTGCTTCTTTTGATTTAGTTTGCTTTTGTTTGTGGAAATTGCATTTGTGGTTTTTGGAATGTGATTAATTGCGATGATTTGTGAAGATGTGATTTAAGGCTGATTTTGGTGACTGAAGTTTTTGAGATTGTTGATTTTTTGGTTCATTTAAATGCAGAATGTTTATGTCCTTTGTCGTTTATTCAAGAAGGACGATGAGACTGTTGAGATTTCTCATGGTGATGAGGTTGAACCTACTGAGTTATCTCCTGCCTCAGCTAATACTCCTCCGGATGATAATGTATCTGAGTTGGCATTGCCTGAGGCACCTGTGATGTTTGACATTGTAGAGGAGAAGCATCCCATTAGTACCAAAGGCTCTCATTTGTCTGGAGTAAAGACTGATCATATGAAAGGCCTTGTGGAGCATCAAAGCAACAGCTCTAATGCTTATGATGCAAATAGTCAAATGGTTCAAGATCCAATACTTGATAATGAAGTGAGTACAATGAGTTTGATTTCATAAATACTAAAATTTGCACAATGTTAAATGATATTCTAAACTTATCGTCGTGCTTCTTTCTTCAGATTGATTCGTTCAGAATTGAGGACTTTATCATCGATGATCCAATAGAGGATGTGTTTTTTCAACTGCCCTCATTAGGGCCAAATGCAGTAGGACCTTCTCACCTGGATATCACCAATGACTCTAGCAAGAGTCATAAGGAAGTGCAGCTTTCGCATGAATCAGAAGCTGATTTTGAATTCTTGAATTCCATTCTAAACACTTCAGATGAGTGTTTGCATGATGCTAGTCTAAACATATCAACTACTGAAAATGAGACCACAAAGAACATGTCTTTTGTTATGGATAGTGGATCCTATGTAAGTGAAAGTTACTTCTAATACATGATTGTGTTGTGTACATTCTTTCAAGTTTTTGCTTCCAAACTTTCTCAAGATTTTGAGGTTGTAGTGGTCTAGAGTAGATGCTTGTGTGTTATCTTAACATAGTTATTTGCATCTTTAGCAGCCTGAGCCAGAGTTTACCGGTTCTTTGTATTCTGTGGAGACCATTGTTGGAGAGGCTCCTTCACAGGTGGCAGGAACTCGAGAAGAAATCAATCGTTCAATTTCAGACCATAGAGCTCATTGTTGGACGCATCCAATTCATGATCTGGATGCTTTCTCTGGCAGTTTGACTGTGGAGCAATCCTCTAATGTTTTCAGTAGTCATGGTGAGTCAGACAATCACAATGTTGTTGGCAACGATGATAATGGAACTGGAATCAGGATTAGGACTCGTGCACCTCAACGTCAATGGAGTCGGGTTGCTTTGGGACAGGGTATTGCACCAAGAAGAATTCATCTGCAGTGTAACCTCCAAGTCCAGGCAGGTAGCGTGATGTCAAGAGCTTTAAGCTGTACACCTAAGGAACAAGAATCAAAACCTAATGTTTTAGAGGTTAGAAGTTCATATGTGAAGATTTTGTAAAAACTGCCAATGATATCTAAACATAGATAGTAAATTTGATTCGATTTCATTGTGCAGGAGTCAAAAGCTAAGGTAGAGGCATCTGCTGCTAGTGTGTGTGCAGATATTAGTGCTAGTGATGAACCACAGGAAAAATCCCATTCTGAGTTGACTGAAAACAGAAATATATCTGAAGAACTTACCACCAATGATGGGCCAAATGAGAGGTCAAACAATATCATTTCAATGGACAAAGTGGTTTCGAAGGCTTCTCGCCCAATTTTGTCATTTGCTGTGATGTTTAGGGTAGCTGCAGTTGTAGTCATGTTGGCAGTCTTGGTTAGTTTTATGCGTGGAGTCGCTTAGGACATAAATTTTGAAGCTGCTTAGAGTTGTTAACTCATTAGTCAATAATGTATAGTCTGGCCAACTTCTTTTAGGCTTTTCGGGTTAATACTGACTAGAACTTATTATAAGGATAGATTTTTTCCTTACTATATGTTACCATATACATCTATCTATAGCTAGCTGTTGCGGTATATGCCCGGACTTAGTCTTGTATTTTTGTTGGTATATATTTCTATAGAAGCAGCTTCGTTTCTTTGAACTTTTGTGTATCCCTTTATTAGAGCATAAAAATTCTCTCTTTTACATCTTTTACTTGCCGCTTTTACGAAACAACATATAACTTGTAGGTAGAGAACTCATCAAGAAAGATTGCGAACTTTGTTGATCACGCTTGAATCTTGGCTATTAGACTCTTACCAAGCAGCTTTTGTTGCGCACTCATCTAAGATGTCATCTACTTTATAAGCCAGCCGCACCTTTGAGCTTCCGCAGCCAATTCTGAACTGCCCTGTCTCTTAGTTGCTTCTCCTTTACATCTTCAGGCACAGCTTGATGGTTGAGAGCACAAGCTTGATAGTCTCATCATTTCTTTCTCAACACCCCAAATCAGCCCAATCTCATTTTGAATGAGCGAGTTCAGTTTGTCCAGCTTAAATTTGAACAAGAGCATCATCTATTTTGTCACTTGCAATGTTGGATATCCGAAGCTATATCTGAATTTATGCCTTATTGCCAAGTTATTGGATCCAATTTATGCCCATTTATACTATTTGGGTTGGCATTCAAGTGAATTACATGTAATATATATATTGGATCAACTGTCCAAAATTATTATACAATTTCTTATACGAATTTTGAGCCTTTAAATTAAAATGAATTGAAAGGTTAGGATTGATTCTTGATGGCCAAAGAATTAATCCTAAAGGAAATTACCTGAATGTGTTGGATTCCAACCGATCTTCAATCTGGTTTCTTTTGGTGTTGACTCTTGTGCCAAATTTTGTTTAATCGGATACATATTTTTTTATTTATTAAAAGTTAATTATTTAATTTATTATGTGATGATATGTTATCATATGGGAATGTTTTATTTTTTTTTAGAAAAATTATAATTTTATTTACTATATACTTCAATGATATATAACTTAAAATATTTTTATTCCATATAAAGATTATTGAATATAATTTTATTTAATAAAAAAAAAAGAAAGAAATGTTTTGATCTTATTAAAAAATTATTACTAAAGATAATTTTTTATTAATAAAAATATTATAATTAAATTCTATTATATTTAATTCAATCTAATATAATATTATATAGTTCAATATAATTCAATTCAATTCAAACCAAACAGGAGAGTATCAGTGTCATATTATCCTGTTTCAACGGTTGCACGCGCTTTCAGTTTCCATCTCTTCTGTTGCCGTTTGGTTGATAACTTGGTACACTCAAATGGCCACCATAACCATTCCTCTATGTCTCCATTTGCTGGTGATTCTGCTCCCATCTTTGACTGCAGCAGTCGTTGGTCGTAGGATTGATGATGAGAGTTTGATAAGTGAATATTCAAGGTCAGCTGAGAAAGATAAGGGTTGGTTGGTGTCAATAAGGAGACAAATCCATGAGAAGCCTGAACTCAAATTCGAAGAACACAACACCAGTGCTCTTATCCGCGCACAACTTGACAAGCTTGGCATCTCTTACACATACCCTTTTGCCAAAACCGGCATTGTAGCACATGTTGGCTCTGGTTCTGCCCCCGTCGTTGCTCTTCGTGCTGACATGGACGCCCTCCCTCTCCAAGTAGCCCTATATATATATATATTCCGTTACGTTTTTAGCTTGCTTTTGAGTTGATTGGTTGTTTGTGTGATTGTGTAGGAACTGGTGGAGTGGGAGCATAAGAGCAAAGTTGATGGCAAAATGCATGCTTGTGGACATGATGCTCATACCACTATGCTCCTTGGTGCTGCCAAGTTGCTTCATCAACGTCAACACTATCTTAAGGTCTCAATTTTTTATTTTGTAGTTGCTGCTATTTAGTTTTTACCTCATGTTTATTTTTGGTTCTTGTTCTATTGATCATGTTTCAGTGGTGGAATTAGGCTCCTTGATGCATAATTGTTTAGGTAGATTAGAGAACTGATGATTATATTGTGTTGACTTTAGCTACATAGCTTTTTTTGTTCAAAAATGGGTGATTTATTGCCATCATGCTTTATCTTATTTGGAATTCGATGTTTCCTGATTTTATTAGTTGAAGTAACCAATAAGAACGTGAAGAAATATTTGTAGTCTCAATTGACACTTGAATTTTCCCTGGTAGAAACAATGTCCTTTATTCGACCAATTGGATAGATGTATCTTTGTGATGGAAACTTAAAAGTAGAGTGTTTGAGAGAGAGAGGGAGATTGTTTTCCTCTCTTGGACAAAGTATTGCAAATAAATGGTATTTAGTTCAATTGCCATAGCGTTTTAGTGGTATCTCTGTTACGGGTAACATTAGTGTCATATTCATATTAATATTGTTATTTCGGTGATGATTTTGTCTATATGACCAATTTGTTAAGAGTTTTGTGTTCATGTCTTCTACTTGTAATGGAAAGTTCCTTATGAATAGATTTTGAGCCCTTGTGCATGCATTTGTGCTCATGTATGCATCTGAAAGATATGTCTTTTACCGTTCTCTTCCTTGTTTTTATCTAGCTTTTCATTCGTTGTCCTCTTCCATTGTTTCTGCTTTTGCTCTCAATCTTTATGATCAATGTCAACTTGGAATTTTAATGTTAGACTGAACTATAATTGAACTGCTTTCCTTTCATTTGTATTAAAAGGGAACTGTGAGACTCCTTTTCCAACCTGCTGAGGAGTGTGGTGCTGGTGCTTCTCACATGATAAGCGAAGGTGCTCTTGGTGACTCCAAAGCAATATTTGCAGTACATATTAATGACAAATTACCCACAGGAAGTATATCATCAAAATCAGGGCCGTTCTCAGCTGCTGTGTGCATGTTTCAAGTAAAAATAGAGGGACAAGGTGGGCATGCTGCAGTGCCTCATGCTACAGTAGATCCAATTGTTGCTGCTTCATTTACAGTACTAGCTTTGCAACAACTCATTTCAAGAGAGACTGATCCAATCCATAGTCAAGTATGCTTTCTTCTCAACCTCCGCATGATCTTGTCAACTTGTCTTTGCAATCAATCCCTGCAGTAATATACAATCAATAACATTCATGAGATACTAAGTAAGTCATTTCTCAACCTTTAACAAATCGTCCTCAACTTCTCTAAAACTTTCTCCATAAGTGTAGAACACCAAGTCTTTTTCACCAAAATCCATGATGTATGCCCTCAGAAACATATAGAGAGAAATTCCATGTAAATTTCAGTCACTATGTTGCTTTTCTTAGCTATTTGGTTATGCAACAGTAAAGCATATTTAGAGGTTATAAGTTCAATAATTCATGATAAGCTCTTAATGCTAACAATTCTCCGTTGGCTGAAGGTGCTGTCTGTTACTTATCTCCAAGGTGGGACTGCTTTGAATGTAGTTCCATCATATGTCGAGTTTGGAGGCACTTTAAGGAGTCTTACAACTGAAGGCTTAAAACAACTCCAAAAGAGGTTGAAAGAGGTATACACTATTAACAAACATTTCATTATCATGCTTTATTGTCATTTTAACGTGGAATAGATAGGTAATAGAACTCAATCTTTCTTATTTTGTGGCTATGAAAATAATGTAGTAATATCTACGCCTTTTTGACATGCTATTCCTCTAATAAGTAGCACAAGTTGGAGAATATGATTCTAAGTACTATTGAGCCTACAACATATTGATTTTTAAGCTGCCTAGTTGCTTATATGTCACATTTGTTTTGCACAAAAACAAAACTAGAATGAGTGAATTTTGTTAATCTATTAATAGTAAGTAGATAACAAGTGGAGCTTGTTGTAGGTTGTCGAACAAGAAGCAGCTGTACACAGATGTAAGGCACACACTGACATGAAAGAAGAAGAATTCCCACATCTTCCTGCTGTTACAAATGACCATAGTTTGCATCTGCACGTCAAGCGGATTGGTGGACTTATGCTTGGTCCTGAGAATGTAAGATTAGCTAAAAAAATTATGGCAGGGGATGACTTTGCCTTCTATCAGGAACAGGTTCCCGGAATCATGTTTTACATGGGAATTCGAAACCACGAAAAGGGTTCAATTCACTGTCCACACTCCCCTCACTTCTTTCTTGATGAGGATGTCCTGCCAATTGGTGCAGCTCTAGAAGCCAGTCTTGCAGAAATGTATCTGAACGAGCACCAAGGTGTTGTTGTACGGTAAACATTTTCAAGAAATGGTGTAGACAATCACAAACAGCCTTATAATCTTGTGTATTTAGTTAAATCAGATTCATGTGATGATTAAAACAGTGCCTTTAAATCTTTTCATACAAGTGCCCATTGCACTAATGCAGTGCTCTGTTTAGATGATGCCAGTTCCTTTCCTGTACACTTTATTATACCCAAATGTACCATTGAACTTTTACCATTAAAGATGATACTTAGTAACTATATTGTACTTTAACCAAATTATTTTTTCTTATATTTTTAAATGTTGCAAGTAATGTCACACGGTTTGATGTAGTTTAATGGTAGAAAGCACTCATCCAGGTTAATTAGTTTTCACATAATGCATATTACATGTATTTTATTTTTTAAGTAGAATATTTCTTGTTATACCTACTTTTGATTCAACTTTTCCTTTCATCTCCCTGATTGGATTCAGGCACTATAACTCTCTTGTGGGGCTTATGCATGTGAATCATGCTAGTAGAGTTCCATCACATCAAACCTTTAACTTGTTCCTAATTTCATTTTAAAAAAATTATAAATAAAAATAAAGATATTTTTGTTGATGACATCAAGCAGGGAAGAGAGTAAATATCGATCTCAATAAAGTTATCATGAATAGAAATTCCAGAAAATACCAACTGAAATAAAAAAATTTATATATATATATATTGTCAATATTATATTTTAAAAATATTTATAACGGTAAAAAAAGATAATCCTATTTTCCGCCCTATAATTTGACATAAAACCAAAATCCTCTTATATTTTTGAAAATTCCTAATATTTCTCTCATTGATTTATAAAATAGGTCAAATACTCTCTGTAGTATATGAAAATACCTAAAAAATCCTTTACTATTAAAGTTGATGCTAAAAATAAAAGTTTGACGGTTAATATAGAATGACAAAACTATAATGATATTTTGATAATTTTAATAATGATAATAACGATAGATGGTAAAATGAGATTTTTTAAAATTATAAATAAATAAATTGACGATTATGTCAAACTATAAGAGAGAGAAAATAGGATTATCTCTATTAAAAATATGTGTTTTTCGTTTTTGTTTTTGGAAAAAAATATGCTTTAATATGAAAGACAAATTGGGTAAAATGAGATAGTAGATAGGCTGCGAGAAGGCCCAAGTCCAAGAAGAGAGAAAACCCTTATCAGGAATGATAACAAAAACCCCGCCTCAAATGTCACAGCAGCGGCAGCAGTAATAGCAGAGCTACCTACACACGCTAAAACCAAAACCAACCAAAGAAAGCCATATCCATGTCACCACCTGCTCCTGCTGTCGAGGTCCCCGAGACCCATCTCGACGAAATTGAAAAGAAGAAGCTTCAGGTTCTTCTTCTTCTTCTTTTCTCACATTTCTTTTTGTTTTCTATCATTGTTAATGTGTGTGGTACATGTTTGTTCTCTGAAGGATGATGCGCCTGTCATTGAGGACGTGAAGGATGAACACGAAGAAGATGATGACGAGGAGGAGGACGACGACGATGATGAAGATGACAAAGATGATGACATTCAAGGTTTTTTTTTTTTTTTTGGTTTTACAATGCATAAATCTTTATGTTAGTGGTTTTTTTTTTTTGTATTTTTTTTTTTGTTTTTTTTGTTTTGTTTTGTTTTTTTTTTAATGATGGGTTGTTGAATCTATGTCTAGGTTTTAGTTTCTTTTCTGGGTTTGCTTCAAAAACTTTTCTTTTTTGTTTTTTGTCATTGGACTTTAGAGGTTTAGGTTTTTGGTTTAGTGATATGAGTTATTGTGGAAATGTTTGAATTTTTAGGCTTATTGGAGTTCTTCAAAGTTCTGTTCATTTTTTTAGGTGTGGTGTGAATTTGATGGCCAAATACTGCTTCTGTTTTTGGTATTTTTTAAAGTGGGAAAGGATTGATCTTTAGCATTTTAGTTAGCTTGATTTTCGTTTGAACGTATGATTCCGGGAAGAATTAGTAATTTGATAGTTAGAGTACTGGAGAAGATAAAGTTTCTATAAAATGATGACCAATTCAGGCATTTTTTTAAGTATTTTGAGATTGTGTTATTGTTGTTTAAAAGAGAAAGGAAAAAATGTTCGAGGGATTAATTGCATTTAGCTTCTTTTGCATTATTTTGTACAGTTTGATTCATTCGTTGCTGGCACTGACTTGGTTATTAAATTGGATCCGATATGTGCTGAACTTCATACTAGGAAAAGTTAAATTTTTGGAGGTTGTAGTGGTTTTTTTTGTTTACTTGCACTCATTTCCTTCAAAAGGATTCTTCAATCCAATGTTCTGAAGGATCTTTGTTGTAGTCTTAGGTGCTTCTTGAGTTGTAATATTTGTGGTGAGTGAATACTACTAAGACAACCACTAATCCATACAGCTTCAAAGCTCTCTATAACTCTAATAGAGATATAAAGAGAGTTAGGTAGTGGAAAGAACCTATAAAAAGATGTAGGTAAAAGGATTTTGAGTTATAAGGTGTCTTTTATATGTCCTTAGAAAAATTTAGAAAGCCTTCAAACATCTAATGGGTCAAGCCAACACTATGGGCGAGTGGGAGATGATGGATTTTGGGCCTATAAAATAAACCTGATGGAATGCCCTTTAAGTTTCTCTACGGATATATAAAAGACACTTCATAGCTTAAAGAACTCATCTTTTTGCCTATATAATCCCTATGAATTATTTCCTACACACTCCTTCTATTTAGATATGTGTTCTAAAGAGCTTTTGAGTTATGAGATTCATTTATTATTTTTGTAAGTTGTAATAATCACTCTTCATGAATATTACAATTTAAGGAGCATTGTAAATTGTTGTAATTATCATAGATGTGATTTGTAGATGTTGGATCGATGAATCAGTACTTCTTAAACTTTCTACATTGGTGAATGGTAGCAATGTGATACACATCTAGGCACATGTTATAGATTTAAATTTGATTTAGACCTTTATTGCATTGGTGCAACTCAGGGATAGGAGTAATGACCTTTTGGTGGTTCTTGCCACTTTCCTATTGTAATTCCTAATGTTTTTGTTTTTTCAATGTCTGTGTGGAGTGTAATTTATATGTTTTTCTATGATCATGGTTGCTTATAACTTTTCACAGTTGTTTGTGGATGTGCAATGCTTAATTCTTGGTTCACTATATGTGCTGGTGCTTTTTAGTTCTTCTAACATCTTTGTTGTAGCTATTGTAACTCTAAGGCTCAGCTACTTTGTAACAGATAGTTTATGGTTCGATGTGTTTTGAATTCTCTTGTTTTCTGTATTACTTTGTCGTCAGACTGTTCCACATGGATTTATTTTTCCTCACCATTTGTATGCAATGAATATCTTCTCTGTACTGATTTAAATTATCTTGTTGGAAAATGGGATGCAGGTGCTAACGGAAGTTCAAAGCAAAGCAGAAGCGAGAAGAAAAGTCGCAAGGCAATGCTGAAGCTGGGCATGAAACCTGTTACAAACGTTAGCCGGGTCACCATCAAGAGAACCAAAAATGTTAGACTTTATATCTTTTATTGGTTTTTATTTTATTTTATTTTATTTTTTATTTTTTTATTCATTTAGTTGCTCTGCCTATTTGATTGATGGTAATTTACCAAAATCTCCCTGCCTTGCAGATACTATTTTTTATCTCAAAACCTGATGTTTTCAAGAGCCCAAATTCGGAGACTTATGTCATATTTGGTGAGGCTAAGATAGAGGATTTGAGCTCACAGCTGCAAACACAGGCTGCCCAACAGTTCAGGATGCCAGACATGGGCTCCATGATGGCTAAACCGGATGCCACTACTGCAGCTGCTGCAGCACAGGCTGATGAGGAAGAGGAAGAAGTTGATGAGACTGGTGTTGAGCCTAGGGACATTGATTTGGTCATGACACAGGCTGGGGTTTCAAGAAGCAAAGCTGTCAAAGCTTTGAAGGCACAGAATGGGGATATTGTTAGTGCTATCATGGAGCTTACTACTTAAAAGGAGCACCATCAATGACCTACACGTGCATTTTGTTGAGTTTGCCAAACTGATGTCAACATTTAATTATCATAGTCATTTTGGCCTTTCCATGAATTGGGTGGCTGAGTTATTTATTTGTTATTATCTTATGCAAGACGAATTCTGTTGCAATGAGGGTGAGTAGCTATCCTCTTGCTTTCTTCTTTTGCTCATCATTAATTTATGTCCCATCCCTGCTTATCTTGGTGTTGATTTTATTTTCATAGCATCATTTTTTCTTGTGGTCTGCAAATTTTACAAGGTTTACCATTACATGATACAAAATGCTTTATAACCTCACTGATAGTTTATTTGTAATCAAACAAATCTGAAGCACGAAAAGACTTGAGAAAGCATGCTTGTCTCATTTAAATTTTTCTATGTTAGTTGATGACCCTGCAGTTTGCTCTTATTTCTCCAGTATTACCTGTTAAGACATCAAGTTGTCCCATCTTAACCATTGCAGTTGCAAATTTGTTCCTCCAAAGCATTTCATTCATCGCATTTTGATTCACTTGACTTGCTGTTGCTGGATCTGTTAGTAGAGTTTGGTCTGATGTGAACAATCCACGATTGTTTTGAACATCCACGTAATACCCGACATCAGTGATGCTTGGACTAGAAGGGTTCATTGGAACAACCAAATTAACATTGGTGCTACCTTGCGGGCATTGCTTCATCAACTGAGCAGCATACATGGGGTTCAAACTTGGGTCCTGCTTCCCGGTTCCATTAAAATTGTATAGTCTGTTAGAGAAAGAAGTGCAATGAGAGCGCCCAATGGTGTGTGCTCCTGTATATTTTAACAGTATTAGAAGTTGTGTCAAATTTGTCGGAATTTTTTACACATTAATAACAAATTGTTTGAAAATGTTAAATAGTTACCGGAGAGTGTAACCATTTCTTCTTGTGTCAAACCCTTGTTTGCAAAGAATCGAGTGAGTTGGTTGACAGTGAAAGTTGGGGGAGGCAAGTTTGTCGATGCCTCAGAGGCTAGTGAAACTCTACCGTCTCTTCTTCCAGCAGGAACATCATACCCGGGACCTCTAGTCTGCACACAAAATTAAACATGTAATCAAGGATCAACATGTTAGTAGATTAGACAAATTCAGTAGCTTTGCTTGGTTGCTTACTATCTCTACACTGTCCCTTGCCGCAAATGCGATTATGTCAGCACAAGATACAACTCCTTTACACATGGTTTCTAGTCTAGTCTTTGCATTGTCAATAACTTCAAATCCTCGTAGACTTGGGTTGTTTGCCGGAGAGTCTTTTTCTGCTGTGTTAGAGGAAGTTGAGTCAATGAGCACAGATGCGTCACAACCCTGAATAATGTTAAAAAATAAAAAATAAAAAAAATCAATTATCTATTAACTTGTGAGACTGATAGCTACCAATATGTAATGTCTTGGAAGAATAAATATAATCTTTTTTGAAATTTTCATCTATAAGTGATTAAGGCATTATTAGGACTTAAATGTAAAAAATGAAAGAGTTAATCTAATTTAATTTTTTACCCTAACAAAGCAATCATGGAAATGCATTCTAACAAGCCCAGCAGCAATTCCTCTGTCTTTGTCGAACGCTTTCCTGACCTCATCTTTGACAACAAACTCAACCAAACCACAAGAATTTTTATAAAACCCAACTTGAAGCTGAGAATCAACACTTCGAAAAACCAAAATCATGACAACCAAAATACTTAGAAGAGTTGGCCCCATGATCACACTCCTAATCTCTCTACAATCTTGTATCCTTAACATGAGTGCTTGTAACATATGATCATAAGAAGACCTATTTGTAGATGAAGAAAAATGATAATATATGTTATTTTTATATATGAATATTTAAGTGCCATGGAAAGTAAAAGAAAGGACAAATGGAGTGGTTTCCATGAGCATTTACACTCATAATTTATTTCATTATAATATATTTCCTGGCTTCATGGCTCAAATTTAGAAAGTAATATTAGATTATGGGAATCTGTTTTGGTTGACTAGAATGCAATAAAATCCAATGATAGTTGTTAGAATTCACTATTTTATATGTTGCTTTGTAATAATTTTCATTTGAGGGGGCTGTCCAAGGACCGGAAATTATGAACAACCGGTTGCCAATTTTGACAAAAGAGACAAGCTGATATCTTCTAAATACATCAACTAGGCATATGCTTTCAAGAAATTAAAAATTGGCTACACAGATTTATAGTGGCTGGATCTGTCTGTCAATCCTGTTGTGTGCATCAGTGCATGAGTAATATATGCCTGAGATGAGGTTTTATTGTCAACTATGTACACCACACCGTTACATTTTTCAGGATCAGACAAAAACATTTTGTTATATATGAACTAATTTGAGGGTATGGGGGGTCGGAGTGTTGGGTGGTACATGTAAAGGAACCAAAAAGAGATCATTTTCATTAATATTTACATGCATGCATGCAATGCTCTAATCAAATCTTATAAGGAACCAATTTTCTTATCCTTTTGGCTTTTTATGTGTTTTGAAAAGAGTATAAGCTTCTTTCCTTTTCATCACTTTCCACATTAGACTGCTGATTATTAATTTTATATTAGGAGAAAGCTAATTCATTAGACCAAATCCTCAACTTTATTGAATTCAACTTAAGTCTTAAACAATGTTGGGGAATAGGAATACACTAGGTGCCAATTTTATTTTATTTTTTTTTATCTTTAGTGATATTAAAGATAGATCTATAATTGAAGCAACTTAAAATCTCTTCAAATCACTCGAGTACTGTAAAATCATTCTCAACTGGAGAGCACAATATCAAATAAAAAACAAAATGTTGAAAACATAAGTTGATATTAGATCCATCAAGAATTGACCATACAACACCATTGACTATAGACCAAAATACATAAAACCCCCTTGAGGTAAACCTTTAAAGACGTGAAATCAACATTTGGCTTTTGTTACAAATTAACTCCTAACTTAATGATTAAATTGGATGAATTATGATTGTTGATCGTGTGATTAGATAAAAAGATGTAAATGCCCTTGTTAGTTTAAATTAACAATTTTAAAAGTGAAAAATAAATTAAAAATTAAAATATGAAAAATAAATTAAAAATTAAAATATTGAAAAACAGATCAAAATCTTCTAAAATATTGTTTCACTTATTAATTTAACGAGTACTATATATTTTGTTCCTATGGAGGAAAAAGTGCTATATATTTTGTATATACATAATTAGAAAATACAATTAATATTGAGACGACAGTGGTACGAATTATGTATGCATACATCACATGTCCTTAATTATTCAGTATCCACTCAATAAGGCTCTAGTACTGGTTAATAACCCTACAATTTGCTCTAATTTCTCCACAAGAACCAGATAAGACATCAATCTGGCCCATTTTCACCATTGCATCTGCAAATTTACCCCTCCAAAGCATAGGATCCCCATAAATCGATGTCGCGTATTGATACACCTCACTAGCAGTGTCCGGATTAGTCATCAGAGTCTGGTCCGATGTGAAGAGTCCTTCGTTTTTCAGAAGATTAGTATAGTATGAGACGTCCATGTTGTCTACATAGCCATACGGGTTCATTGGCACCACTGTCAAATCATTAGCTGAGTTGGCGTTCTCCTGTGGACACTCCTGCATCAACATAGCAGCATATCTGTCATTCAAGCTCGGATCCCGGCTCATGGTTCCATTAAAATTGTATAATCTGTCCCTGAATGAAGAGCAGTGGGATTGCCCTATTGAGTGTGCTCCTGCATATCGTACACGTTTAATTTACATGATCAATTCAATGTTTAATTCCATGTAAGGAGTCTATCTTTAGTTATACTTATAGCCAGTATATCTTTAGTTATATAGACATTTCCATCTTTTTTCTAATCAGGGTGTATATGGTCATAATCAGTCTTCACCATGATCATGATTACTTACTTTAAGATCATGCATACATATATCCATACATACATACACGTACAATTCTTAGTGCAGTCGAAACTTAATGTTTCGGAGACCGATTAAATATAAATTTTTATAATCAAATCTTCAAAGTATAACAAATTTTTATTAAATGAAAAGTATGCAACCAGATATGAAAATTAAAAAAGTTTTACGTAAAAGGAAAAAAGATTTGAAAGGAGGACAAAACATATACATTACTAAGCAAAGATGATAAAAATATGCACTTATTATCTTTTGTCAAATGAAGTTACAAACTCTGTAATCTCTTTTGTTTACATGATGAATTAATGAAAAAAAAATTGATTTATTTGAGCATCAAGTGTCAATTAAAAGATTGATTATATTGTTTTTATTGATATTATCTTATTAAAATTATAAACTGAAAAAGTTTAAATACTTATCTTATAGATATTAAATAATGTTTTCCTTCTAGAAAATCAGGCTGGTTTCCAAGTAGCTCCATCCCTTTACAATCATTCATGGCTAAATCCTGACAGAAAATAAAAAATAAAAAATATAATGTCTACACCAAAAAAGTTTTGGATTGTCAATAAATTATACAATTACCAGAGAGTGTAACCATCTCTTCCTGTGTGAAGCCCTTGGTTGCAAAGAGTTGAGTGAGTTGGTTGACATTGAATGTAGGGGCAGGTAATTCCGTTAATGTCTCAGAAGCTATTGAAACTCTACCATCTCTTCTTCCCGCAGGAACATTATATCCAATTCCTCCAGTCTGCCATACAATCACACACACACACACATATATATATATATATATTTAGATATACAAAGGGCTATATTTTAAAACCATAATAAGCAAAACTAGACTAAAATCAAGTTTCTTACAAGCTTCACACTGTCCCTGGCCGCAAATGCGAGTATGTCAGCACATGATACCACTTCCTTACATGCGGATTCGATTCTGCGCTTTGCCTCGTCAATGACTTCAAACCCTCGCAGACTAGGGTTGTTCACTGAAGAGTCCTTCTCTGCAATGTTTGAGGGACTAGAATCAAGCAGTACTGATCCATCACAACCCTGAATATATTGGTTCATTTATCTGTTATCAATATGTAGCTTTTACTTGAAAAAATATAGACTTTTGGTTGCTATTTAAAGGATGAAATAGGATAAAACATTAGGTTACTAAACATATATTCATAAAAATAGTCACCCATTATAAAATCTAATATATATTCGTAAACATAGTCATCCATTATAAAATCTTTCAAAATTCAAGAGAGTTCAGATCAATAGAAAATCTTTAATCTATTCTTTGTTTGTCATTAAAACATTAATTTATAAAATAGTATTATAAGAGAGATCTAATGAAGCAAGTATTAAAGTATAGGTTTGTGATTTACGTTAATAAAAATAGTAATGTGTCATAAAATCTTTTAAAATTCAGAAGAGTTAATATTAGAAGAGAATCTTAATTTATTCTTTGATTTTGAATGAAACATTCATAAAATTATTATTGTAAGCGAGGTCTAATTGAAAAAAGCTTACCCTAACAAAGCAATCATGAAAATGCATTCTAATAAGACCAGCAGCAACTCCTGGATTGTTATTGAAAGCTTTTGTAACTTCATCTTCAACAATAGACTCAGCACATCTACACGATGCTTCATAGAACCCTACTTGAAGTTGAGAATTAACTCCCCTACTTGAGTGAAACAAAACCACAAACAAAATGACAAATACTTGAACAATTATGATGCCCATCTGATCAGAACTTGTTTTATATTCTGCTTGAACTAATTGTACTACTCACTTGTAATATCACTATAGTGCTCGAAAACTAGTTATATATGCACATAAATGATATTATTTTGATGTGAGAATTAAACGAATTAAGGGATGAATTGCAAATTAACAAATCCAGCAGCGCACGTTAATCCTCACACCTGAAGTGTGGATATTAATTCCATGCACATGCCTTCTGTATTTCTTAAGAAATCTAAACGAAACATATACCCAACACTAAATCTGTATCTAGATCTATGTTTTATGCCTATATACAAATAATGTATTATATGACGATTTGTAATTTTTACAGTTTTAAAAAATATAAAATAATTATATTCAAAATTTCAATTAATTATACATAAAAAGAGTGAAATATTATACTATTTTATCTCAAATTGATCGTATAAATATAAAATATTCATAAATGACCTTTTTTTTTGACTTTTTGATGGGAGAAAATGAATTAAATTTACAGAAAATTATTTATATCTTATGTTTTAATATAATGATGAAATTATTATTTATTAATTTATACTAAACGGTGATGTACAAAAAGAAAATTGTGAACTTAATTATTTGGAGACTTTTCATTGTTAGTTGATCAATATTATATTGATTTTAAAGATAAAGGTAAAATCATCATATTACCTATAAAATAAAATAAAAAACTCTAAAATAATCTGCAAATTTTTTATAATTACATATTTATCCAAAAGAAAGTGTAAAATATATAAAATAATACCTAAAAACGGAGCACTTATTTGATTCCAGCATCAAAAAATTGAATTGAATTTTACTTTCATAGTTTTCGGTGAAAAGATAATAATATCATTTATTAAAAAAATAATAATAATCAAAAAAACTTTTCTAATCTGTCATCTGCTCCAATTCAATTTGTCAGCTTCATCAAGGCGCAACCTCCTTGGCCAATCAGGACTAGACCAGCAACTCTTCTTGTAATTTGCCGACCAGACAGGTGATTGCAAACAAAACAAAACAAAGATCAAATACAGATAATTGCAAACAAAGAAAACAATCAAACAGAAACCAGTACAGATACTTGCAAACAAAACAAGGAAACAAAACAAAGATAGGGAGCTGCTCCGTTTGCTGCTCTGTTTTGTGTAAAACAGAGCCGCAGCAAAGGGAAGAGATACAAACAGCAGTAGAGGAACAAGAAAACCGAACCAAAAAAAAAAAAAAAGACAGGACAAACAGAGTTAACAAAAGATTCGGCTATTAGTTATTCGCTAACTACTTGCAAAAGCTTTCGCTAACTATTAGTTAGTCAATGCTAGCGATCGCTGACTATTAGTTAGCCTTCGCGAACTCCGACGTTAGCGGCTTCTCATCTATTATTCAACCTTGAGTGATTGATGCACAATGTTGATTTTGCTCTTAGAGAAGAAGATGCATCGAAGCCCGTGATTGATGAGATCAAGAGGAGGTTGGAACAACAGCAAAAGTCTGTTTTTGTAAACAAAAACAGAGCTCTGCTTTTGTGAACAAATGGGCTTTATGACCATTTGTTCAGTGATAGAAGTCAGTTATCGAAGTTTTTAATACCTCAAACTCAAAGTTACCAAAGTCAGAAACTTTGACCATTTCGTTCACCAAGAGCGGTTTTTTTTAGATCTCTTGCGATTTATGACAATGGGCTATCAAAGCCCATTTGTTCAACGTCAAACACACTTCTCAACACTTTGACTTGTGTCTTTTCCCAAAACAAAAAAAAAAAAAAGGAAAATCCAAATGGTCTCTCAACAGTTTCGTTCTTCAATGAACTCACTTTCCCGCCAAATCCCTTCAAAGCCATCATCATTAACAAGCAAGAAATCACTCATTTTTCTTCTCAAAAACATCAAATCAATGACCCATCTCAAGCAAGTCCATGCCCAGATGTTCCAACTTGGTCTCCACCAAGACACTCAGACTCTCAACAAGCTTATGTCCTTTTGTACCGACCCTTCTCTCGGCAACTTCTTCTACGCAGAGAAGGTGTTTGATTATGTGAATTATAGGTGTTTGTTTGTCTACAATCTCATGATCAAAGCTTATGCCAAAAAGGGTAATTTTCAAAATTGTCTTTTGCTTTTCAATGCATTGAGATTGAATGGCTTGTCTGCTGATAATTTCACATACCCTTTCGTTCTTAAGGTTATTGGGTCCTTGGGAGAGGTCAACGAAGGCGAAAAGGTTCATGGGCATGTGGTAAAAACTGGTCTTGAGTTTGATACTTATGTGTGTAATTCTGTTATGGACATGTATGCTTTGTTGGGTAGGATTGATAGAGTGAAGAAGCTGTTTGATGAAATGCCTGTGAGAGATGTGGTTTCGTGGAATGTGGCGATTTCGGGCCATGTTAAGTGCGGGAGGTTTGAGGAGGCTTTGAGTGTTTTTCGACGGATGAGAAGGGAGAGTGGTTTGAGGCCTGATGAGGCTACTGTTGTGAGCACTTTATCGGCTTGTACTGTGCTGAAAAGTTTGGAACTTGGGGAGGAAATTTATGGTTATGTTACCACTGAGCTTGGATATACTACTATAATAGGAAATGCGTTGTTGGACATGTATTGTAAGTGTGGTTGTTTGAGTGTGGCGAGGAAAATATTTGAGCAGATGCCTAGGAAGAATGTGATTTGCTGGACCAGTATGGTGTCGGGGTATGTGAATTGTGGTCAGCTGGATGATGCTAGAGATTTGTTTGATAGAAGTCCGGTTAAGGATATTGTTCTTTGGACGGCTATGATCAATGGTTATGTACAATTTAATCGGTTTGATGAGGCGGTGTCATTGTTTAGGGAAATGCAGATTAGAAGGGTTAAGCCAGATAAATTTATAGTGGTTGCGCTTCTCACAGGTTGTGCTCAATTGGGAGCTCTAGAACAAGGAAGATGGATACATGGGTACATTGATGAAAACGGAATCAGAGTTGATGCAGTTGTTGGGACAGCACTTATTGAAATGTATGCAAAATGTGGATGTGTAGAGAAAGCATTGGAGATTTTCTATCATCTGAGGGAGAAGGATACGGCCTCCTGGACCTCAATTATAAGTGGACTTGCCATGAATGGGAAGATAAACAAGGCATTGGAGTTGTTCATGGAGATGAAACAAAATGGAGCTAGACCTGATGATATCACTTTTATTGGTGTTTTAAGTGCTTGTAGCCATGGAGGGTTGGTTGCGGAAGGGCGCAAAATCTTCACTTCCATGAGAGACACATATCAGATTGAGCCAAAGCTCGAACACTATGGATGTCTAGTTGACCTACTTGGTCGAGCTGGATTATTAGATGAAGCAGAGGAGTTGATCAAAGAAATACCAAATGGGAAAAATGAGATCAAAGTCCCACTTTATGGTGCTTTGCTTAGTGCTTGTAGAATCTATGGTAATGTGAAGATGGGTGAGCGGCTGGCTGAATTGGTAGAGAAAATTGAATCATGCGATTCCAGTGTTCATACACTTCTTGCCAATATCTATGCCTCTGCTGACAGATGGGAAGATGTAACAAGAGTGAGAAGGAAAATGAAAGATCTAGGTATCAGAAAAGTGCCTGGGTGTAGTTCAATTGAGATAGATGGCATTGTTCATGAGTTTCTTGTTGGAGATCCATCTCATCCAGAAATGGGAGGAATATACTCCATGTTAGATAGACTGGCTAAAGTGCAGTTGGTTTTAGAAGAAAATGAATTGGAAGAAGATAACCTGGCTGCTGTGAATGTTTAATGAACTTGTTGGCCTCTAGATGCATTCACTGATGTGGAGAAGTTTCGAGATGTTACTTGTTGCTCAATGTCCTTTTAAGCAAGAGGATCAATATTCTTTAGATCCAACATTTTGGAGAAGATGCCATCATTTAGAAGGTAGTCTTCAGGCGCATGAATTTTTTTGCAGTTTAATTTAAGTATCACATTCTTGCACATGGTCTTTAGAGCTGACTAGAAATTCATGGTGTTTAAAATTGCTTTATTTGCTCACATTGCTAGAATGATAATAGTTGAGAGTTAACAAATGGTTTGATATTAACATTGAAGACAGAAACCCACTACTTATGGTTGAGCCATAAGTTTTCGTTTCCTATCAAAAAAAAAAAAAAATGGTTGAGCCATAAGTAATTATTTAGACACCTACTAGAAATTTAATATAACTTCTATTTCCAGAAAAAAAAAAAAAAATTAATATAAACAAAATTGATGACAATAAGATCTTAAGTGTCACTTGCATATTAGAAACCATGTTCCTGTACAGGTATAGAGTGATATTGTATTGATCGGCAAGAGTATAGCTTATAGTGACATGATGTCTTCGTTAAACAGAGTTATAGTGTTAAGAATATATTAAGACTTGCTGACTGACACATTTTACTTCTATTATGGTCATTTTCTCCAACACATACCTAGTCTTTTTGTGTTCTTAAATTCATGCAAAAATCTTATTCTATTAATTTTTTCATCGTATATATGAAATAATCATAACGAGTTTCTTACATTAAAATGACTGTACAGGTTAAAAAGTATAAGTGCAGTCCATTTGTGGTGGTAGAAACTGATGGAGACAAGCTATCTTGGTCTGCTAATGATGTTGTTGGGTGAGTGTTTTAAGATCTAGTGTCTTTCCTTTCCTGGTTTCTTGCACTGGAGAATGATATAAGCAGGTGATATCCATAAGCTATGTCGACGCTGAATATAAAAAGTAGAAACCATTAGAAACGAATGATTATATGTTTAATTACAAAATAGAAGAAAGAAATATCATTTTATATCATTTTAAAATGAATGTTATTCCATATTCTTCATTATATAAGCAGATAAGCAATAAATGAACTTTTGTGCAATTTATCAGACGCTAATCAAGAAATAGTTAACTAAGATGGTGGAAGGAGGTATTGCTGCAATACTGGAGTTCAGTGGAAAACCTACTGAGGATATTATTTGCGAGAAAGAAAAAACATTGCGCTCTAGTCTTATCAAAGATGGTATCAGACCTAACACAGGTTGTTTACTTTCTTGATACAATGATCGTGGTCAAACATGGAGCTTACAGTGGTATGATATGGATTTTTGTTTAAATATATATTCTTAGTTGTGCTGATGTTGCTTCCATTACCAGTAAAATCTTTTGTTGAACCTTTTAGACATTCTGGCTTGTGATTATTAGGCAGATTCAACATTTTACAGAACAAATTGCATTGGCTTCAATCAAAGCCATTTGAATGAATGGAATCTTATTATATGTAAACTCTGCTGTTGACCTCTCATCTGCTTGAAACTAGGATACTATTTATAATAGCTTAAGGTTAACAGCAAAGACAATATACTCTTTTCTGTCATGTGTGGAAAATATGGATTCAATGAATGAAAGAAACAAAGAACAAACACCATCATTTTTGCCTGAGAGTCTGATATCAGTTATCCATTTATGATAGACAAAGAGACCAAGTCTGTTGATTGAGTATGCTGCTGTCATGGTAGACTCAAACTTGATCATGCTGAATAAGTGACTATCACAGTAGATTCAAATTGGTTTCCTGTTGGATCTGTTAGGAAAGCCAATGTGAATGCCATAAACATTATTATAGATCTTACCTTTTATAAAGTTACTTGTTTTGAATCTGCAGTTATTTATTGACACTATACTATATATTTGTTCAGTGGTTGCATTGAAGAGGAATGCAGTGCTAAAATGCCTCGAGGAGTTCTCATTAGGTTAGCATATTCACAATCATACATCAGTCCCTGTGCTCATCTTTCTATCCTTGAAGTGACCTTGAGAATTTTTGTTCTTGTTAACTGCGACAGAATAGGCATCCACTGCACACAAATTTATTCATTAGTGCTTATGTAAGGAAAATATTGCCCAGGGCAGTTGTAAAGATGTGTACTTTTATTTTGATGTGAGAAATTCCCATAATACATAATTATTACTGCTTCCCGATTGCTTCTCTTCCTTTCAGTTTTCCTTCTTCTTTGTTTAGGCTATCATGCAGAGGAAATAGAGAGGGCTTTCTTATACACTGCTGAATTTATCTCCATGAAGTCATCTTAAATATTCAATTTTAGACTAGGGTGGTTCGTCGAAGTTTGAGGGAGCTAGGTCAATTATTGTTATGATCTGAATCATTCTTATGTACGAATCTAGGAGGCTATGTTCGGATTTAATGGTGCAGTTCTTGGATGATGCTGGTCCAAAGCTGACTGCTGACACCCTAATAGAACATGAAGAATGCAAGTGTCCCAATTGTTTGTATTTGTTTTAGTATGTGCAAACACAATTTGAGACCACAACAAAGGGCCACAATCCAACTTGTACAAGTGCACCCTTGTGCAAGAACAAGGGCACAGATAATAAGCAAATAAATCATAAGCACACATAAGTTCATCAACCAAGTTCGAAAGCTTTTTACAAGTTTTGGGAGTAGCATAACACTTAAAACAGTAGCCCACACAAAATAATAGTGCCGTAAGTAAAATCGGATCGAGGTCCCAGCTCAGGGCTCAGCAGTTCTGCCCTGGCAGCTCTTCCTTTAATATGTGTTCCCAATCTGATGATGTGTTATCATAACAGCCCACAGGAACTTGATTCCCCGCCCTGTTCGTGCTGAGAGAATGGATAATGGGATCATCCTTAACATGTAGATGGAACTCCTGTACAGTTAACTTGTCTTTAGACTGATTGGCACTGTCATGATGCAAGACGTGTTCCATGCTTATGTCCAAAATTTCATTCTCAGATGTGTCTCTAACAGTTGGCAAATGCTTTCTATCTCCTGCAAATCCAAGATCTACATGCGGCAGTAGTTCACCTTCCATATTCGAATTGCTGGAATGATCAATCCGGCTTTTAAGGATGTGGAATCTAGCCATGACAGAAGCCTCAGCATCATCAGCAGGGTTACTTGAGCTTGAGACAAGTGTACCCCAAGTAGATATACCCGGTGAATCCATAGCTTCAGAAGCCAGTTTCTCAACCTTATTCAGATCAGGAGAAAGTTTGGAACTTGACTGTTCCTCTACATCTGTAGCACTCATATTTGCATTTGCTGCCCGGCGTTTTAGAATACGAGATCTGGCCAGAACATCTTCTTGATGATTGTTTGTGCTTATGATAGGAGAATCAGGGACAGGAATATCTCGAGTTGAACCATCCTTAACCTCTGGTACCAATATCCTACCCATGTTTAGATCGGGAGAAAATGTGCACTGTGATACTTCCTCCAGCTCTGCAGTATTTTTGGGCAATTCTGAAGCAAGAGAACAGCAGATTAAAAAAATAAGGGACATTCACAATTGTTTAAAGAGGAAAAAAAAAAAAAACAAAAAACAAAAAACAAAAAACTGGGCATTTTGAAGTAAAATTTAACCTTGAGCTTTTTGCAGCTTGCATCTCTCCATCTCAGTCTTCACACGATTAAAGCGAGCCCTACACATGACTGAATACAATGCAGCTTCTGCCTCAAGCCATAGATTCTTATACAAGAGTATTCGTGGCTGTGTTTCCTCTTCAACAAAATTCTCATGAAGAACCTTCTTTATAGCCTGCAAACCATGATTCATGACAAAAAAACATAAGACTTCCATGAAAAAGATTGCAATAATCATGATATAACTAGGTACAGAATGAAGGAACAGCAAAAGTAAATAACTCAATACCTGGGTGAGGTTATCCTCTTTCGCTCTGTCTGCATCACCCGTTTCAGAACCAACATCTGAACATTTGTCATGTTTCTTACCAAACACATCATGATGCTTCCTTTCCTCCTGGACATGTTGATAGTTGGGTTTATTCAAATCAGTAGCGATAGCTGCCTTTGTCTCCTGGGCCATGCTCACTGTCACATTCTGAAAAAGACATTATTCAGCTCAGGGATTGTCAAAACATCATTAAAAGCTTAAGCTTAGAGAAAAGGACTAATATTAGAGTCTAAATTTCTTCATGTGGCTTCTTACACATCTAAGGCATCTTTCTGGTTTTTAACAATCTTCAAAGACTGCCATTTTTTTTTTTTGGTTTAACCTGAAAGTGTTAATTTTATCATGCAGCCTGCAGGAAATTTAAAGTTCCTTTGTGCACTAAAGCTCCACCACAAGATGTTAAGAAAGCTGTGGCAGTCATCAACACAATCACAACATGAACCCAACAACCCCCCCACCCACCCCCCCCTCCTGTTACCTATCATGTATGTAAATTTCTATTCAATTTACAAAAGAACTGTTTTTCACATAAATTTACAACTTCATCGAAAACAGCATACCTTATGAAGCCCAGATGACTCTGCATGAAATTGATTAGTTTTCTGGGGAAATAGTGGTTCCTGCGGCGGAGATGCATGCCCAAAATTCTTTAGTATACACTTATCAAGGTTATTGACCACAAGTTTGAGGGTTTCAATGTCTTGTTTTTTTAATTCACACGACTCATTTGAACAGTGAAATAAAAGCAGTTCTGACAAGTTATGCGTTGTACTAATCAGTGTCTGGACACACATCTTTGGACTTCTGTTGTCCGCATGCAAGTTGTTAAGCTCCGTGGAAGGTGAACTCAAGACATGCTCTGTCACATGGAATGGCACATGTGATGAACAACCTTCAACAGCATCATTGGTATTCATCCCACTGTCTGCACCACCAGTCCATACACTGCAGTTCCTTTCAGAAGTCAGTTCACCTTCTTCAAGACTTTGTTGCATTGAGTGAAAAGGCTTAAAGTTCAATTCATCTGTTGATTTGTTTGGGACGACATTTTGTTTTCTCGGTTTGTCTAAGTAATCAGAAAACTGAACCCCAAGGCCAGAACTTTGTTTCATATGATAGGATCCTGCTTTCACATCATCCTCAGGTCCACGTTTCCTCGATGAAAAATTTTCAACAGAAGGCCTCTTTGGAGAAGGTGACAAATTATTTTCCAGACTGCCACTTTCCTGGTACATTGAATATTCACTTGGTTTGTGAGAAGAGAATTTTACAGAGACATCTGCATTGACAGGAAAAATTAAAGATCCCATATGAGTAGAACCATTGCTGGGTTCAATTTTCTTTCTAAGCTGTGGAGTGACAACCCCAGAAGTTTCAGATGGAGAATAATGAGAAACTGGTGCTCCTTTCCAACATGGTGAATCCACACCAGGATTGTAGTGATCAAAACTGTCCGAACATTCCTCAAAATGATTGACAACTTCATTACTATTGAGTGGCAAATTGAAGCCATGACTTATATGAGGAACTTGAAATCCATATTTTTCTCTGAACGGATCCTCAGTCGCTTTTACATCTCCCAACAGCTTAACATTTTTCTCTGGGGAAGATTCCGGAAAGCTATGAGTATCCCCTTCCAGATGAAAGCTAACTTGGCTAGAATCAAATCGTAATTTGCCATCAGAACTTTGCAAGGGATGAAAATCTTTCGTATTAGGGCAATTATTACTGCAAGCAAATTGGATATTGTCACCACCACTGCCAATTTCCACATTCTGAAATGGACTGGTTTTCGGCGCTTCAGTACCAGAACCAACGGTTGGAATGATAAGCCCAGGAGAAGACTTCATGACTGAAGCTATATCATTTGGAACAGTATCTTGCTGTTTCCCAAGATTTTCATATGGAGCACCATATGGCGTTTGATGGTTCCTATACCTGACATGATCAGCAGATGATGCGGTAGAATAGGTATCTGGAAATACCGAAGTGGATTCAAGAACTGATTTTCTTGAATACTCGACAGGCAAGAACTCAGGAGTTTGCCCTGGGAAGGAGTTAGAATCTAACGGTTCTCTGTTGGAAGTTCCAGGATGCTTGTCACTACCCACAATATCAATCCTATTCAATTTTTCTTCACATGCATTTGGGCCTTTGGAAGAATGAACCACTGTAAGCATTTTAAGAAAATTAACAGGAAAACAAACGAATAAATAAAGAAAGGCAGTGAATCAGAAATTTCTTAAATTTAATACTCAATTTTCTCTTTCTTTTCATTTCCTCCAATTTCACAATTCAAAAGCTAACTGTTCTTGCAAAAACTGCAATGAGATGAAGTATGCTGAGCTAGAAACTGTTACAAGGATAGAAAGGCTAAGGACAAAAGTGAACAAGCGTCAATAGAAAGATCCATAAATAAATAAATAAATAAATAAAAAGATGATGAGATTGAATTAAAATATTTTAAAAGATAACAAAAATACATTTCCCATACTTTCACAAAAGATGTAAAAGTGATGATATAAAAATCATTGAACCATCCTTTCACAATAGATATGATAATCACTTGCAAGTATAAATATAGTGAATAAAGTTACAGAGCTGTTATATACACAATTGTTGAATAAAATGTTGCGAGCAGCTTCTTATCTAGCTTTATATTGCTCATAGAATTCCAGACTAAGAAAAACAGCTTAAATTGATATATTTCAGCAGCCATATTTCACCAAAATTTTATTAGCAAACTAAGAAAGGAAATTCATTTATCATAAATGAAAAATCCACATGATATTTTATGATCACAAAAACATCCATACAAGTGTTTAAAGCATCCTAAGATGAACATTTCAAACTCAATTAAACACTTGTGCTTCACAAAATGAGGGTTGCTACTTGCTAGTAACCCGGTAATGAGCAAAAATGATAGAGATGACTAACTTCAAGAAGTGCCTATGCAATCAAAGTTCCTTAACCTATCATTAAATCAAGAGTTTGTTTTCAAGTTGACGATGCTACAACAACCAAAGCTCACAGACATGGAAAAAATAATGAAAATGAGAAACAACGAATAAAAGGAAAATATATTAAATCAGCAAGGAAGACTAAACTTCAATGCAGCGAATAAGAAATTAACACAACAACAATGAAGCATCAAACACCAAAAATGAATGTAGTAAAATTGTTATGAACTAAAACTCAAACAATTCTACAGTTTCTATATCTAAAGGACAAGGGAGAAAACAACCTGGGTTATAATCCTGGTAAACAGATGAATCAACCATATTCATCTCCTTTGAGCAGAAACCATCACCAATTTCAACCTTTCGACCATACTCCCCACCCCGCGATCCATCCCACAAGCTTGACAAGCTTTGAGTGTAATCATCATAGGTGAATTTCGTGGGGGAAACATAAGACGGGTAATAAGGCTTGGCTTCGATAAAACTAGAATCAGGAGTATTCTGACCGCCATAAAAGAAGGCAGCAGCAGCCTCGGTGGAAGCCACAGGACTAGAGTTACTATTATTCATAGCAGGCAAGTGTGGTGATGGTGAGCCAAATGAGTAACCGTAAGCATTTGAAGAAGATACTGATTCGAAACTTAGGGAATGAGTATTGAGCCAATTCAATGGTGGTTCAGTCAAATCAACAAGGGGTTTGGGTACTGATCGGTCCACTGTGAAGGGTGGAGCTAAAGCTGATAAATTGGAGGAGGAGGAAGACCCTCCCCCCCCTCCTCCACCTCCAACTCCATAAGGTGCAAAACCCATCATCATATATAAATTTGTAACAACTGAGTCCAACTGATCAAAACCCACCAAGATAACAATCAAACTAAAGAAACCCAGATAGGATATGCTAAATTACAACAAAACAACAACAGAGGTTGATCAAAATTGAATCAAAATGAACAATTTTGAAAAGCATATATATTGAATTCAAGATAGCAGCGATTATGTTAAAATTTGTATTGATAAACAGGAAATTAAATCAACAAAATGAAAATTTACCTGAATTCTGAGGCAGAGGGGAAGAGAGTGTGTGCGTGTGCGTGTGCGCGTGTGTATGTTGTCGAGATACTCAACTTCTATGAGAAGAAAGTTTTGGTTTTCGTTTGGAGAAGTCAGTCAGATTCTTATTTTTGTTTTTATTTTATTTTATTTTTGTGGGGTTTTTTTTAGACTTTTTATTAATTTACAAAGAAATTCCTCTTATGTTTTCATATATGATATTTTTATCCCATATTTTTTTAATATTATATTTTTGGATTATATTCTTATAAAGAAACTATGTTTAATCAAATATTAAACCTATAATACACCGACTTAATTAATTTTAGTATATGTTGAGATGAATATTATTATTATTATTTTATTTATTTCGATGAATTAATAAACTCGTTAATATATATATATATATATATATGTATATAAAATCTTTTAAGACCCAACAATTTGATTGTGTAAAAAGGTAATATACAAAAATTTATAGTACTATACATTAAGAATTTTTTTACTTAATAACTTTTATTTTATCAGTTAAGCTCTTTATCAAAATATGCATTTAAAATCTTTTTATCTTTTATTTGTACTAAATTGAACTCAACCTCATAGTTAATATTTTACAAGACATACAGCACTTTTTTATTAATTTTTTTTCCCCAGTTTCTAGTAAATAGTTATTCAACTTTACTACCACTTGAAAGCCCTCTTTTGAATCAAAACGGTTGGTAAAACACAAACATCATTCAAAGCATGATCATCATCAATAAGGATATTGAAATTAATCTCCTCATCAGTAAGCTACTAGTAAGTGATTTCATCGTTGTCATGTTCACTAGGATAATTCAAAGGAAGTTCAACACCTACCACAATTTTGCAGCATAAATAAAAAAATTAAAAAAAAAAAGGCTTCAAATAATCCACCATTGCCTTCATTTTCACCAATACCAATCTTTGAGTTATAAATCATTCATATGCATATCTTGGTAAAAAAACTATATATAATACACTCACAAGTAGTAAAAAACCTAAAATAATTTTAATTAATAATTATTTATTTATTAGTTTCAAAAAAATATTTATTTATTGATAAATTAATAAATTATTCATTGTTTGATAAGTCAATAACCTCTTTAAAATAATAATTTTGCTTAGTCTCAATAGTGTTATTTAATTTATTTTATAGATGTTTTACTATATTTATTATTATTATCTTATCAGATTTGTTTTTTTTTTTTTTTTGGAAACTTTATCGGATTTGGTTTTGAAATTTGATCAATCAATATGCATTGATACACATTTATTTGCCCCAGCGTAAACTTGTTCAACATCACTAAAAGCTGATTTACAACTAATTCACAACACTTTTAAAGAGAGAGAATATATATATATATATATGAGTTTTGCAAAATCTGCTTGAGATATAACCTTTCATAAATTATTTTCTAATTTTAAATTCAGATTAAAAAGAAAATGGGTGTTTGATAAACAAGTAGGTCGTTTCTAACTAAATTTTAAAATTCAAGTAATTTTGGTTACAACAAGAGAGTTTTTATCTATTAAAATTATAATATTATTTTTGAACAATATCAAACCTTGTCGTGTTATTGCAAATCTCCTTATGTAATAATCTTAATAACTATAAAACAAAAACCATGGTGGAAAAGTTTTACCACGTGTTTCATTCATAGAGGCTACAAGAATTTGATTTATATTTTAACAGTAATTGGCAAAACTTTTCTCTTTTAGTAATGATAAATAATAATAATAATAATAATAATCTTAATGACGTGTGTGTATATATACATATATATATATCCACACTCCTCTCAAATCAAAACAAGGCACATCAATTTTTTTTCTTTAATTTTCATTTTGTTTGTTTTTTAGGTGGTTGACCACTTAGACTTGTCTTTCATTTTTTTTCTTTTTTTTTTAAATCTTTCCATGACAGACATGAAGATGAAGAGAACCAAACCCACCAACCACAAAGTTGGTGCTTCCATGTATGTTGCTGTTTTTTGTTTTTCGCTTTTAATTATGAAAGATATAGAGTTGATTTTTATTGGGTATTGATTTTGTTGATAGCTTTGATGATGTTGATTGGGTATTGATTATACGGATGTGAATAGTGTTAAGAATTGAATATTATTAATGGTGTTCACTATTGAAAATGATGATGTAGTGTCGATCCACTTTTTTTTTTAAAAAAAATTTGTTGACTTGATTTCCATCCTCCATCAACAGTTATGAACAGTAGAGATTTACATGTGTAATTTTTTAAATTTGATTTCCATCGTTTAGATGAACATTGGAGATCAATATTTATTTAATTGATTTTTAATTTACTTTTGGAATAATCCTATTTTTTCTTTGCAGTTTGACATAATAACCAAAATGCATCACTAATTTAAAAAATCATTAAAAATCCCCCTATTGTTTAATTAAAAAGATAAAATATCCCTTATAGTTTAAGAAAATATTTAGAAAACTTTTTGTAGTTTAAAAATATCCAAAAAAAAAAGTTTGGTCTTTTTTATAATTATACATGCTAAAATTACATAATAGGTAAAATGAGATTTCCACAAACTATAAAGGGGCAATTAGCAATTATGTCAAACAACAGGTGGAATTATCCCTTTATTTTTAAAAGAAAAATAAATAAAATTTTTTAAAAGATAAAAATATTTTTAATGCTAGTTAAGTTTAACAAACTAGATTTTCTTTGACTAATAAAATGGATGTTGTCTGCAATTTAAAAATAATAATAATAGTAATACGCTTGCAGAACATTAAACCTCAAGGATTTGATGTAATTAGTTCAAAATACAATTTTTTTTGGCCCCTATATCTAATTGCTAAAATTGCAAAGTTTAAACCTAAAAATTGCTATATATATATATATATATATATTTTTTAACTATCACAAATATTTGTAATTTTAATTTGACTAATTATGATATTAGAATTTATTTTGTGTTTTTGTGAAGTTGTATTCCATATGGCTCAATTGAATATCTTCTAAAATATTATAAAATTATTTTGAATAATATGGAATGGGGTGATCATCAGTCTCTATATAAAATATTATTTATCAATTTTTTAGCAGTATTTTTTTTTTTTGTGTTATTATTAAATTATCATATATTTATTAATGTCATCCTTTTATTAATAAAAAATTAATCAATTTTTTTAAAATTAATCATCTTGGTGTGTTTATTTAAGTGATACATGTATTTATAGGTGAGTGGGTTGACCAGATGGACGTCGGCTAAGTGCATGTGAGCTAGAGGAGTTAGCCAAACCAACAAGTTCTCATAACATGCCAACACTCTAAACTAATAAGGTTTGCCTAGCCTCAGTATGGATTAATTGCTTTTCAACAAGAACCTTTTTATGTTCGTATGTGTGTGTTCATGCATGTGCGTGAGTGCGCGTACATGCATGCATACTATGTGTGTGTGCGCGCATGTATATGCATGTGTGTGTGAGCATACACATGCACGCACCTTCCAAGGCCTGTTTTCAGCCATTGACAATTGTATATGGCTCTCTCCAGAGTTAAAAGTAAGCAAGGAGTCAAGGACTGAAAATTTGATCATTGATGATGTAGGTCAGACTTTTTACATGACAACTAACATGGTGTTCAAGAAGTATTCCATAGATTGACATAGGCTAGTGAACTCAATTCATTGCAACTTATATTTTGTATGATACTGTTCTGTAAAAAAAACAAAAAAAAACAAAAAAAAAAAAACAAAAAAAGAAAACAAAAAATCTCCATTTTATTTATGTTAACTGTTATTTGCTTTCAAACATTGCAGATTTATTCAAAATTTAATGTTGTTGGAACTTCTACTCTCAAACATAGTCTGTAGTTTATTTCACTTTGAAAGGTCAAATGGAACATTCAGATAGCTATAGGCCTTTAGTCTTTTAAAAATAAATAAATAAATAAAAACCTCCAACTATATTAATAGTCATGAAATTGTGATGGAAGTGGATGATTCATATAATACCAAATAAGTTGGACCTACCATAAGTCTACAACATGATGGTGGAATATACAAGTCTAAACTAATAAATTCAACCCCTCCTGCAATAATATAAATACACCCCAAAAGATATATCAGTTCCAAAACAGAATCTGGTAACAAAAACAAAACTACAACCCAACTTTGCATTATAAAAACTACTACTTGACTGTGAATTGCAAAGTCCGAAGACATGGCTATTCATCAGAAACGAAATCTGAAAGAAATTCAACTAAAAAAGGGATATTGATCATTGAATGCTTTATTCTGTTTAGGATCGATAACCTTCAACAGGGCTGAGGTAGAATCCCCGCGCATATCAGAACCTGTCTTGTCAATTTCATCTAGCAGCATGACCAGAATGCAAACTTCTACTCTCTGATGAATCAAAATTGACACGAACTTTCAGTCTCCTTAAACTCCGCAAAGAAGTCACGCAATAGTCGATAAAGAGAAAGAAAGTAAATACCACCAATTCATATATCATCATCACATATTAAACAATCTAGTCAGCAAGAACCATAAAATATCATAATGAATGTCAGTCAACTAAGCAACCTTAAAACACCTAGCTACTAGTTGACCCTATTTGATGCCGGCATACAGGACAATCAGGTCCTTGCCCCGTCCATTTGTCAATGCATCCGCTATGAAAAGCGTGCATGCATTGGGGCAAGGTTATCTAAATTAATCTCCCCTATCTCAAAATTTTCGACACAAATGGGACACTACACATTGTGTGTTAGAGCTATTCCATCATATCTATACCAAGGTATTGACTCTCTAATGGTTACATCGACTCCTCTAACAACAGGGACATCAGGTACTTGAGGTGGGTTCACTACTGGTGCTTGAGGTGCGTGGGTTCACTATCGTTGCTTGCGGAAGGTTCACCAATGATGTACAATAAACAAATATGGCTAAAAGACATAATAATAAAATAAGAACCAACGCAACTAAAACAATGACAAGGTTAGCACAAAATACATTGAGAAACCAATGCAGGAATGCACCCATTGATAATATGAGAGTCTTTAAAGAAAAGGGTGATTTGAGAGTTTGCATTATGCATGTAAAAATTTATAAAAGTGATAAAGTTAAATCCTTTCAAAAACCAAGGCTAAAGAAATAAAATTACTAAAATCCTTTCATGAAACTAGGGCTAAAGAAATAGAATTACTAAAACCCACTCATATATAAAACTAGGGCTAAATAAATAAAATTACTAGAATCCACTCATAAAACTAGGGATAAATAAATAAACTTACTAAAATCCATTCATAAAACTAGGGATAAATAAATGAAATTACTAAAATCCACTCTTAAAACAAGGGATAAAGAAATGAAATTAGTAAAATTCACTCAAAAAACTAGGGATAAAGAAATGAAATTACTAAAATTCACTCTTAAAACTAGAGATAAAGAAATGAAATTATTAAAATCTATTCATAAACTAGGGATAAAGAAAACAAAATACTAAGTGATTAGAATTTACAAGCAATTACTTAAAAAAAATTATACCAAACTAAACCAAAACTGGAAAAAAAAAAAGTCGGTTTTTGATTAAAATACTAAACCGAACAGTTGAGAGAGTGAAACAATTGTTTTTATTTATTTATTTATTTTCATTCATGTATTTAAAGTAGTACATATATTTATAGGTGAGTGGATCGCCTATATGGAAATATCGCATGTACCTCTGTTCATGGATCGGGTCGGTTCTGGATACCCAGAATCAAACCGATTCGTGAAACATGTTGTTTTCAGAAATAGGGGTCCGAACACCTTGCTTTTGAACATGTGAACCAGACTAAACACTCATAAGTTAGGTTAGTTCGAGTTGTTCAGTCCAATTCTATGTTTTCATGCCCACCCCTAATTCAAACATCTTTAAAACATATTTGAATGCTTGCATTCCTTGTTTCTTTCATATTTTCTTTAATTATTTTACTCTTTTTTTTTTAAACATATTTATTTATAATATGAATTTTGAGGGATAAGGCTTATTTTACCTCCTCAAAACAGATATACTTATATTTTTCAATTTATGAAATGTTTTTATATCATTGAAATTCATTTAAAAAAATTTGTTTAAGCCTACCTTGATGTGTAATCATGGCTATGTCATTGGACATACGCATGCACACACCTTCTAAGGCCTGTTTTCAGCCATGGGCAATTGAATGTGGCTCTCTCAAGAGCTAAAGGTAAGCAAGGACTGAAAATTTTGATCATAAATGATGCATGTCAGGTTTTATACAAGACGACTAACATGATGTTAAAGAAATATTCCATAGATTGACATAGGCAAGTGAACTTAATTCATTGCAACTTATATTTCGTACAATATCGTTCTCTAAAAAAAAAAAAATCTCCCTTTTATTTTTGTTGATTATTCTCTACTTTTAAACATTACACATTTATTCAACATTTAATGTTGTTGTGTCTTCTACTTTCAAACATAGTTTATAGTCAAAGAAAAGAAAAGAAAAGAAGTCACACAACAGTCATAAAGAGAAAGAAAGTAAATACCACCAATTCAGATAATATCATCATATAATCAATAACTATCTTAATAAACAATCCAGTCATCTAGAACTATAAAATATCATGCATAATGAATGTCAGTCAACTTAGCAATCTTAAAACACCTAGCTACTAGTTGAACCTATTTGATGCTGGCACACAGGACAATCAAGTCCTTGCCCCATCCATCTGTCAATGCATCTACTATGAAAGGTGTGCATGCATTGAGGCAAGGTTATCAAAATCTCCTCTACCTCAAAATTTTCAAATAAATGGGACACTTAGCACATTGTGTGTTAAAGCTGTTCCATCATGCCTATACCTAGGTATTAACTCCCTAATGGTTACATCGACTCCTCTAACAATAGGGACATCATGTGATTGAGGTGGGTTCTATTGAAAAAATGGGATAAATACTCATTTTGAAAACTCATTTTTTATTGAATTGGAGATCTTGATTGAGATTGATCAAGATGGATTCATAAAAAAAAAAAAAATGGTACTTAGATGAATGAAAATTGAATTAAAGATTTAATTTTCAAAATATAATTGATGGATTAAGTGTCATATATAAATACAACTATTGAATTTGAAAAAATATAACTATAAAATTAAATTATAGATTTAATTTTTCAAATTGTAACTACAAGCATTAACTATAGAATTGAATTAAAGTTTTAATTATCATGAATTACAAAATTGAATATTCAAATTATAACCCAAGCACAACCGTTATTAGTTTAATGACTCATTTAAAATCAGTTTTGTTACCACCCACATGAAAACTATAAGTTGACATTCTTTCTAGTTGTAAAAGACAAATGAGAATCAATTTTTATTTTCAATTTATTTTCTCTTAAACACTATTCCTAGGCATATATTCTAAAGTGATAGAGATTTAGAAATGATTCGGTTCACCAAACGATATCTGGTTGGTGTTGTTGTATCTTGGGAGACAAACGCTGAACAATTTAGAGAATGAGCAATGAATTTATTCTAAGGACACCGTAATTATTACGGGCCTCAAAACAAACATTTTTGGTTTATTTATTTATTTTTTCTGCTTCAAATTTGTTGCAATCTGCAGAGTTTCTAGAATTTTGATTTTATTATGATTATTTGTTCTTCGTATTTTGATTTTTTGTAACAATCTTAAGACAAGCTCGTTTATTTGTTTGTTTGTTTGATTTTTTTTTTTGTTATGAAGAATAGGTATTACAGCAGTTGGAATTGATTAATTCAATTTTTTAATTGTTTTAACAATTTCTAAATCTCTAAATTCTTCACTCTATATATGTTTGATGTCAAAACAGTTTTTTTTTTTTTTTTTTCTTTTAAGGGAAAAAATTGTTTGGAATATTTTTTTGGAAAACGATTTCTTCGTGAAATTGTTTTGTTGAATAAGAGAGAAAATGTGTGTTGCAATTTTGTTTTGCAACAAATTTGATTGGTTTTGGTTTAATAAGATTAAAAGAAAATCAATTTCTTTTAACTAATTTGTTGAAATAATTTTGATAAGGTGGTGTGATTGAGTTTCGATTTGTTTTATTAAAAATAGTGGTGACAACAATGTGGTTGTTGATTGACAACGGTGTATCTATTATTCAAATAAGTATTAGCAAACTTAATCATTTTATTGATTTGTTTGTAACTGATTTTTTAATCAATTTGGTTGTTTTATATGCATAAAAAATAGATTTGTTTTCAATTTCAATTGAAGCAAGAATCTATTTTAATTATTTCATAATAATTTTGGTTTTCCAAAACTTGCATATTAAATTTTATGTAAGTATTGGAAATTCTTTGTGATTGCTAGAGAAATTTTATGTGAGTATTAGAAATTTGACTCAAATCAAATGGGTTTGAATTTTTCACAATATTGAAATTTGATCCTAATTAGTTGGATTTGAATTTAAGACAAGAATTTTGACATTCTTAGTTGGTTTCAAAATTAACTCAAAGAAATTGGGTTTGAATTTTGAAAAAAAAAAAAATCTATTTGTTTTCGGGTTTATTTCAAACACTGAAATATTTATTTTCGGGTTTGATACATACATTGAAAATAATCTTTTGGATTGTTGTTTAGGTTTCAGTTTGTATCAAACACTAAAATTTTGTTTCAGGTTTGATACAAGCACTGAAATATTGAATTTGGGATTTTAGATTTATTTCAAATATTAAAATCAAATTGCAATTTATTGCTTAATAAATTATTAATAAGCAATTGTGATAATTGACTTCATAATGTTTGTTTAAGTCAATTGTTGGAAAATTGAGATATTAAAGTCCAATTTTATGAACTATTTTGATTGAGGTTTGATCTTGGTTTTGGAAGACATCTAGTTGATGTGATTATAAATTCAAAATGGCTCTTGGGTGAGTGAGAAATTGAATCTCAAAGATCACCCATTGGAATTTAAATTCATCCGAATTTGAATTTAAATTCATTTGATTGAAATAATTGCAATTAATTTCATTTGAATTATTGCAATTGATTTCATGAAATAATGAGTTGGATTTGCAACTTATTTACTTAATTTCAATTATGAATGAGATAAATAATTTTATTTAAATTTTAAATGACAATTGTAATTGAATATTACAACTGATTTCATTGATATTTCATTAAAGTTTGACTTAAATAAATGTTTTTGTAACTAAAATTTACAATTGATTTCATTTCAATGAAATAATTGCAAGATGTAGTTGTAACTGAAAGATTTATTGATAAAATGAATCTAAATAATTGTAAGTTTAAATGACAATTATGATATGTAACTGCAGATATAACTAATTCTGAAGGAAATTTATAGAATTAAGTTTTTGAATTTTGTAACTATAGACATGAATAATTACAACTATTAATTCTGATTTAAATTTATAGAATTAATTTTTGAATCTGTAACTGCAGTATTAATTAAAAATTTTGTAACTGCAGTAGTGTTTAATTTTGAATTAAATTTGCAGATTGCAAAATCAATAGAATTAATAATGGATTAAAAGACCATTATTTTTTGGTTTCATGAGTGTATCTATGACAATAACTCTATTTATTGCACAGTTGAATAATCAAACGATACGGTTTCGGTTTTTATGAGCCATTTGAAAAAACTGGAGAAATTCAATGATTTGAATTTTAAGAGGTTGTAGCAAGAGATGTTGTTTGACCACCTTGAATCTTGCGAGGTTCTTAATGGAAGATGCTCCTAAGGCAAAAAGAAAAAAAAATGGCGAGATAGACATTCAAGTCATTAGTGTTATTAATGCATAAAGCCATTTAGATTTCTTTTTTAGGAATTATATTATGAATGGTTTGGCTGATACTTTGTACAATGTGTACACATTCAAAAAGATAGTCAAGGAGTTATAGAAATCCTCAAAATAACTATGTATAACCAGATCCATAATGAAATCTAAATTTGTTGTTGGAAATAAGTGTGATGATGTGGAAGTGTATGTTAGGAAATGCTCTGGCTAGGAAAAATTTAGTATTTAAGTGTGTCCATTGTGACCAATCTTTCTTTTTTGAGAACTTACCTAGTGTCCTATTCATAAACTATTTACACTAATCCAGTATACAATTATTTTATCAAAATTTTCAAACCTTATGAGGTTTAATATACAGAAATTTGATGGAAAATTTAATATCCATCAAATCCTATGTGGATAAGTGTGGAATCTGAATAGACTAACTGATTAAACCATTTTCTAGAGGATATTCTAATGTGCCCAAAGCTAATTCCTGTAATTTACATCCACTATGATAGCAGTTTGCAATAGGAATGGTTTAGAGCAACATGTATAATGGTGAGTCTAGACATATACGTCATAGACATAATACCGTGAGACAACTATTTTCAACTGAGGTTATTTCTGTTGACTATGTAAAGTCAAAAGATAACATTGTGGATCCACTAACCAAAGGGGTAAATAAGGAATTAGTTGGAAATCATCAAGGGGAATAAGACTAAAACCCATGAAATAATAAGTTATTACAAAGGAAACTCAACCTATATCACTTGTGATCTCAAAATCTAGATTCAATGAGACAAACTAATTGTAAAGACTTGGTTGTATCACTATAAAGGATATCTTCCTATCCATTAGAGATTATCCTCATGTCCATTCATATGATCAAATAGTAAAGTCCGTAAGAGTTAGGATAAGCTATGTTTTTAATGATCCTTATGCGTTAGGAATCCAAGTGGAGTAATGTGGGTTACTCTAAATTAAGAGGTCACCTATATGAGAAAGAAGTGGGACCACTTCTAATGAGAATTGTGGAGACTTAATTCTTTAGAAACTCTTACAGAACCAGAGAGATGTTCATAGCTAAAATAAACATAATAATGAGAACTGAATTGTATTAGGAAAGATTTTTGTGTGAAGTATATAATCGCTTACACAAACAACATAACAGTTCAAGGACATCATGTATACTGATCAATAAAGAAAATATATTTTCACAAGAGAAGGTTTAAAGGCTAAAACCTACCTATCCTATGCAGAATCTGACCTTTGAACTCTATTACCAAGTTATAAGCATACTTTGAGTTATAGCTTTTGTTTTCTGTGTCAATTTCATTCATGTGGGGGATTGTTGGAAAAATGGGATAAACACTCATTTTGAGGACTCATTTTTTGTTGGATTAGAGATCTTGATTGAGATGGATCAAGATGTATTCATGGAAAAAATAGTAATTGGATGAATGGAAATTGAATTAAATATTTAATTTTCAAAATATAATAGAAGGATTAAGTGTCATGAATGCAACTGTTGAATTTTAAAAAATATAACTATAAAATTAAATTACATATTTAATTTTTCAAATTGTAACTGTAAGCATTAACTGTAGAATTGAATTATAGTTTTAATTACCCTGAATTATGAAATTGAATATTCAAATTGTAACTGTTTGTGTTAAATAAAAATTTGAATTTTCAAGCGTAACACTGTTATTGGTTTAATGACTCATTTAAAATCAGTTTTATAACCACCCACATAGAAACTATAAATTGACATCTTTTATGGTTGTAAAAGACAACTGAGAATCAATTTTTGTTTTTAATTTATTTTCTCTCAAATACTATTCCTAGTCATAGGATTTCAAAGTGATAGAGATTCAGAAATAATTCGGTTCGTCGAACGATATCTTGTTGGTGTTGTTGTATCTTGGGAGACAAATGTTGAACAACTCGGAGCATGAGCAACGAATTTGTCTTAAAGACACCGTAGTTAGTACGGGCTTCAACACAAACGTTTTTGGTTTATTTATTTATTGGGAGAAATCCAAAAAACCCCCTGAAAACGAAAATAATATCAATTTACCCCACTTTTTGAAAATATTAGCTAAAAAAACCCCTTACCGTCTCCCAAAAGCGGTTTTCATCCGGATTTAAAGCGGTTTTGTGAAAAAAAACAATAAAAGACCAAATACCCTTATAATTTTAAAAAATAAAAAAATAAAAAACAAACAATTAATCAATTACCAAACTATCCTTTGATAACCAAATTAAAAAAACATTAAATAAATAATAAATTAATTTGAAAAAACTAAAAAATTAAATAAATATAAATAAAAACTAAATAAATTAAATTTAAATAAAAAATTAATTAATTAAATTTAAATAAAAAAATTTTCATCAAATCTTCACCGTCCATTTAAAATGGACAGTGGAGATTTTGAAAAAAAAAAATAATGGAGATCCACTCCCAGACTGGATCTCCACCATCCATCAATTACCATGGACGGTGGAGATCCAATCTGGATTGGATCTCCACGATCCAGTTCAATCTCCAGTTGAGCTTCAACATCAATCTCCAGTTGAACTTCAACATCAAACACATCATTATCATCATCAACAACACACAAAGAAATTGATCAAATAACACACCAACAACAACAAAAAAAACCTAGATTTCCATCAACAACAACAAGAACAGTGCCCGCAGATCCGCCGCCGCACCGCTCCACGATGACGATTTACAGCCGGCCGGCCGTTCCTCACCGTTTTCTTCGTCTCCTCCACGAACCGCGTCGGAAACAACGCCTGTAACGCACCGCCTCACCACTCGACGCAACGGCACACGACTCTGTTCCTCACCGTCCTCTCCATCTCCTCCACGAACCGCGTCGGAAATAGCGCTTGCACGATCTGATCTGCACCGCTGCACCACTCGACCTGCGAATCTGGGTGAGCGACAGGGCATCTGGTTTGAAGGTCTCCTACTTCGACCATGTCGGCGAACTTCAAGTGCGCCAATGTTTCGGTTCATCTCGGATCGAAGAAGAAGAAAAAGAAGAAGAAGAAGAAGAAGAAGAAAAGGAAGGGAGACAGTGGTTGATGAAGAAGAAGAAGAAAAGGAAGGGAGACAGTGGTTGATGAAGAAGAAGAAGAAGAAGAAGAGTGAAAGAGAGAGAGAGGGACACGGTGGTTTGACAGAGAGAGAGAGAAAGAGAGAGCGTGAGCTTGAGAGAGAAAGGGAGAGGCTGAGATTTTTTTTTTTAATTTGTTTTCTAATTGTTTTTATTTGTTTTCTTTTTTTAATTAAAAAATTGCATATTATATTTAAGCTGTAATTTACTATTTATGATAGCATTCAATTACCTTTTCATCCTCAATATTACCGAATCTATCACTTTCTTAACCGTTTTATTATTCCAATTGACGGTCGGACCTTTTTGGTTAATACTTTCGAAACCGGTGGTGGTTTGATATTATTTTTATTTTTAGGGGGCAAATTGATAATATCCCTTATTTATTTATTTTTTCTGCTAAAAATTTGTTGTAATCTGAAGAGTCTCCAGAACTTTGATTTTATTATAATTATCTGTTCTTTTTATTTCAATTTTTTCTAACAGGTTCACTACCAGTGATTAAAAAAGGTTCACTAGTGGTGTAGAATAAATGAATATGTCTAAAACACATACTAATAACATAATGACTAATGTAACTAAAACTATAACTAGGTTAACAAAAAATGCATCGGTAAACCGAATTAGAATTGCACCAATTGATAATTTGGGAGTCTTTAAATAAAATGGCAATTTACAAGTTTGTATTATGCATGTAAAAATTTATAAAAGCAATAAAGTTAAATCCTTTCATAAAACTAGGGCTAAATAAATAAAATTACTAAAATCTTTTCATAAAATTAAGGCTAAAGAAATAAAATTACTAAAATCCTTTCATAAAACTAAGGCTAAATAAATAAAATTATTAGAACCCATTCATAAAACTAAAGTTAAAGAAATAAAATTACTAAAGCTGACTCATAAAAATAGGGCTAAAGAAATGGAATTACTAAAACCCATTCATAAAACTGGGGATAAAGAAATGAAATTACTAAAATCCACTCTTAAACTAGGGATAATAAATGAAATTACTAAAATCCATTCATAAAACTAGGTACAATACTTTTCAACAAGCTTTTCAACACCTCCATGTGCATGCATGTGTGCATACCCATGTGTGCGTGCGTGCACATGCAAGTTCGTGTGCGTGTAATATAGATAAAGAATGATAATAAGAATATGATATGAAAGGAAAATGAGAGTAAAACAATTAATTTTTTCATTCATGTGCGCACACACATACACACTTGCGTGCATGCATGCCTGAAATGGGTAAGAACATTGATATAGGATAAGAATTGGACGATTTAAAGCAGATATATTACGGTCATGTTGCATCCCTAGAATGAGAAAAGAAGAAGAAAAATTTCTGAGTTAAATAAGTTAATCAAAGTAATGAATATAAAAATCATTTTCATTTTAAAAATAAGTTAATCAATAAAGTAATGAATAAATAAATTATATTATATAAGAGTTGATGAGATAGAAATCTGAGATGAAAGAAGAGGAATGAGGTGTGCAGCACTTCAATAAATATAAAATCATTTTCATTGAAGATGAGAGAAAAAACATCTCATTAAATTGTATAATTATTTAGGTTCCTTAAGGTATTAATTGATCCCAATCATCCTTAATTACATTTCTTAATGATGTATTCAAAGTAATAATTAAACTATCTAAATGAATTAACTGCAAGTTAATCACAAATTTACTTTCTTTCAAACGTTATTCGCTCAGCCAATGCTATGATGCATTAACTTTGCAGATGAACCTCTGAGATACAACAAACACTATCGTTTGCTTGCCTTCAGCGAGTACAAAAGCAAATTGGATGTTAGAACACACTTGAAGTTATAGTATTGGAGCACTCTTGAAGTTTTAGTAAGATGAAAAAAGTCGGTCAAGTAATAACATTCTACTTTTGCCGGTGATAGAATACTATATGATGTTTTTAAAAACAAGATAAAGCAAAGTAGCAAATTATGGTAGTTAGTTGAAAATGAAGAGAAGAGAAAACTTTCGAGTGATCTCACTCGGCCAAAACTGCTGGAACCTCAGAATTTGCTTGAAAGAAACAAAAGATGCAAAGGGATATCTCCAAATGGACTACCCCAACCATAAACAGATGTCCATATCTGTACCAAAATTAACCTAACTATGAGCTATATGTAACTTAATGAAAATGTTAAGATACATGTACTTGATAATTCATTTGAATATTATGAATGGATTATTTCGCATATCATCTCTTAGTTGGAATGGTTGAACACCTCCCTTGATCGTAAAAGGTCAAGGGTTCAAATCTCATTATTGTCGAAGGTGGAAGTAGTTTTCTATTAATTTAATCCCCACTCCTCCATCATTATAAAAATAAAAAAATAAAAAAAGGATGCCTTAGTCAAGATATCAAGAATAGTAAGAAATTAAAGAAAATAAACATTCATTTATAGTTCAAACCATTGTACACTTTGTTTCATATCTATAAGGGAAAAATCCAAAAACCCCTGAAAATGAAAATAACGTTAATTTACCCCAATTTTTGAAAATATTAGCTAAAAAAATCCTCTGCCGTCTGTCAAAAGCGGTTTCTATTAAGATTTTTGGTAGTTTTGTGAAAACAATTATAAAAGACTAAAATACCCTTACTATATTAAAAAATTAAAAAATAAAAAACAAAAAATTATTCAATTGCCAAACTACCCTTTGACAAGCAAAGTAAAAAATAAATAAATAAATATTTTTTTAATTTACAATTAAAATAAATAAATTATAATTTTAAATAATTAAAATAATAATTATTATTAAATAAAATTAAATAAATTAAATTGAAAAAAAAAATCCATCGGAATTAAATAAACCAAAAGATGAAGATGTTCATAAAAAATTTAAATTTAAAAAGAATAAAAAATAGAAAATAAAAAATAAATATAAATATAAATAATAATTAAAAATGATAAAAATTACAAAAATTACAAAATAAATAAAAAATAAAAATGAATAATAACTATACCAAATAAATATAATAAATTTAAATTTTAAAATTAATTAATAATTAAAAACAATTAAAATTTGAAAAAAAAAAAAAACAGAGATGTATATCCCAGTAGTTATCTCCACCGTCCCATCAAGGTAGATGAATAATGGAGATCTCATCTCCACTTTAAAGAAAAAAAATTAAAAATTAAAAAAAAAATGATTTGTTGAATAAATTTAAGAAAAAAAAAACCTAGAACCAAAGGTTTTTCTTTTTTTTTTTTCTTTTTTTTTTAATTGGAGATCAATATCCAGATTTGATATCAGATGGACAGTGAAGATCTAGTCTGGATATTAGATCTCCATCCACCTAAAAGAATTCGAAAAAAACAAAGAAAATGGAAAACAAAAAAACAAAAAGAAAACAAAATCTTCATCAACATCTTCATCCTAGTCCACCTAGAAACCTTAAAAATAGCCCCAACCATCATTTGTCATCATCAATCAATCTCCTAAATCAACCCAGATGAACCCCAAACACATGAACTTCGCATATCAGAAATGAACCTTATAAGCTCCAACAATGACATCAAATAATAATCAACACAAAACCATAATAAATTCCACAACACAACAAAAAATTCACAATTCATCATAAACCTAATTAATAACTAAATAAAAAATCAATTAATAACTAAATAAAAATGAAAAAAGAATATATTTGTTCGACCATCACCAGATGGCCCTTGGAATCAAACCTCGAATCAACAACGCCTGTAGATCCACCTCCGCACTGCCACGTCGCTTCACGATTACAGCACACTGCCCGTTGTTTCTCACTGTCCTCTCCATCTTCTCCACGAACAACGTTGAGAACAGCATTCGCACAATCTGATCCATCTCTACACCGTTACATCGCTCGACGCAACAACACACATCTATTACACCGTTTCAAATACGACAGTGACTTTCCAAAACATATGTGGTAGGTGTGTGTGAGCTGGCAGACCGAAAGCATGACTTCACTCCATTCTGGTTCGGTGATTTCAAGCCAAAGGCCGCTGAGTGTTTTTTCAAATTTAATGAATGGACTTGATGAATGTGGTTTTTCTAGATCTGATGATGGTTTGAGAGATTGAAGAAAAAGAAAAAGAGGGAGAAAGAGAGGGTGACAGTGACAGAAGAAGAAGATGAGAGAGGGAGAGAGAGAGAGAGGCAGAAAAGAAGAAGGGAGAGAGGGCAAGAAAGAGAGAGAGACTTTTTTTTTTAATTTAGTTTTTTAATTTTTTTAATGAAACTTTTTATTTTTATTTAAGTTTTTAATTCAATCCAGCTGTCCCAATAATAACATTGATGATTATACCCTCAGTATTAACAGATCTGTCACTTTCTTAACCGTTTTATCATTTTAATTAGCAATCGGGTCTTTTTGGCTAATATTTTCAAAACCAATGATGGTTTGATATTATTTTCATTTCTAGGAGGCTAAATTGATAATAACCCTATCTATAATATGGGTTCAAATTTCACAACGTATATTTATAAGTGTATAAGAGAAGATTTCTTTCTGTATTGTAAGAGTATTTATTTCATTGTCTTATGAAAATAGATTTTTGGACTGTATATATGTAGAGTTAGCAACTTAGCATATCCTTGACCATTGGTGTTGTATTTTTTTTTTTTTTTTTTTGTGAAGTAGACCATTGGTGTTGTATTTAAAAAATTATAATAATGTCATATATAAAATCCACTAGTAATAGGCTTGTTAATGGAAAGATTTTTGGGTAAGATCTAAAAAATGATCTCATTCAAGGCCAAGGGAGGTACCAATGTAATGATTGAACCAATTCCAACTATCTCAACAAAAAGAACAATGACTGAAATATGGGAAAGATAAAGTTGGATGGACACTACTAATTGTTAAAAACTTAATGCATTGGATAGACTAATTAAGTTACCATCCTGTAAATTTTTTTCTTCAATCAAACTTCATTTTTCTAAAACACAACTTCAATTTTTTCTCTCTCTTTCTCTTTATGTCTAAATTTTGATGAATATCATATCATTCACATTAGATATTGATATATGTGGTACAACTCAAGCATTCATCATTTAAACTTTCTTAATTTATTAGAAGCCATATAATTAATAATTTGGCCAGCTCTAACACAAGAAATGTAGTGAACAGAAAACTTGCTATAATTAGGTATAACCAAAAACAATTGCTGGAGACAGCCAGTGGATGCATATGAATTGAGCAATCCATTATTTTATCAACTATCAATCTTTTCAACCCTGTTTTTTCAATGCTTTTAATAATTTGGTTTTCATGTTACTTATTAATAATTTTGTTTCATGATTCATGTGGCTTGTTTTCTTTTTTCCAATTGTGTAATCATTGGTATAAACAAACAACTATCATTTGGGTAATTACTAGCAAACAGATGAGATCAGGTCCCCAAGTTACCATTTGTCTTGTTGCTGATTATCATGTCTGAGATTCATTGGATTCAAGGGAGATATATCTATATACCCATATATTTCCATACTATTAAATTTCATTATAAAAAAAAAAAAAAAAAAAAAAAAAAAAAAAAAAATCTAATTAAACAAGGTCATAATTTCAGCCACTCAACACCACAAAATTTTTTGAAAATAATAAACAAGTCTCTCTTTTAATTTATCTCGTTTGGCCCAAACATAGTCAGAAAGCAGCAACCAATCAACACTTTCAATTTGGATATTACAAGTCCCCATTTTACAGTAACATATCTTGTACACATTATTACAACCAAAACTTGAAATAAATCACATCATTAAGGTTTAAGATTCCTCAATTATGTGTCATTATTATTTCAATTATAGTTAATAATTTTTTTCTCATGCCATCAAGTTTTAATTATAAAAAAAAAAAAAAAACAACCTATTAGAACAAGTTGTTTAACATGAAAATCTATGTTGATACGTGATAACAATTACAGTCACTTTTTCTGGAAATTAATCTGAAATTATTCAAAGAACAATAAGATATATTGATCAAAACAAAAACTTTTAATTCCATTATGCCTTTTGGGACATGAATGAATCTCACATACACAATAAGCTACGAAATCAATAACAACTTACAAGTATTATTGTTGACATATATCACTTGCCGTCTTAAAATCTTAAAATAAAAAAATGAAAGAAAAAAACGATGAATCTAAAAAGAAATAAATAAAATAAACACATAAAAAGAAATGTAGAACTAACATTATATATATATATAGAGACAGAGAGAGAAAGAGAGAGAGAGACAGCTTGTGAATTCAACTAAGTAGCTAGCTAGAAATAAACAAGGAAAGAAGAAGAGTCTTGGAACATGGAGGACGTGGAGGAAGACGTTGAACGGAGAAAATTCCCCGCTGAGTCGGTAATGCCACGCCGTGTTTGTAACATCTGTTGAGTAATTCTGGACAGCGCCACCGTGTACTCTTCCAGTAGCTCCGCCATTATCGCCACCTTTATCATCCTCTCTCTATATGATCTTCTTCTATCTTAATCGATTTGAGAGGGTGATTGTGATATGTATATGGTTTAAAAACTTTGGTTATGTTCAAGAATTCAAAGGGCAGAAGTTAGGTAGGCACGTTCAAGTATAAAGTAGGAAGTCATAACGTGTGGACTTTTGCAAGCTTGAGGTTTGAACTTTGCACGAAAATGAAGCCAAATTTATAAGCCAAGTAAACCCATGCTGTGGGATTTTGTTGACCAACTTTTTTACACTTGACAGATTACTATTATTTTTTGAAAGCTAACACTGAGATCACGTTAGGAATCAATCTATTTAGATATGTTAGAATCTAACACCACTTCATATATTTCACATCAATAATTATGAATCTTTAACAACCGGATAAAATTAAATAAATATTGCATATTAGATTTGAAAAATTTAATATTAAGAAAATATTACATCCATATTACAAAAAAAAATCTATCCATAGATATTAATGATTGATTGGATATTCTTCAATCAATTGGATATTAATTAAGAGTTTGGTTAATTTATTGATTGGATAAAGTTACTCATTAATAATAATCATTAATTGGATATTCTTCAATAATTATTCTTACAATCAATTTAATAGTTGTTATTAATAGGTAACATTATCCAACTGTAAGGTAGTCAAATCCAAATGAAAATGAAAAGAAAATGTACAATCATTTAAATATTATTAGTACGTTGCAGGGATAACAACTCCATCTATAACATAAGAAAGATTTCTCACTTTTTAAAAAAAAAAAAATTAAGCTGGCCGTGAGAATTCCAGCCAGCATAATGATTAATGACTTCGGAGGTAGGCATGTACAACTATTCTACTAAAAAATTAACTTTAATAATTGTTAGTATAGAATGGAACACATTCCTTTCAGTCGGTATACACGTTAGAAAACTAGTTATTGACTTGATAAAATTAACCTCGTGTTGTATGCTTGAATTAATTTTGATGTGTGGCAATTAATTAATGGCTGGTATTTTTGTAATCACATTTTAACTTTTACAAGATGATGTGGGGTGTGAGGCAATTAATGGAGAATGGTGTGAGTCATGTGTGGAGGTGGAGTGGCTTGAAAGTATGCATATCGCGTGCATCCTTCACCACCATCTGTGATGTTTCGGACCCATTTCTGACAACCAATACAACTATGCCTTTTCATCTAAAGTTAATTTGACCCCATGCAACTCTGGATGACCTACTATTACCTTCTTATTTACCTTCAATTTATTTGTCCTATTTTTGGAATACAAACCAGACATATTAAAAATCTATCACTATAGGTAAAATTTGAATATTAATTCTCATACTATGGGTACAATTTGAATATTTATTCACATACTGTATAGAATATCATCAACATATATTAATAAATATGTGTTTATGATAACGGACGGTAAAATAACTCAAACATTGTAAAAAAAAATTGGCTGTGGTAGATAATGTGTTGTTTGTGACTTCTGAGCAGTTAAATAAGTCCAAAAGATGCAACAATGGAGAATGTTCTCAAAACTCAATTGGGAGAGTAAGAATAGATTAGGAAAAAGTTAAAGTTGCTAATTGAGCTTAAAAATATAAGCACGTGAAATTTCACAATTTTTTTTTTTTTATATGATATAAGATTTTGACTCTCTAATGTTATATAGTAATTTTGAATGACTTTGTGAACTTATAATTGCTCTTTAAGGGTTTTACTACTATAGTTAATGGGGTTGTTATTGGTCCAAAAAATTTATTGTTTGAAAATGTTAAAAAATAAAAAGCTTAAAGAAAATAAATCTTCTATTAGCAAAATACCCTCTTTAAACAATAATCTACAAATTAAATTTTAGTAGTACGGGACAAACAATGAGATTAATAACCTCATGCACGTGTCCTTTACGGTGATATGGTCGGCTAATTATTTCTTCTTTCAAAAGTGAAGAATATATAGTGTCTATTACAATTTACAAGTCCAAATTCAGAGAACGGAGACACGCATGAGCGGCATGACAAGTTCCTAATTCTAGCTGCCAGAAAGAAAAATAAAAGAGAGCATCATCATAATTCACATTGAGTGTTTTTTGTTTTTTTCTTTTTTGGATAAGATCACAAAGTCTAATTAAAACAGCCGAAATGCTTGAATAACAAAATTATACACAGATTATGAGATTCTTAGTTGGAACTAATATATAAGTTGTTGTCACTTGTCATCACCATTTCAAAATTAATTAACTTTAATTTATGATAAATTCAAAAGGAATGCGATCTGGTGAAGACTTTTTTCCATGCTTTCCAGTTGAGAGATTGAGCTCTAATGAGAGTCAAATAAGGCTTGCTTGGGCTGTGCTTGCGAGGAGGTGCTGGTGAAGAAGGTTCTGATAGCGATTGTGATTTTTCGAAAACAATGTTGTCTTCTGGATTCCAAAACCGAGCATCTTTTCTCTTGCTTCTTATTGTCTCTAACACATCATGTTTGTTGCATATACCCCATACTGTCACTTTTTGTTGATAATAATCCACATTTACTGAGTATATACCTGCCATTATTCAAACAAATATTAGACACTGCGTGCATTGGAGAGATTACATGGCTAGTCAACATAAATAATAATGGAATCGCACCTAAAATTTATTACAATTAAGTTAAAACAAAATGTGGAAAAAAAAAAATCTTGACCATATATTTATATATAATTTTTTTCTTATGTGTGAATTAATTTGATGATCTTAATAATATCAGGAGTTTAATTTGGATTTGAAAACAATTATACAGGTCATGTGAGTGCAAGACCAAAAGTTCAAGCTGTACTAAGATTGAAAAAAAAAAAAAAAAAACGCTCCGATCAATCCACATTAAATATTATATGTTTACATCTAATTTGTTATTAGATGTATCTAATTACTTAGGTAACTTCTAATCACCCTAAGACCTTCTAATTTGCCATATAATACTGGGCCATGTTCACTATTACACATGATTGCATCGCCTAACTATTATACTAGTAGATTCGATAAAATTGTATGAGACCATTATCCACTAGAAATGCATGATTTCTTCAATAACATCATATCAAATAATATTGTTCATCAAAAATCACTTTTTCTTTATGAATAATATTATTCTAACCAAAAATATGAATGAATACAATTAAGGTTACCTTATACATGTAAATATATTAGAATCACAAATATATATAATGTATGGTAATTGAAAGCGGTCACAAATATATATATATATATATATATATGTATATATACATATATATTTATGATGTTCAAAATCTCTATTTTCTTGTAATAGAAGAAAAAAAAAAAAAAAGAGGGGCATACAACAATATTATACATGTGAGCGGAATTGGTTCTGATATTGATTACATTACCTTTGAGATTGGATAAGGTCTTCTTGACTTTCCTCTCACAACCATAAGAATACAAAGGCACCATCAACTCCACATATTGTGCCTCCACGTTCTTACTAGCAGCCACTATTTGCATGTTAGCCATTGTTTTTCTTCTTCAATTTTGCTTCTTTTGGAATGTTCAATTGCTTTTCTTCCTATCTAAACTGGCTATGCATAGAAGCTGCTTGATCTTTCAATTTGCATGCCTTATATATACAACCGTAATTACTAGAGAACAGCCATTTAATGATGAAAAATCTTATCTAAAATTCCTGATGATTCCTCAAAAATTAAAAAAGAAGCCCTCTTTTTCTCTCTTTTCCTTTTCCTTTTTCTTTCTTTCGATCTTTTCATGACTGTACTTTGAGTCATGATTCTGTTGCTCTTAGAAGTTTTTTATGATAAAAGAGATAGATAGTCTTGACTTGGGAAAATCTTGATTTGGAGCAATGTGGGGTTTTCGACTTGGATAAGTGCAAAGATGTGTCAGCAAATATTTATTTAAATTTAATCTAGTTTTCTTCTATAGGTTGATATCGAAAGGGAATTAATTGTATCTTCTTTTCATGGCTTGCATGTGGATTGTTGTTTTCCTTATCGAACAAGTTAAAATTGCTTTTATCTAACTCAAAAAATCCATATATGAAGAGGGAAAAGAAATTATTTTATATGTTTATGTAGCTGCAATAAAGAGATAAACTTTTAAGAATATGTATATACAACTGCCATGCACATGCATGCCTGTAATTTAATTAACTTGTTCCTTTCATGCTGACCTGACTCATTAGTCATCAATGAATCTTTTGTTTTTGATGTTACTACAAACAATACTTTTTTCTCATTAAAAAATCAACTTAATTAACCTCGGTCTCCTCCATTAAAACTCTCTCATGTTTTTTTTTTTTTTTGACATAAAAACTCTCTTGTTTTTTTGTCCAATGCAAATAATGTGAAACAAAAGGAAAATTAATTAAACTAGCCAAGAGGAGAGGATCCAAATTCAAGAGAAGAAAATACTCTTCTAGACAAATTGAAGTACGACGTTACAAAAGGAGAAAGGAGAATATGCATGTGATTATCATTAGATTAGTTAGACGCTGCATTATCGATGCAACATAAATGTTTCATTATTGAAACTTTTGTTTTTTGAAATCATTGAAACTTTTATTCTTATTAATATATGAAGATAACAGTTTTTGAAATTATTGAAGGCCTCCTGTAAAATTAGGTCTTGACAAGCTAAAATACTCAAAAGAAATTTGTGGAATCTTAACGAGCTATAATGGCAACCCAAAATAAAATGCTTCCGGTCAATTACATTTTGCTTCACCTCCAAGTTTTTGTTCATTATTTATTTATTTATTTTTAGGTATGGGCCGAGGAATGTATGGTGGGCTCTAATATTCAACGAGTCCAATAGGTTACAAGGGCTTATAGATCACCCAAATTCTACATCTCTACTAATCCGCGTGCAACAGTTTGAACAAACCCAACAATAATTTAAAGTAATTTTACGTTGCTTAAAAATTTTCCAGAGATTTATGATCAAACGATATAATATGTATCAACATCACGTAAATTAAAAGTTAGTATCTTTTTCTAAATTTTTTTTTCGTACACTTTTGTATAATTTCATGTCACATCAATAAAAAAAATAATCGTTAGTCAAGATTATTACATTTTTTTTCTCTTATGTATCACTAAATTCAAACTCTTCTTATAAAAGGTTAAAAAAAAATGTTAGAAAAGAATCTCCACTCAAAATTATAAGATAATATGATAATTAATACTGTATTAACAAATCAAATGCAATATAATTTAGGTATGACTTTTGACAAACTTTCTAGACAGCCTAATGTTGCTTTAAAATTTATCTAGTCAGCACTATTTTTGTCTCGAAACAAACCTTTTCTTTTCTTTTCTTTTTTTTTTTCTCTCTATTATGAATTGCTAACGACAAAATAATATTTTGAACTGAGTATCCGATGAAATTTTAGAATCATGATGCCTCAAGAGAAAGTCGGAACGAATGAAGCCAAGTAGGTTGGGAATCTACCCACAACCTGTTAATAGATGATCATGCAAGCACTTTTACTCCCCATTATTTGATCGGTAAAGCTTACCTCGAAGACACCCCTGACAAACAGTAAAAATGCACCTTTCTATGCATCTCCTAAAAAGTGTTTTTAATTTCCCAACTTCCCATCTTATTAAAAAAAAATTATTAATATCTGAAAAAAAAAAAAAAAAAAAGTCTAGAAAGTTATTCTAAAACTTTATTCTGTCTTAAAAATTGTTGCTGCACACACTTGTTTACCTATTCTATCCCCATCTTTAATTTTGTCCACAAACCTTCCCTTTTCATCTTTACTTTTTTCTTGTTTCTTAATTGACAGTGATCATAAGTTCATAACTAGCCAGCTAGCTAAGACTGTATATTTGATCTATCCATCGACCCATCTAATTTGTGTGACTTCAATCACTCATTATAATATTATCAAGACGCAGAAAGAAAAAAGTGGAGTTGATGGTTTAATGTTATTGATAGATATATCGTCACCCTTTCTTTTGATGACCTCAAATTGTCGTTCGGTTTTGACGATGTGGCTATATATAACTATTTGTTCTATGAGACAAAAACGACAATAAGACAGGTGGTTAGGATGGTGCCACCACCGCCGACCTTTGCCACGTAAGATATTGAAAGGGGGTCCCAAATGTAGGGTTCATCTGCGTTTTGGTGTCTGACTATGCACTTTTCATCAACAAGATGAGTCAGATCTCACATATTCATTTCAAGAGTTGAGACCCCACCATGTGAAACCCATACGTCCGATCACCTCTGATCCATGCATGATTTGTCAGGGAATCTGAGACCTAATCATTTATCATATACCCTTCGACATGTGAGTGGCACCCACCAAAACAAGGGAAAAATATATATATGCGACGTGACTTGTTCTACTGTAATTCAGAAGGTGAAAAAAATAGTGGGATCCTCCATATCTTTAATTTATTTTTATTTTTATTATTATCTACCGTCTTTTATATCCGAAATCAGTCTAGATGAACTTGTAATAATACGATTTGAATTACTATTTTCAAAAGTCGAAAGAAAATTGTCCACACAAAAGTGAAAGAAGTGAGGTTCTAACCTATCGTTTAAGGGGTGCTTCTTTCCACTAGAACATCGACCTATCCTCACCATGTATTTAATTTCATTTCTTCTTTATTTTTTTGAAGTCTTTATTTCTTCTTTTCAGAAGTAACAAAATTAGATAAGTTTTCATTTGAGAATCACGCAACATTATCAAGTTGCAAGAATTAATTCAGTAATTATGTGTTAAAGTGCGTAGAGAACGAGCGGGAAGGAGAATGCTATATACAATCATGTAATTATACGACCCTATATACCTAAAGTATGATATATACAACAAAATATATAATAGAATGAGTTCTATATGTGTTATAAAGTGAACAGTAGTCTCCAATTAGAAGGATGGCTGTTATATTCATAATACAATATTCTTAGCCACAACTGCATTTGACTTTTCAAAAGAAGAAAAGAAACGATTAGTTTATGAAAATTCATTGAAATAAATTCGTACACGATATATTCATATTTACTATGGAAGTTTGAATGCCCTAATAAAAAAGCTATATATGTTTGATAGATATATACCACATATATGCTTTTCCCATTTCAAGATGTTTGTTTACATTTTAAGTTTTAAACAATTAATGCATCTTTGAGTGATCAGATAAGTTTTCTACATAATATATTAACATAATATTTTAAAACAGAATTAGCATGAATATTAGAGGGAAGAAGATACATTAACATAAACAACATTAACAAGAACAAAACAAATAAGAGGATATGTTGGTGGTCTGGTGGAAAGGCTCACCCCACTTGCTTATTAGATTGCAAACTCCATCCTCACCCTTTCCACCTTTGAGTGGACAGCCTTCTTCCGATTTCTAGGAGTAATAATCTCAACCTTGCTATTAGATTCTCATCTAAACTGATTTTAACAACAGTCTGTCCCGTAATAGATGGTAGATAGTAATAGTAGAAAAAAGAACAAAACAAATAATGAATTACAAAACTATATGTGTATATATAATTACATTTATACTTAATTTAACATAAAGTACATAACATACAGAATGATTATTATTAATCAATTTGGACCGATCTACGTGAACCCCATCATTCATAGAAAAAAACATTATGACAGAGACCAACAACACACCCGCCGCCCCCCACTGATCTCACGACCCTCCATCCAATCAACTAATTAACTAAAACCCTTATACAATATATTTTATACTCATATAGTAACTTCGTTACCAAGTATAAAACTTAAATTGATTGACTGATTAATTGATTGATACATAATCAATAATCAATCAAACATTAATTATGAAATGCAGCATGCATTTGGGTTCTCATCACTAAAAAGCTGAGGAGCCGGTGGAATTTGCTCAATCATATACATTGGATAGTAATAACGATGCATCATCCTCTTCATGTTTTCCTCTTCAATGCTACTTATTATGTGCATATTCTGATGATCAATGATTCCCTGATCATCAACCTTCTTGGCCTCTCCTTGATTTTCTTCTTTGTTGTTATTTTCACCATTATTTTCTTTCTTCTGATCTTCTGGTGGTTTTTGATCCCCTTCTTTTTTCTCAGCATTCTCTTCCTTCTTCTCGTCGGCTGCTGGTTTCGCTTCTTCTGCTGGCTTATCGCCTTCTTCTTTCTTCTCTTCTAGCTTCTCCGGTTCAGGCTTAGGCTGCGGCAGGATCTTTGCCTTCTTTTTGGTGCGTCTATACACATAATCCACAAGTTTGTTTGCGTCCATGGTCCCAGTTACTGTCACCTTCCCTGAACTAAGCTCGGTTTCTGCTGTTTGGACTCCTGAAAATATACATATCAACATTAGTTTTAATTAACCATCAAATTCTTAACTACGGAGCATCAAATTGAGCTATATTATCATAGTTAAGAGACTAATACTAATAAAATCAATTCGTCAAAGTTTAATTTAATTAGCTTACTTAGATGATATATTAAATACATAAATAAATTCATACCAAGTGTTCCTATTTTGATGTCTGTTCATGTAACTTTACTTTTTACTTTATATTTTCATATTTCAAAACAACCAGAGATGTCTAAAAGATTATTCTATATTCAGAATTATTTATTATTTTAATTCATTTATAAAGGGCATCAAAACTTTTTAGATGATCCTCGATTTAACTTCAGATTAAACAAGTGGATAGATGGGGTGCACTTGATGAATATTACCAACCATATAAAGGGCATGCCGTATGGACAGAACCCCACCAGTTGGGTTGCGGACCAAACTGCTGATCAACAAGATCATGGGAGGTTTGCAACCAATAGAATTCCTTTTAGTTTGCCACCTCTAGTTGTGAGGTTATAATTATTTGAGCCAGTTGCTACATCACTCTCAATAGATTGAGTTGCTCATCAGTTTGTAATAATCTTCCTTAAATCATACATATGAACAATAAAACAATACCCTTAATCAAAATTTTTTTGGATTTATTCAAGTTAATGACTTATATATGTACCTCTCATTTTCAATATCTTTTTCTTTAATTGCTCAGCACAGGCCTCACAGTGCATGTTTACATTAAGCTCCACAGTCGTTGATCCACTAACCTGAAGTAATGAATTCATAAAACAAGAACATTAAACGTTAGCAAAAAAAATCTCTTAATATATATATACTTTTACTGGGAATCAAAGTTATTGCTATATACGCTATATATTTTTGTATTAAACATAGCTGACTAGCTAGGAGATTGAATATGAGACCTGAGAAGTGACAACTTCTGGGACGGGTTCACCCTCAGCTGCTGGCAATGGAGACAAAACTTTTGCTCTTCTCTTGGTTTTCTTCATAATCTTATTGCACACTGCTTGTGGCTCCACTATTCCCTTTATGGTAACTTGGTTCAGAGCCATGTCCGCTTCAACTCCCTCCACTCCTGTTAACATCAATTAATGGGGTTAAGATATGGACAGATAGAGAGAGAGAGAGAGAGAGAGAGAGAGAGAGAGAGAGAGAGAGAGAGAGGGTGGAGCGAGAGAGAGACCTCTTATTCTCATGATGGACTTCTCAATCTTCTTGGCACATCCAACACAATGCAAGTCGACAAGCAAGACAAAAGGAGATGGAGGTTTTGGCTCCTCTGGAGGGGCCGGTTTCTCTTCTGCTGGTTTCTCTTCTTTCTTCTCCTGATCAACTGGTGGAGCCTCTGCTGCCTTGGCAGCTTGTTCCTGCATTTGCATGTCAAAATTTTAGCCAATACGTTTCTCAAAGTAACAACAGCTAAAAACATATATCAATGCATGAAAAGAATAAACTTCCTTACCTGCTTAGCTTCTTCACCCATTTGAACTAATTCAATGAAGAAGAGGAAAACAAATATCAATGGGGAGGTTACTAAAGGAAGAAGAGATAGTTAGTTTATATATGTAATATTTGATTAGGTGTAAGAGAATGGACGGCGGGGTTAATACCAAATAAAGCAATCAATTGATTCTTGGGCACATGCAATGACACTAAATGTACATAGAACCTCCTCTCTTAATAGTTTAATAATTCTTTTCAATCTTCAAGGTTGATGAAGAGAAAAGGGGGGAGATACCAGTGGAGTAGGCTTGCAGATTTATAGAGGAGCTGAGAGAGAGGAAAAGAGGGCTATTGAAAAGGATTACACTTGCCTCAAGCACTCACCGACTCGTTGATTCATGAGAGGGTGGTGGAGGTGCCAGGTGATGGTGATGTGTCAGACAATTTATTTAAATTTACTTAATTTTAATAATTAATGTGGACAAATACCATGCCTTAAAATTTTAGTTGATCTAGTGTGGGACATAACACAGTTTCTAATAATAATAATCCCCTCTTAGCTTCGATTTTTTAGCCACCTTGGTAATTAAATTAAAGCAGTAATTAGTGCACTTCATCAAACTAATTAGCTAGGTGATGGTGATTTCTTGTGTTTATGATGATGAGTTATTTCTAGCTAATTTCTTCTTCACTCTTGATCCATTTAAACATTGCTTGATATTGATCTTGGTAACCAAAATATGTAACCGTGAAAAAATTTGAATTGTTGAATAATATGTTGTACTCATCACCAACTTAAGTAAACTTGTAGGTAAGAATATTATATTTTTCTTTTGTAAGATATCACTTGTTATGAGAATGATTTTGAACTTGAATTATTGTCATTCTCAAGTTGAATAAACGCTTTCTATCATTAAAATGACATTGAAACAACAATGGTAAAAGTAATATATATAATAGAATTAAGATAAACTCCGTATAGTATAATATGTAAGACTATGTACATGGATATTCCTTCATTGCAAGATACTTTCATGGAATTAAATAAAAAATAAAATTATGGATATTATAAAAGTAGTCTCCAAAAAATAAACTAATTCTAATCTAGTCTCATTTTTTGAACTTTTAGATAAAAAGCCCCCTATCGTTAAAAAATGAATAACAGTATTACAATGAAAGGACAAAATGGTATTGACAATAAATTTATTAACTTACTGTGAAAAAAATGAGAATATGCATGTGTAAAAGTGTTTGAAAAAAAAAAAAAAACCACATCTCTGTCTTTCTCCGTTTCCCTCTAACTTCTCTATTATTTATTTCCCTACCTAATATTTTAAAAAGTGGAATTAGATTCGAATTAATTTGTTTTCCAAGGATATTTTCATTATATCCCTAAATTTAAATACAAATTCTGTCATGTGCTGAGATTTAATTTGAACCAAATTAAAATACTTTTGAAACTAATATATGAGTACCATGTTGAGTAATTCGGATGGAGTAAATAGCAATTGACATTAACAGTAATACTGCCTATATTTTATTTTTATCCTTCATTAGATGCCATATTTACTCATCACAAAAGATCGATGCATGTCAAGGCATTAATTGTACAAAAATACAATATATTGAATTCGAAGTTCTATAGATCTCTTCAATGTAACTACCAGATTAAAGACATGTGAAGTGTGTACTGTACCCAATTTTAATCAACATATATTCATGAATTGATTCATTGAAACGATATTGAGAACAGTACCCAGATTCAAAACTCCTGTCCTTGATCACAAATTAGTGGCCAAGTAAAAGGAATTTCCAATTTCAGGAATTGACTCGGGATGGATGAAACGTGGGGATGCGAAAATGCATGTAGTTTTGCGTGTAGAGAGTCTACAAATGCATACATTTTAGAAAGTTGATTCCACATGGGATGCTTCCCTTGAAATCACAAAGCTTTAATAACCTCTCCTTTTTTTCACTCTTCCTTTTTCATTTTTCTTTCCTTGCCGTTTTTTAGGTCATCAAAAAGCTTGCATTGGTCCTACCAACTATTCTCTCTCTCGTCAAATCAAAAGTTTGAATCACTTCTATGTATTACATTCATCCACTCTTAACATGTCATATGGTGCGCATATATATAATTATGTCTTTAATTTATATGCTACATAGCACGTATATTATAAATGGGAGAATATATTGATAACACAGTGCATATGCCCCACAAAAGATTTTCTCATCTCTCTTACACCAACATGATGGAGCATGGCCTCCCCAACTGTGATGTTTCACCATCCCACCAAATTTCAATTATATATCTACAAGGAAAATGGTGTTCGGTAAATTTATCCATCCACGAAATGAAAGCAAATTAAAGCAGTCCCTTGGAGGAAATTCGAAAGCTTATCCTTCTTCGTTTGGCATTGTCTCCACGGTTGATAAAGAAATTTTGGACCATAAAGACAAATATAGTGAACAAAACTACAAGTACAGAAAGAAGTGACCCAACATACTTTTAAAGTAACTATTAACACATGGAAATGACTCAGCATGGGACACCAAACACAAAGTGAATAGCTAGTCTTCAAAAACACGAAATGAAAAAGATATATCTAGGTTTGGTCTTAGTCTTAGATTGATCTCATAAGTCACCACCACCACCGCATCTAATTTCTAACAATCCAATAGAATTTCACCAACCGATATTAGTAGCAAATCTTCCATCTAATGCAAAGTAAAGAAGAGAAGTACAGCCAAAAATAAAGAAAACATAAGAGATTTTAGGTTGACTGACGTGTTTAAATAATTACTCAATGTTTCTGCCTTTCGAATAAATAATTAAAGTTGGGGAAGATTAATATGTGGGTAAGAATATTCTTGGCTTCAAGGAATAATGAGGTGTTAGATTGTTTTTTTTAAAAACTATCTCAAACTTAGAGATTTGTCGGAAAACGTTCAAGTATTTATTTTTGTAATTAGATGACAATTACTATAAAAGAGAGAAATTTCATATATATTTAAAATATATATATAATAAATTTTATTTATTAATATAGATAGAAAGATGTACAATCGCTTGAATTATGATAAGATGTTTGATTTTTGGTTGGTTATACAGTAGATTGTAATAAGAAATATAGAAAGGTGGAGGTGTTGGTGGTGGAGTGCATGTCCCCAGCTATGTTTTTGGAATGGGCGGTTAGTAGAATCTAGATCGATCATTGCTTGGTCTGGTCAATAATTTCAATTATACTCAACCATTCAACCACCCATGACTCTAAAAGTGAACTTTCCACGTACTCATTTCTATGATTAATTTCAGATTCATGAACACATGTTTTGCTGTTATTGGCACAAGAGAGTGCATGAGTGATTGCTTAATTGAGGTGCTTTGGCCATTAATTAATTAATTAATTCTACCACATTCAGTTCAACCTATTTGATTCTCTACTTTAATCATGATTGGTTCATCTGGTTGATTAGTTTGTTTAAATTTCATGTGGTGCTCGTGACATTAAATTCAATATAGTTGCGTAGGGAAAATCTTCTAGAGTTTTCATAATAATGTATTTGATGTTACGGATACGATTACAACTAATTAGAAATTAATTAGTTCGGCTTCTTTAGTGATTCCATGAGAAATATCTCAATAGTTTTAATAAATAAATCAATGGAACATGGTTATTAAAAAAAAAAAAGTTCAATGGAACATGGACGCCACCTGAAGGATAAAAATGTATGATACATACGACAAGAATACACCCTCAAAAGAGAGAAAAAAAAAAAGCTAGATTTTTCATTTAACATGATACATAGGATGAGGAGATCCTCTTGATTTTAGTTAACAAAATGGTTGACATAAAAATTATTATAATTTTATAAAACTTATTGAATACAACCATCAAAATATGTGAAATTAATAGAAGACTCAAGAAGTGGAATCGAACAATGCATCTGCAAAGGAAGAACTTGGAGATCTGGTGATGATTCATGCATTGATGATTGAGCAAAGCATGCATGGGTTTCTCAAACTCATTCTCCGACGAGCGATATAATGAACATGCTTGTGTCTTAAAGTTTGTGAGGACTGATAGGACTTTGATCTTTAAAGAATAAAGACAGAGAGTGATGTATAAGGTTCTAATAATTAGATACAAGCATGGACCACATGTATGAGGTTCTAATAATTCTACGGTACTCACTTCAAAAAATTGTACTTTAATTTTATATGCAACGATTAAAACCAATCTGATATATAGGGATGAGTGACCAAAAATGAATTGAGATTGTTAGGAGATTCCTGTAAAACCTTTTTTTTATTATTATTTTTTATTTTAAAACTGATACCCATCAAATATAGAATCGTTACAAACATAGGTCGAAATACAATTCTCACTATAAGGGGAAATCTCTCATTTTTTTATGATTTAATTGACAAACATGCAACTCCAACCTAAGTCACAAAGGTGAAGCAAAAATACTGATCAACCACTTTATCGAATGTCAACGTGTGAATACCTTTTAGAATTGTGCTTGCAAACATGGTAAGATGGTTAATTAACATATGCACAACCTCTCAACGAGCTAGTCTATAAGATCCTTTAGTTTAAATGTCTGCCAAATCAAACAAAATGGAAACTTTTCACAGTTATACTTTTTGTCAACCAGAACAGGGTTCGAGAGTACGTTTACAATTGAGCTCAATGAGAAAAATAACTTTAGATTATGTCTAAAACTCAAATTTTACCGAAAATGAAAAATTGCCATTTGTTAAGAAACTCATATTTTAGTAAAAATAGGTCTTACACTCGTGTTTGTGTTAAAAATGATTAGTGTGGTTTGTTTTACTCTGTAACTTAGGAAGTCAAATTTTTTATGAATTTTTACATTTTTAACAAGATTTTGTTGTTGATAGCAATCATCTTAAAGTAATTATACTTTTCCTCGCATTTCAATATATATATATATATATATATAGTTATCCTCCAAATCTATTCTTGTAAAGAGAAACTAAGCCTATTCACTATCATTTTTAGATATCACTTACCATAGGAATAATTAAACCTGAATCCTTATAAGTGTTATCTATCATCGAACAAAATTATTGGCCGGTGATAACTATACTCTCATAATAATTTCTTCTATATAGTTTATTTTCTCAATATCATAAGTGGGGTCAACTAAGAGATAAAATAACTTTTGTTCAATTTAGAGAAACAAAATAATTATATTGAATTAAAAAAAAAAATCTTTACGCCTAATTTGATTACTATAAAAGTTGACATTGTTATCATTAAAAAAATTCTAATTTATTCTAATTAATAAAAAATCTAAAATATGATGTACGTCTGTAATATATATATATATATATATGATTATTATATGATAAGGACGTCTTGAAATTTTTATTTCAGGACTAGTAATTACAACTACATATTTTCAATGAGTCCCATCATTGTAATGGGATCCACTGAAGATGAATAGTTATAATTTGTGGTTTTGATATAAAATTTAGGGACATCCTGATTGGAGAATTATCCTATTAGAATTACATATTTTCAATAGGTCCCATCATTATGGTGGGATTCACTAAAAATAAGTGGTTATAATTTATGGTATTAAAATAAAATTTAAGAAGGTCTTAATTAGAGAATTATCCTATGTGTATGTGTGTGTGTATGTGTGTGTGTGTGTTCAACGGTAAGATCCAATGGAAATGAGTGATTATAATTTATGGCATTGTATGCGTGTGCATGTGTGTGTTCAATAGATCTCATCATTATGGTGGGATCCACTAGAAATGAATAATTATAATTTGTGATCTTGAAATAAAATTTAAGGACATCTTAATTGGAGAATTATTCTATATATGTGTGTAAAGTTTTTAACCATTATTGAAAAAAAAAAAAAGAGAGAGAGAGGGAGAGAGAGATTTTTTCAATAATATGTGTGAAATTTTTAACCATACAATTGAAAAAAGAAAAAGAAAAAAAGAAAAAAAGATTAGATTTTTTCAATAATATATATCCTATATGTATATTGACGATACTAGCACAATTTAAAACTGAAGACATTTTTTGTGAAAAATAACATATATATATATAGGCAGTACTACCACAATTTAAAAATATAAGATGCTTTTGTAAAAAGTAAAATATAATTATTGTGAATGTACTCATATACATGGACACTGTCTGTGGGCGTGGCCCAACTGTTGGTTACTGCACGCCCATCTGCTAGATATTGCCATACTGGACTCTCTGAAGGTAAGTGTACTTGGTAGTTGGAAGTTACATCATAAGATACTAACAAGTAATATAGCATTAAAGTCATCCTTTCCAATTTGAGATAAAACTAACCTCCTAAATTCCTAATTCATTTCCCCAAACAATTCACTGTTCTTGTTCAAACATACAAGGAACTGAAATCATCTAAATACCTCACTGTATTAATTAGTGCAATGGCACTTGTACATATGAAGTTTGTTCAGGGGATTTGTTCAATCATGTTCATGCAATTTCTCACAAACTTTTATTGTTCGACGAGTTGTTGGCGCTCATTCAGATATATTTCTGCAAGACTGGCTTCTAGAGCTGCACCGATTGGCAGGACGTCCTCGTCGAGAAAGAAATGAGGGGAGTGTGGCCAGTGAATGGAACCCTTTTCCTCGTTTCGAATTCCAATGCCAACCATGGCACCAGGAATCAGTTCCTGAAAGAAGGCGAAGTCATCCCCTGCCATAACCTTGTTAGCCAATCTTACATTCTCAGGACCAAGCATAAGTCCACCAACTTCCTTGACGTGCCGATACAAGCTGTTATCATTTGTTACTGCAGGAATTGGTGGGAATTCTTCTTCTATCAAGTCAATGTATGCTTTACATCTGTGTACAGCTGCCTGTCCTTCAACAACCTACAACAAGCTCCACTCATTATCTACTTACCAAATCAAAATTTGGCAAATGAGCATAGACATGATCAAGAATTGAACCCAAGACATTGAAGCTCATGCAGCAGGCTTACAAAATTGATTTCTATTGTCTATCTATTACATTTTACAAATAATGATACAACATGACACCATTTACTCCGGAGTATACCTCTTTTAACCTCTTTTGGAGTTGTTTTAAGCCTTCTGTTGTAAGACTCCTCAGAGTGCCCCCGAACTCAACATATGATGGAACTACATTCAAAGCAGTCCCACCTTTGAGATAAGTAACAGACAGCACCTTCAGCAAAAGAAGAAGCATTAGTGTTAAGACCTTGGATGATTTATGCACTTATAGTTTCCATGTATACTTAACTCTTGGATAACCAAATAGTGACATAATGACAAAAATTAAATCGGGAATTTCCACTATACATAACCGACAGTGGCATTGGCATACGAAATCCGTCATGGAATTTGGTTAAAGATTAGGTGTTTGACAAAATCTGGCAAACTTATACAAAAGTTATCGTGGAAGTTGTTTATAATATATATTTCTGTGATGCATTGTTTGCAAGATGAAGTGACAAGATAAAGGTAGAGATGGAGCATACTTGACTCTGGATGGGATCAGTTTCTCTTGAAATGAGTTGTTGCAAAGCTAAAACTGTAAATGAAGCAGCAACAACTGGATCCGCTGTAGCATGGGGTGCTGCAGCATGCCCGCCTTGTCCCTCTAATTTTACTTGAAATATGCACACAGCAGCCAAGAACGGCCCTGAAATGGATGCTATACTTCCTGTGGGTATTTCATCACTAATGTGTAGAGCAAATATTGCTTCAGAGTCACCAAGAGCACCTTCTTTTATCATGTGAGAAGCACCGGCACCTCCCTCCTCAGCTGGTTGGAAAATGAGTCTCACAGTTCCCTTTAGAAACCAAATAAAAGGCAGTAGTGTAATTTAGTTCATTTCAACATTAAAATCATAAGTTGACATCGATCGTCAAGATTAAGAGCAACGGGAGAAACGGTGGGAGAGGGCAAAGGAAAGCTAGAAGACAAGGAAGAAAGCAATTAGAAGCACAATTTTCAAACACATACGTGAGCACGCACACACAAGGAGAAAGAATTTATTCACAGAGCATTTGCCGATACAAGGAGATGACATGTAACACAAAACTCCAACAAGTAGGTCATATATAAAAAATCATCACTGAAATAACAAAATAAATGAAGACCTCAAGATGAAAACACCAATTCCATAACAGAGATATTATTAAAAGACTATGATAATCGAACTAAATCTTGTTCATCTGCAAACACCATGTCCAAAAGCGGAAAATAATCTCCTCCCCCCTCCCCGCCTCCCTCTCATATACATACACACACTGCCTATAAATTGTCTTCACCATTATACATTTACCAATAATGTTTACCATGACTTAGTGACCAATGGTTGTAAAAGCAATCTGGTCCTCCTTTATCTCCCACTGATTGATTGAATAAATGGTGAAGTCCATACCCTGGCAATATTCTTGAGACTACAAATATTTCTTTGATGTTCTTTGGTACGGAAAGTTACTTATAGCAATAGAATGAGAAAAGATCTAATTCCAAACTGCCTGTGGTAAAATCTGAATACCCAGTTCCTTAATCATGTTTTCCATCATATAAAATGTAGTCCTAATGCTATTGAACAATAAAGCTATGTAACTAAAGTCAACAAAACATAATCATCAGTTATGTAATCTACCTAAACAATTATACATCAAAACCAGGAAATTGTTGGCTTAAACATGCATCAAGGAACCTAATTCCACCACCAAAACATGACCCATAGAACAATAACCAATAATAAACATGAGATATAAACTAAATAGCAGCAGCTACAAAATCAAAAATTGACCTTAAGGTAGTGTTGACGTTGATGAAGTAACTTGGCAGCACCAAGGAGCATAGTGGTATGAGCATCATGTCCACAAGCATGCATTTTGCCATCAACTTTGCTCTTATGCTCCCACTCCACCAGTTCCTACACAATCACACAAACAACCAATCAACTCAAAAGCAAGCTAAAAACGTAACAGAATATATATATATATATATATAGGACTACTTGGAGAGGGAGGGCGTCCATGTCAGCACGAAGAGCAACGACGGGGGGAGAACCAGAGCCAACATGTGCTACAATGCCGGTTTTGGCAAAAGGGTATGTGTAAGAGATGCCAAGCTTGTCAAGTTGTGCGCGGATAAGAGCACTGGTGTTGTGTTCTTCGAATTTGAGTTCAGGCTTCTCATGGATTTGTCTCCTTATTGACACCAACCAGTCCTTATCTTTCTCAGCTGACCTTGAATATGCACTTATCAAAATGTCATCATCGATACTACCAACAACTGCTGCACTCAACCAGAGCAGCAAATGGAGAAACAGAGCAACAACAGCAACCATTTGGCTTTCTTCCTTCAATCAATCGAAACAGTAACACAGTACAGAGAAGGTCAAACAGCATATTTTATTACAAGTTTTTGTCTTTATTTGATCTGATATTAGTTCATATTTTTATTATTAAACTACTTAGCATCATGCCGTATACAGACAGAGAGAGGGGTCCCGTTAAAAATCTCATGTCTATATTAATATTTTAATTTGTGTTTTATTTAATGTAAAAATCAGAAATACGTAATCTCTCCCCCCAAAAAAAAAAAAAAGTCAGAAACCTGCATTGGATTCGAAGCATATGGTATCCAATTGATTAAAGCCATTTATTACCGGTTATTTATTTATTTGTATTCTTTTTTAACATTATCCCCTTATCTATCGTATAATTATCGAAATCTATTAAGATCAATCATTGACAGGAATGACAACGAATTGGATTGAATCGGGTTTAGTTCTTATCAAACTCGATCCAAAAATTTTGAAATGTGTCCCAAACCCGACCCATATCCTAAAAGGATCACTACTTTTCGTCTCAAACTCAAACCTAATTGAAAAGACTTGTCACAAACCCGACTCATTGATCTGATTTAGTTTTCAACTAAATGATAAAATTAATATCGAAAAAGTAATATACAAACAAAAAAAGAAATAAATTGGTTATGATATCCACGATCTTTTTAAAAGAATTCTGAATCTATATAAAAACTCTAACAGTTAAGAATACAAGATTTAGATATCATGCAATAAGTCTCTTTAATATAAAATCGTAGATCTAAAATTCTTTTATGTTTATATATAGATCGAGTTATTGAATCAAATCGAGATAAAAAAACTTGTCCTAAGCCGGATTTGAAATTTTTTAGGGTTGTTTCAAACTTGATCCGTGCCACAAATATATCTCTATTTTTAGCCCCAAACTCTCTCTGAATAGATCGGATTTAGATGGATTTGAATCGAATCAGATATTTTTATCATATCTAAATTTACTAATAATATGATTCGAATGATTATTTCTATAATTAGAAGATAACAATTTTTACCAATAAAACATCTATGGGCACTTTGTGTTTCATCATATAAGGTTGAGCTTGACTTTTTAATTGTTATTATAAAGCAATTTTATACAGAATAAAATGAAATGTGAGGGAAGAAAATTAAAAAACTATAAAACTGAACAGCTGTATTCATTACAAACTTTTTTTTTTTTCTATAAATTAATCATTATAAATGGATTTTTTCTCTTCAAACCAAAAAAAAATCATTTCAAATGGGATGGTTGGGGTTGGTTGCCTAGGCTGACGTCTGAACACACTTTTAATTTTTTAATAGAATAATCTAATATTAATGTCTATCATTCAAGTCAAGGAAATTTAAAAATTATATTTACTTTCTTAAATTATAGAAAGATTACATGTTAATATATTAAAAAAGATAAATATAAATTATTTATTTAAATTTTATATATATAATAAAAATTAAAAGGTAGAAAATTTAGTGTTAAAAGTTTGATTATTGGTTCCCAGTTTACAGTGATTGAGCACGTTTGTTTGTTAGTTGTGTAGAGTCAATTAAGTACAGTTTTCTGGCTGTGTAAAGCTAGTCGTGTAAAGTCAGTTGCCCTGATTGACCGATTCAGAGTAGATAGCGTGGCTGCACCGACACAGCCACGATTTTGTAAAGTCATTGGTTGTTGCTATAATAATACAAACACTTAGTAATGCAAACATTTAAAAAGAATAAAAATAAAAATAAAAATAAAAACAAAACAAAAAAAGAAAAGAAAAAATTCATAAAAAATAATTGTAAACAAGATATGCACTATTTAATTTAGCTACAGAAGTTTTAATTGTTTTCTTTCTGTCACTTCTGTTGTAAGTAAAAAGTCTCATTTTTCCTTGAGTGTGCCACAGTATTTATAATATAACTTTTACATTTATTAACGTATTATAACTTTAAGTCTTAAATAGTATAATTGATCAATTTCTTATTAATTTAAACTTTTAAATTTAATGATAACTATCATGATATCAGAGTCTATTAGTCTCTTATTCAAACTTTCTCTTTTCTTTTTATCTAAAATTTTGATTACAAATGTTATACAGTATGAGACATTTAGCAAGTATCCATCATCTATTATCTGTTTATGTTGTATGTAAGAAAGATATGTTAACATATCATAACCTTAGATATTAATTACTATAGTTGGATCCTTTACTATCGTGTTAACATATCACAACTTCAAATTTTAAATACTATAGTTGGACCTTTTACTATCAATTTAAATTTTTAGATTTGATAATAGCTATTAGTATTGCAATTATAACCTACAAGTTTTGGGTCTGATAATAACTATAATTATTACAACTATACCCTACAAATATATCCATATCAAAACGTTCTGTTGCGATGACAATGTTGCAAAAACTCCTTTGCTCCAGATAAATTTATATCAAATTTGTATTGATGTGAATGTTACATTTTGTTGTAATGTAATAAGAAATCAAACAACAATGCAAAATGAAAAATAAATAAAAATTCCCTAGCCTTTCTCCACAACGACACCGATGTCTTCCTTGTCATCATCGACATGACGATGATGATGAGTATTTTTTTTATCATTGCGAAGGTTGAGTGTCACTAGGGTCGAAATCTTAGTTTATCTAAAATCCTTCCATATTGTTATAAATAATATTAAATTTTAATTTGAATGAGATTATATTAACTTAAAATTTTAACTTTGCTTTCATATTCAACCATTTGCATATTTTCACACAATCTAAGAATTGTAATTTATGTTGACTTTATCCTTTTTTTTTTTTAAATTGAATTACATGAAAATAAGTTAATGAATATTAAATTTAAAATTACTTTTTTCAATTAATTTCTTAAGTTGATGTAGAATAACCTTTTATCTATTTATAACTCGGTACATGGTATTTGGCTTGTCCTTTTTAAATCTAAAACAAGGGCTCAATACATTCATCCAAATTCAAGCAAAACTCACTTATTACTTTAAAATTAATCACTTATAGTATTACTACAATAACACCTTAAAAAATAGGGCTTAGTAATCTATTCTTTACTTAAAAGCCTCGAGCAGTTGGTTTTCTTAAAAGAAATTAAATTGATATCAAATAAGATATGTCAAAACCTGATGAAATTAAAACCTTTTAGGGTTGAACACCTTAAAGAGTTTAACGATAATACAAAACAGTTTTTCTACTTAATGTATTCTAAATGAAGTCATCCAATTTGATGGATTCATTAATTCGACCCCACCATTCATTAAACTTCACACACAAATAAAATAAATAAATAAATAAAAATTAGACCATAACATGTCATAGATATACACCTCTAGTTATCGATGAGATTCACCTAAATATTAGATGTTTAGTCCCCAAAAATAAAATTCTTATAGTGAACCGTAAATAACTTCAGGAACCAAATAAATTTCTCTAGACTAAAATTATCAGTTTCTTCAAATCTTTATTTGGATTTCCAATTGCCAATATGCTCCGAAGCATGGCAATGAGCTTGTTGATCATTATCAGCTTCTATCCAGAACTAGCATGGCGCAATTGAATTGCACACATAGCAATAACACTGTCTCACACAAATTTACAATAATTAATGCACTTGTTTTATTATGTCAAAATTTCAATAAATAATAGTAAAAAAAAAAACTCATTTTCATAGTTTAATGCTAGTTCTAAAGTTCACACTAATTTTAATGCTTAAAAAATATGTTTGTTAATTGATACAAGAAATATATTAATGCACAAATTATTGAATCTATAGCAAGTGTTACATATATATATAAGGGTGCGTTTGGATACGTTTTTAAAATTGTATTTTTGAAAAGTATTTTTAAAAACGAAAAACATGTTTTGAAAATGATGTTTTCAAAAACGATAATGCATTTGATAGCATTTTTTAAAATACATTTCGAAAACGAAAAATGATAAAAAAAACTGTTTGATATCATTTTTAAAAATAGGTAAAACTAAAAATGTATTTGGATGAAAACTATTCTTAAAAATGACAATATAATTGATAGATATGAGTGTTTTTACTTTTTTAAGTTTTACTGTACAAATGAAAATGATTTTTAAAAATTATAGGAAAAAAAAAAAGACATTTTTTGCTTTCACCTTCAAATTTTTGAAAACATATTTTTCTTTTTTAAAACTTGTTCTTAAAACCAAACATCCAAACATATTTTCCTTCATTTTCTGTTTTCAAAAATGAAAAACAAAAAATAAAAATAAAACCAAACAGACCCTAAGTTCTCTTACCATTTCATAGTGGTTCTCATGAGGTGTTTTGTCAAATGGATATGTGATACTGAGATGTCTTGAATGTGGATAATCTCTACAAGCCACCTATATTAAGGTCCAACCAAGCAAGAATATTAATCAAAGCATGCAAGATCAGAAACAAATTACATATATATGGGGAAGAAAAAATAAAAACACAAAGAGAAACAAATTTACCTATCCATTTTTAGACATGACTTTTAGAACATCTTCATCGTTGTCATCATAATCATCTTTCGGAAACCTGTTGGACACACAGAGCTTGCTAATACCATTAATGGACTCAAAAGGATCAAAATCAAGAATTAGACGATCAACCTTTTACTTTTCCTCCTCCTCCTTAATCGAACATGGTATTGATAAAATTTCTATAGCCTTTGTTTAATTTTCTTCCATTTTTTCTCTTTTTCATCCTTAATGATCTCCTAGAAAATTAAACTTAATGTGATCAAAACCCTCGACACACTCATAAGTCACATAAATGAATCACAACTTATAGTTCGAATGCCATGACAGTTGGTTTTCCCAAGTCATATGTTGAACCAATTGGATGTTTTAATACTTTGGTCTGAATTTAATTATCCAATATACTTTCTCTGTGCCTTTATGGTGGATTAAATCTCGGTCAATCTAACATAATATTACGTTGAGAGATTTTCAACCCAATCTAACCTGAACTCAAAAATGCCTACCCCTATGTAAATCCTTTAACCCCATTAAAATTTTAAATTAATTATAATTTGTTATTGTACCCCTATCTAATGCCAAAATTATCTTTTTTATTATATTATTTTTTTATTTGTTCAACTTTTATTATCATTTTAAATTATGGCATTAACTTTTTCACCTTAAAATTTTTATTTGATTTCATTTTTAATAAAACAAAAAACAAATGAAGATTTAAAAAAAAAAAGTTTTATTGAAAAATAAACTTTTTCGAAACCTATGAATTAAAAAATAACTCAAATATGAAGTTCTTGCATAACTAACTCATTTGAGACCTGAATGTACAAAATTACCTTTAATGACATCCAAAGCCAAAAACACATATCCATGAGCCACCTTACTCTTCATTTTATCATTTTCTATTTCATCTTCTTCATTGTTTTCAATGTTCCTCTCTTGTTTAGTGTTTCATTTTTAGGAGGCTAGTGTTTTGTTTCTAATTGGTGTCTTTGTTATCGGTCGTTTTCCTTTTTTTCTAGTTTCCTCTCTTGGACTTTGAGATAATGTAGCTTAATTTGTGTGCTTGAGGTATGCCAAAATTTTTATCTTGAAAATGTATGTAGATTCACCTAAGTAATTGTATTTTGCTATGCTTGTTTCCTAATTTTTCTAGTAATTGACACTTTCGGATGTATGCCATGAAATTATTTTTTTTTTCTTTGTATATTTTATTGAATAGCTAGTGAGTCAAAAATACATCGATAATACAGTAGCACTTCTAACAAAGTAATTTTGAAATTTCAATTAATAAAATATATTGTTGAAATCAAGTGCAACTTAATCAACCAAATATTGCATGTTACTCCTACCAAAATTGATTCTAAATGGAGAATTATGAGAGTATTGTGCTCATCTTTGTTTCAATAGGAAAAGAACTCCCCACTGCGTTTATAGGCATATTATCATGAGTCTTATACTTTTCAAATTTAGAACTCTTTCAAAACTTTTGCCGCATATAATGCACAAAAGCTATTTGGTAATTATCGTGAGAAAGTCTAACATGGAAAAAAATAATAATAAAAATGGAATTGTTTGAGTTAATCTTACACAAATTTCATTCTTACCATTCAGATAAAAATTCTGACATACCTCAAACAAACATATTTGTTCTTGTTATTTCTCAACTGTTCTCGACCAGTTGTTATTCCGGCTATACTCGACCTACTGTCTCTACTGGAGTTGTTCTTCACATCCTTTGCGGAAGGTTCACCATCTCATGTTAGTAATGAGTCTCCTTTTCAAGCGTGTTATAGGCTAGTTTTGTTCCTTATTGGTCTTTTTTGCTTACGGGTCGATGACTGGCATATTAGAATTATAGAGGTTTTCGAAACACTATCCTGTAAGCCTTGGTTTAAGCATCCATAGTCCAGCAAATGGCGTCCAACATCTGAGTTACCTTGTTCCATAGTTGTTGTTCCCTTTTGCCATGCTCTTTATCTGTCGGGTGACCATCTGCATTCCTTATTTTTGCTCTGCTATCGTTACGTGTACTTGAGTGGTCTCATCTATGTATTTCTCTTTTACTACTTTCGCTCTTGCTCTCGTTGTCCTAGCCACTTCTCTTAAGGCTTCTTGCCTCGACATCGTCATATCCTATTCCACTGTTACCTCTATGAGTCCTCCTAAGCTAAGTCATTCTTGCTCTGTCATTTTTTTCTTCTCTTTGGTTAGTTTATACTTTCTTTTGGTAGGTCATAGTATTTCATACTGTTCTCCACAAATAGCACCAACTGTTGATGTGAAAATTGGTCACATCAACAATAGATATATTAAATTGAAAAAGGAAATACAATCTAAGCAATTGAGAGATTTAATGTTGATCCTCTTTTATGTTTGGATCCCATTAGATCAACAGATTCTCACTCCCAGATGATTTGTTCTTCCCTTAGCCATCTATTAAATAGAGAAAACGGTCAAAGGTCGCTGATGTTTCAACGATGAAAACCCTTTGACACTTAAATCAACAGGATTTTACCCCCTTCACTATAAAGTTAAAAGGTAGAAAAATGGTGGGAAAATGAAATAACACAAGTTACTCTAACTAACAAGGCCTAAGAGTAGCACTTAATGCTAGTGAGGGTTTCTTCAAAGAGAGTTTCCTCACACACTAGTTTGTTCTTGAGTTAAAAAGACTGACTTACCTTCCTTTGAATAATAAATGTCTTTGTATACTCTTTCCTATCTTTTAGGGTTTCCTCATTCCTCTTTGATTAATGGTCAACTGTTGTTTTACATCACTTTGCTTACACATGTGCATCTTGTGACCTAGCTACCATTTTTCCCATCATTTTCACCTTTTCCTTGTCCCATCTTTTTGTCCATTCGATTCAAGTTCAAATAACACATGACTCATTTTATTCATTCTTCTTATTATAAGGCTATATAACAAGCTATTGGCCCTACCTTTTTCTCTTGCAACTTGGTGTTTGCCCCCATTAGTTATTTGTCAGCCCTAAGCTTGGCGTTAGGTCTTATCTTTATGTCTTTCTAATAAGACAGAAGGCTTGTAGACACAAGGGGCTTCATTTGAATTTTCAAACTATGTTTCCCCTTTGTTCACTTTTCCACCGCTTGGTATGGGCATCTTCATCATTTCCATATCATTTTCACTTAATGTTCCAAAAATCAACCAATTTAGATGATTTTTCACCGATTAATCAATGATTAGTACCTTGTCTGTTTGATAACCCCCAAATTGAACAACAAAGCTATCTTTTGAAAACAGAATCTCATGATGAGTGGTCTTGGCTCCATAGAGAAGGTGAGAAGAGTCTTCCATAAGTTCGACAAGAACAGTGACAGCAAGATCTCCGCAAATGAGCTCTACAACAATGTCCATAAGCTCGACTTCGAAACGTTACGGAGGGAGGTCATCTATATAATGTAGGAGATTGACAAAGATGACGATGACTACATTGATTTAGATGAGTTCGTAGCCTTCCACAGTGGTGGAGGATGGTGGAACCAAGAAGGAGTTGAAGGAAGTGTTTTACTTATTCGATGTGGACAAGAACAGCGTGATAACGGTGGTGACAGATCTGGCGCAGCAGCTTACCTGAACTGAAGAAAATGAGAAGAAAAAGAAGAAGAACATACCTAGTTTGGTGGTTTTAGAGAGAAAGAGAGAAGTGGAGGGCCAGTGCAGTAAGGGTTTGTGTGTTTATGTTTGTATATATATTAGGGCCAATTACACAAATCTTTTCTTAGGTTTCATAACATTACACCAATATATGAATTTTAGTCGTAACAACATAAACCTCGCTTGAGATTTCGAAAACTCAATAGAAATACTCATTGCCTTTAAAGAATTGCTATTAAATCTTAGTGGTCAATGGTTAAAACTATTAGACCAATTTAAAACTATTAAACCAATTGGTCAATAGTCATATGATTATTTTGATCCTATAGATATTTTTTTAAGTTTTTTACAAGTTTAACCCAATTTTATCATCGGTCAATAGTATTCATCGATTACTCGTCGAGTAACCAATAAATCGCTAACCACTGTCTCACTGATTGATTAGCGAGTAACAATTTTTAGAACCATTCTTTCACTAGATAATTGAGCTTAGGTTGCGGTCTTCCTTTGAGCTCGCCTTTTAAGATTTAATTTTGAGCCCTATTCTTCGGGTTGATTTTTAATTGATAATTTTGAGGTACAATTAGATTTTAGAGAGCTAATTTTTCCCTAACATTATTTAATGAGTTATTATTGATCCCTTACAAGGCCAACAAGAGGATTAGTTCTGTTTTTCTTCAAAAATTTGATTTTTATGTATATTTTTTTATTAAATTAACTAATAACTACTCCTATAATTTTCTGGATCATATATATGGATAGTATGATCCCAGATTCAAAAATATTTTGAATTTTGGAAAATATGAAAAAACATGTGTCCAATTTAGGAATAAGTGTTCTAAAAAAAACAATTAAGATTTTTTTATGAAAACACTATTGTTGAAAACATTGAACCATGGATGGATACTAGATACCCAAAAGTATTATAATTACTAATTAATGTTAGATAATCACGACTAATGTAGATACACTATTGCACATTTCTTCTTAGATAAGCAGCTTAACTAAGTTGTTTTAATCAATTAGTCATGATTAATCTGATGAATGTCTCTTTCAAACAATAATTATTTAATTTATTTTAATGTCACTCCAGTAAGAAACCGGTTATTATATTTTCTTCATCTAAGACCTTAAATAAGTTTGTCCATTAATGATTCAAAATGTTAAATTCCTTTTACACGTGCTATTCTTCACTTGTAATAATTCTAATTGAAAAATTGTTACATGGTTGACACTAATTAAAGACTGTTGTTTTTTTTTTTGTCTTTTCATATTTACTGGTACTAGATCATGATACTATTGGGATCAGCTGATATCAAATTATGAAACACAATCCGGATCTCTATTCTTAAAAATAGGAGAGAGTAACCCTACAAAGTATTGAAAAACTACCTATAAATTAAATGGAAAGCACAATCCGAATTTCTATTCTCCAAAATAGAAGAGAGGAACCCATAAAGCTTGGAAAAACTACTCACAAATTAAGTGGGATGACTGCACTTTGAACCCACCACATAGACACAGGTGAGAGGTTGATTTACTACTCCAGCACCCCTATTTTGAGCAAGACCGCTTTCTTGAGTTTAGAGCAAAGTAGACGCTATTGTTGTTATGTGTAGTATCATCATTAAACGTATGATTGAAGGTGTAGTCTGATTAGTAATCGCAACTCTTGATGAAATTGAAGTTTCAAGAATGAATTTTCCTTTCCTCAAATGCAAAAACGAGGAGAGAAAAAAAAAAAAACAAACAAACAAACAAACTGAATCAAACACTTCACTATAAGGAACCTAACACCCGCACTTATTTATTATATTTTTTTATTTAATAAATTTCTATAATATGATTGGATGCACGTCAGTTATCCAAACTACAGCTACGTCAACCAAACCTGTTGCCTCTGACTGCAGTGGTTGTTGTTGTTGTTGTCTAATTAATGACTTTCAATAGAAAATTAGGATTTAAAATCTTTCATATTGTTCGTCGTTAATAAGCAGTCCCTCTAGAGTCCAAACCCCTGTCCAGAATCAGACGACTGGATCAGAACATTTTTGGATCTAATTTTGGATTTGGGTGGCACATTGGGGTGGCTTGGATTTTGACGTGTTACTCGAATCTTTCGTTAAACGCATTAAATAATAATTTTGAAGATGGTGAGGTAGGTGTGATTGATTTGAAATATTTCAACTCTGTTATCTAACATATCTTCACTATAAATCGGTATACGAGAACGTCGAAAAGTATTTGGGGTTGGTGGAAGAGTTGGTGAAAGTGAAATTTCTTCCAACCTAATTTTTCTTATAAAATTCTTGTTGAAAGAGTTATTTTGATTCAGACTTTTGATTTAATGGTTAAATAAGTATAGGGTTTCATCATACATTTTTGAAAGTAATAAAAATGACCAACAAACAACAACTCTCTCCGGTCCGGGGTTTCATCATATATTGATACATGCAAAGTTGTAAAATGCATCACAACGTATTGTATTAATGTTAATAAATATGATTGTATTTAGTAATTATTAGCAATATATAAATGTAGATTTAATGAAATAATTGTAGTTAAAGTTAATTGCTTCAAGAACAAGCACGTATATTGAGGCAATCATCAAAGAGACATCACGGTCATGATCATGAATAGCTGCAAGTTATTTAAGCTTGCTCGTGTTTGTCGTTTTCGAAAGAGTTGGTGAAATGTTGATAATTCCACTGATAGCGTTAGGGTCAATGCTTTCTAATTATTATTATTATTATTATTATTATTTTGAAAATAAATGCTTTCCAATCAATTAGCTATACTTGTCAACATTATTAAGTTTAACACATTTCCATCCCAAATTTTATATATAGGGTCCGTGGACATGTTTATTAATTACTTTGAAAAGAAAGTTAAACGATCAAAAATCAAAACTAGTAAGAAGGATTTGACCAAAACTTAAATAATTAATGTCTCTTTTCATTTTCTTATATCTAAGAAACTGCAACGACGGAGTCTACAAGGCAAAACGGTAAAATGACATAAATATCCCTACATTAAAAAAGTTCAAGATTTAATCTGAAATAACTTGCTTGTGGATGGTATAGTTGACACTACTTTCTTATCTTCAAGAGACAGGTTCGAACACCTCACATAACAACATTTATGATAATTTTTCACTTTTGTATATGAGTTTTCCACTTAGTTTTTATAAATTATGTTTCAAATCGAACCTTAAAATATATAACAAAAGATTTCGATTGTAGTATATGTATTTATAATATGTATTATATTAAAAAAAAAAAATCAGTCTGAAATAGAAAATCTGCAAATTCTGAAAATTTTATCATTATATTATCTAAATCCGATCTTATCCAACTTTACACACTAATTTTGGCCGATAACATTTATTTGCGGAAAAACGACCACACGATGAAGAAACTAGAAACACATGAAAAAACTTTTAAAATAAGTTTAGTGTTGAAGACAAGACAGCAACCCTTCATAGATATATATACATGTTTTGGGGTAGGCTTGTCCACACCATAGTATACATTTGAATGTATTTTTTATGTGTTGATAGCAGGGAGCACATGTAAGTACGTTCCTGAAGAAACAAGCAAAATTATTATTAAATAGATTGGATATCATCCACATAAGCATAAATTAAACTGATATATTGTCAAATCAAAAGATTTGTTTCCTGCTGACAGAATTTGTTAATAGTTAACTTGTGTTTTTTCAAATTTGAAAATAACAAAAATATCTGTCAAAGGAAAAATATTCTTTAAAGTAACTCATTCTTTTAAGAATTATTTTATTAAATCATTTTTCTTTGTTCAGGGAAATAATACTTTAACTTTTTTTTTTTTTAAGTTTTGGGACTAATCCAAAAAATAACTAGAATTATCGAAATATCACTTAATGATACGATCCAAGAAACTACTCTTAAATAAAAGAAATTCACTCATAGAAAGATTGAGAAGAGACTTATATGAAGATAGAAGAGACAATTCACATAAAAGATGAGAAAGATAATTTATTTATTTATTTATTAATAATAATAACATTATTATTTAATATTTGGATTTTTCGGGTGGGTGTCGAACCTATACCCACTGAAGGCATGGGTGGCAGCTGGTGCCTAACCAAGGGCGCCAGCAGCCATTGACTAATGCTTTAACTCTTTGTTTCATGATGTGGGTTTATATTACATAGACTCATATTCAAATGAGGGATTAATTAGTTATTCTTGAAAAGGGAATTTAATTCCCCCGCTCATCTAAGATTTTAAGTTTCATTTTTAATAGAACTTTAATTTCATTTATTTTTATTTTTTATTAACAAATGGGCCAATCACTAATTAGAATTTCAATAAAAAAAATTAATAATCAAAGGAAAAGAAAAGAAATTAATCAACTCTAAAATTTAATTTAATTTACTTAATGACATGGAGATTCTAGCTTGGCATTTCCTTCACCAGTAATCGAGATCCTAGCCTAGAATCTTCATTGCTGGGATATTTGGAGGTGAAGATTGTTAATAAGATCTTCATCGTCCGTTAAGTTGATGAACGTGGAGATCCTATTCCACCTCTAAGATCTTACATATTTTTTTGTTTATAATTTTATTTGATATATGGTGAAGATCTACACTCTTTTTTGTTTTTTGTTTTTTTTTTTGTTTTTTTTTATTATATTTTATAAAAACATTCCACTGTCCATCATGATAGTGAAAATTATTTTTTTTTAAAATTTTTTTAGATTTTATTTTAACGGTGAGTAAATAATCTGTAATTAATCCATAAACTTTACTCTGCCATTAGTAATAAAAATAATGAGTAACTAACTTGTGATTTGTTGGAAAAAGAAATTGCTATGACTTATTGGCTAAATGATAAATTGATTAAGTATTCTTTACTTCTAACCCACATTGGGCAGTTTTGTTAAGTAGAGTAGTTGATTTTACAAAAAAAAAAAATGTTTGATTATTGATATATTATGGCCTAATAATTAATATTAAAGTAAACTATCTCATTGTTACGTGATTTAATTTTTCAAACACAAAGTAAATAATCTTGTTAATTAAGGAAAATGAGATACACATACAATTACCGTATCCAAAATTTTTACACATTTTTTAATGCCGAATTAAATTTATAAAAATTGAGAAGTAATTCATAAATAAAGTCATTTAAAAACGAAGCTTCCAATTGAACGAACAAGCCAAGACTTTTACACAAGTTCGAAGCTATATAGTCCTTGAAAGAGAAACCAACTTTTTTTTTTTTTTTTGTGTGGAAATTAAAAAGAGAAAGCAACTTCTACAAAGTATTTCTTTTAACACAAACAAATAGGTTGCTCTGTCCTCTTCATCCGGAAAACACAACAACACTTTTATTTCTTCGTTTTAGTTTTTCTCATTTTAGGCCAATTTACCTAACAGTTCTGTACTGTTGATGTTCGCTTCAAAGATCTTCGATCTCTATCATATGAAGTTCATTTTTTCTAAATCTGTTGACAATTATTCTAGTTTTTAATGCTAGTCGTTTTGCCTTATATATATATATATATATGGTTTGAAAATGGTCTATATAATTTTAGGGGTGGCAATTAGGGTAGATCGATCGGATTTGGGTCAATATGTACAAGATACGATTATATTTTTGCTCAATACAAACACAATATGATTAATAAATGAGTTAGACCTCTTAAAAATGAACATAACACTATTATATTTGAGTCAATACGAACACGATATACTTAACTTATTTATTTTTGGGTCGTGTTCGAACACAACCCAACTCATCTAATTGATCCGTTTAACCCATTTACCGATACGTTTATGAAATTCCATGTTTGATGGCCCGTTTATAACCCATTTAACCATATTTAATACATTTAATATATATCTAATAAAAAACAAAATTAAAATATACATACAAGTGAAATAATTAAGTTTTTCTCGTAAATCTACAATTACTATCCAAAAAGTAAAAATACAATCATCAATAAATATAATCCAAAACATAAAAATACAAACATTCACAAAGATAAGTAGATAACTAAGTTCATAAAAACATATCTGCAAATATAATTCTTCATATAAAAAAAAAAAAGCAACACCATCGATTGTTGATTGCATCCACCAAACTACAAGTTGCCAAAAGATAATAACTAAAGTTAGCTAATTATAAATTATACATTTATATACGAAAAAAAAAAACATTTTAACAAATATTTTATCCGTACCAATTATATTTTACTACTACACAGCAACACACATATATACACAAAAAGTAGAAATAAACATGTTCCATTTATTTCCTTTCCAATTAAATCTCTCTGAGATCAAATACATTTCATTTAACATCAACTTCCAAAGAGAATCAACCACATGATAATAAAACATAAAAGTTTCAACCAAACAATACTTTTCAAAGAAGAAAAGAAAACGACATGCTCCACCACTACATTTTACAACAACTAAAGATATGCTATTTTGGTAAAAAAAATGAATACATATGAAACTATTGCCACCAAAAAAGCATTTTTTTTAATACTAACAAAAAAACCTATAGATCTAAAGCGAAAAGAAGCAAATGAAGAATTAAAAATGGAGCAGATTTGATTACAAATGGTTGAAAAACCTAGGAAAAATAAAAAGAAAAGAAAAGATGATGACAACAATAATACAAAACATACTTAGGTTTTTGTTGTTAGTTTCGTATCTGGATTCGAATGTTAATCTGTTTAATGAGAGATGTTAGAACTTTTGTAGAGGGAGTGAGAGAGGTTTATAATAATGTTAGTTTTGACTTGTTTTGGACATGCATAGAAACTAGAAATACACACAAAGAAGAAGAACAAGAAAGTAGAATACAACACACATATATACATATATACACACATATAGAACTATAAACACAAAGAAGAAGAGTGAATTAGAAAGATACGGAGAGAGATAGATAAGCATACCAGGTGGTCATCGGAGATGTTCTGGTGTTCGATTGATGGTTGTGAGTTGAGAGGAGGAACATGAGATGGTCAGAGATGTTCTAGTGTCTACTGAAGGAACAAAAGTGGTGATTGATTCATGAAGTAGCGATTGTTGGAAACTTAAAAATTATAGGGTGCTAAAGGGTGGTGTGAATGGCTGTTGGAAACCTGAAAATGCTAAGTTTTTTCACATATATGTACTTACACCTAAAATGACATAAATATTCCTCAATAATAAAATTATTTTTTTACTCTTGTTAAATAGATTAGCTTTAACATGATAATCAATAAAACTTAAACACAACACGATTATTATTTTGTGTGGACTGCCACAATTGATTCGTAGTTTTATCATCATTTATTAATGTAACACTATATCCATACATTATGATGTTGGTTTAATTGTATATCTTTTACATCTACACCTACATCACAAGATTGCAAACTAATATTATATCCTCCTACACAAACTTCCAATTAATAGCTATATTTAAAAAAAAAAAAAAAAGGAAATTGGTGATGTCATGAGTACACAAAAAGTGTGTAAGAAAGAGAAAGGAAAAAAAAATGAATAGAGACATGCAATGGAGTGGGGACAGATCTAGGTGGCGGGCACTTGTATAAATCACGAACTGCCGAAACTGTCCAATGTATGTGAGCCAGAAACCATATAAATCCCATCCCACAATTCCCAAATCCTCAAAACACGAAACCCCCATTTTCCTCTTGTAGTTTTCCTCATCTTCAGCCTCTCAATCTTCCTCAAACAAAAAGCAACATAACAAATGGGTTCATCAGAAACTCAGATGACTCCGACCAACATCTCGGATGAAGAAGCAAACCTCTTCGCTATGCAACTAACAAGTGCCTCAGTCCTGCCAATGGTCCTCAAATCAGCCATAGAACTTGACCTTTTAGAAATCATTGCCAAGGCTGGCCCTGGTGCTCACTTGTCTCCAACTGAGGTAGCTTCTCAGCTCCCCACCACCAATCCTGATGCTCCAGTCATGCTTGACCGCATCCTCCGCCTCCTGGCCAGCTACTCCGTCCTCACTTGCTCTCTCAGGACCCTCCCTGATGGGAAAGTTGAGAGGCTCTATGGCCTTGCACCTGTCTGTAAATTCTTGACCAAAAATGAAGATGGTGTCTCTATTTCTGATCTCTCTTTGATGAATCAAGACAAGGTCCTCATGGAAAGCTGGTAAGTACACATTTAGTAATTTTATTTTTTTAATATCGTTATAATAGTATTATATTTTATTTTATTTCTTCAAAATTATTTTAGGTCTATCTATCATTTGTGCTTCTACATCACATGTTTCTAATGCCATATCATATTTATCGTTTGTGTTGTTGATGAATTAATACGGATAGTTCATCTATCAATCCTTTTTTATTGAAGTTAATGCTAATAATTTTTTCTTTATTGGGGTTTTCTGGTTTGTTCTCCTACTTAATTCTTAGCAGGAAATTCTTATATTCTCCACAGTTTGAAGAAATGAAAAGTTAAATTTTTCGTATTAGTTTGATTACATATAATTTTAAAAGTCAAACAATTTTCTTTATTATTTTTTTAAATCAACTTTTGAATTTTCAATGTTTGGTAAAATGCCCATGATTATCTAATGATGATTTTTAGGTATAAAGTTGAATTTTCGACTTTCGATCTAATTTGACCATTTTTAGTCATCTTTCGTAAAGAAGGGTGAATTTCTCAAACACGTTTGAAAGCTTGATCACTATCACTTTGTCTATAACTGATTTGAATTAGTTCAATTATTTTGTATTATTTAATGAGTTATAAGACATTTGATTTTTATCTTGTCAAAAAAAAAAAAAAAAAGAGACATTTGATTTTTAGATTTTGACATAAGACCGGTTAAAAATTTCAAAACTTATTAAAATTAAATATTAATTATGGAATCTTTTTTTTTTTTTGGAAAAAAGAATATATTAAAATTAAATATTAGTTAAACACCGAAATTAAACACTGTAAAACACATTAGATCTGCTTCTTAGACTATTAATCATGTCTTATCCCTGTAAATAAATTAAATAAACTACATTGAGTGTGTAGACGCACGCCAAAAACTTGTTTGAAAGAATCCAGAGGGGTTACGTATGGGGACCGCCACTACCCAACGACTTTAGTATTCTCGTCATCTTTCAACTGCACACCAACCATTTGAAAACTTTCTATAATTATTTTTGTATTTCTTTAGAGTAAAATTTGAATATTCGTAAGTAATAATTTTGACGAAGTTGAGAGTAATCTGGTGGTAATTTCATTTCATGCACACTTCAATAAAGTTAATTGTTCGAAAGATATTTTTCTTTGGAGGTTTGACTACTTTATTGGTTGAATAAGGATATCTATTAATAACAATCAATCTGTAAGAGTGGTTCGGTTTGATTATCTTACTTATTGATTGTAAGGTTATCCATCATTAATCACTCTTACAATTAATTTAATTATTGTTATTGATAAATAATTTTACTTTATTAGGAAGTTAGCTACATCTCTTTTTAAGATTTGCAAATTCGTGATAATGATGGAAAAATAATATAATAAAATATATCTTATCTGGATCCATCTATGCATTAGCTGCGAGTTAGGTGAGTAGAGATCGGAGTGTGACATTTTTTCCAAAAAAATAATCAATTATACATGACCTTGCTTAAATAATGCCTGCATATGTCCACATCTTTTAAATGTTCAAGAAAGTATGTCATCTTCCACAATTGTTGACCTTTGGTGCAGTACGATGCGCGCGCATCTCTGGCACATTGTGATTTGGCGCATCATAGAATTTATCACATGATAAAATCGTAAATACATAGATGATGTATGCTGCTACATTCTAATTTTTGTCCCATAATTGTAGTTATCACGCCTCGCAATAATTGAAGGTGTATGGAACACATGCTATGCAATGAAATGTGACTGAGAAATCCCGGTGTCTTTTGTAGGTACCACTTGAAAGATGCAGTGCTTGAAGGTGGGATCCCATTTAACAAGGCCTATGGAATGACTGCATTCGAGTACCATGGAACTGATCCAAGATTCAACAAGGTTTTCAACAGTGGAATGTCCTCTCACTCTACCATTACCATGAAGAAAATTCTTGAGACATACAGAGGCTTCGAAGGTCTCAAGTCTATCGTAGACGTTGGTGGTGGAACTGGTGCAACAGTTCATATGATTGTCTCCCTGTACCCCTCGATTAAAGGCATCAACTTTGATTTGCCTCATGTGATTGAGGATGCTCCATCTTATCCTGGTAATTGATCATTGTTATTTTTTTTATGTTTCCATAGCATTCTTGTTGTATAATATATCGAATTTCGCAATCATATGCTAAAATATAAGATTGTGGATTTTGGGTGAAGGTGTGGAGCATGTTGGAGGTGACATGTTTGTTAGTGTTCCAAAAGCAGAGGCCATTTTCATGAAGGTCAGTTAGATAAATTTTTTTAGAACCCCTGTCTCACCATTTTCTTCTACCATGCTGCTTGATTCACATTTGAAACATAATGCTTTTGCAGTGGATATGTCATGACTGGAGTGACGAGCATTGCTTAAAATTCTTGAAGAAGTGCTACGAAGCACTTCCAGAGCACGGAAAAGTGATTGTTTGTGAATGCATTCTTCCAGTAACGCCAGATCCGAGCCTTGGATCCAAGGTAGTATTCCACATTGATTGCATCATGTTGGCTCATAATCCTGGTGGAAAAGAGAGGACTGAAGATGATTTCAAGGCTTTGGCTAAGGGGGCAGGATTCCAAGGTTTCAAAGTAGTATGCTGCGCTTTTAACACTTACATTATGGAATTTCTGAAGAAGGCTTGAGTCTTTTTTGCTCGGTATAAATATACATCCATACATACTGGATATATTTTTCAATACTACGTTGTCATTGTGTCACAAATTCGGCTTTCTTGCATATGCATTTCTGTCCATCAGGAAGAATAAAAATGTGATTTGTGTTGCTTTTGTCAAAAGAATGTTTTGCTAGATATATATGTTGATTACATGTTCAAAGGACTTGAAATTCTTGAGATATTTTGTATATATTTGAAAATAAAAGTGTGACAATTTTGATAAGGAATTCCTTCTTCCATGGGGGCCAATTGGGCCATAAGAGATTGTGCTTGAAGAAAAGCCCCTTGTTCCAAGTAAATAATATCTCACCAAGACGCCAATGGAAGACCAGTCTCTGTTAGATTATAATGAAATAGAATGACAAAATTCATGTGGTAACTTTGTTCCCTTGGCCCTTGTTATATATCCAGTTCACTTGAGAGGTTGTACTCACTAAAACCAAAAAAATAAAAATCAGAAAATAGAAAACAAAGCCAATGCAACCCCAATATTCAGCTACAATAACAGATGAAATACATTAAGGAGGTTAAACTCTCATCTTTTACATAAAACTTAAATATGATCTTTGTTTGTTTGGGAATAACTATTCCGTCTATGGAGCTTTAATTTCGGTGACAGAAGTTGATCCAATAAAGCAGAGTAGTCCAAGAGCTCAACTGGGCTGAGCCCAGGAGGGATGGCAAAATAAGAAGGAGAAATGGATAAGAGTGGAGGTATTTGCACCCAACTAAAGCTGTTTGTGTACCCCTTTCATAAATATATCCTCATTATTATTTTTAAAAATTATAATTTATAATTATGATTCACTTAATGAGGTGAACTTATCAAAGGGCGTACACATAGTTTTAGAGGGGTCCAAATGTGGATTCTCATATACTAAAGTGACATAACAGCTCGAAGTGTAATAGTTCGTATTTTTCGTAACAGTGTAAAATTCCAAAAATAAGAAAAATCCTATATTTGGCGGAGGATTACTTCAAACAGGAAATTACTAAAATTGTATGATTTGAATAGAACATAGTGAATACAGTTCATGTAAAATCAGAAAGAAATCTTAATCTTTCCTACATTTTAGTGGCCTAATTCTATATAAACAAAGAACTCTAACATCATAAAATGGGGATCTTTTGCATGTACAAGACACGACTACTAAAAACCTAGTAGACACTCTGCAGGAAAACATCTCTTCCCATTAGCAATAACATAACAATGGATTAGACATTATTTCAAACGCCGAACCAGATTAAAAACTCTAGTTGCATCTTTAATTATCATTCTAGCTGCCTTTTTCATTCTTACAATACTATTATTCTGCTTTTTCTCCATTATCACAATTGTTTGACCACAATTCACATTAATTTAGATGTTTGATCGATTTTTAATATCAATATTAGATATGTAAATAAAAAATCCCCTTCATAAGATTCCATCAATAGCTATATACATATAAATAAATTAATTTTTATTTCATGCATGAATTTAGATCTCAACCTGTTCTTAGCACATAAAAAAAGCTTTTTCATTGAAGTTCAGAAAGAGCCACATGTTAATGTTATATATATGCAATATTCTACTAGATAGATATTTGTATTTACTAGGTCTTGAAAAAACAGTCGTCAAAATTTGCTTGAATTTATTTATTCACATATCATGTTTCAGAGCACTAAAAGAAAGAGACATGATTCGAAACCTCAGTTAAATTCATTGATATGGTTCTAAACATCTAAACAATCTCATCGATTTATCGTGAATTATCTAAGAATGCGTGTCCTTATTTAATATTTGTTATTGATATAAGATACGTCATAATAATGAATTCCTTAAAATTGGGTGCGCCCTGTAGGCTTGCAGACTGACTACTTCCTATAAACAAATTATTAAAATAGTGGCGACATTGGCACCCCCTCCAAATCTGTATGTGCACCCCCCCAAATTTATATTTCTTAAATTTTCAACATTATCCTCAACGGAAATTAGTTAAAGGGGTAAATCAACTCTTTAAAATTTAGAAATTAGGTTGACATGTAGCTTAATAACTATTATATAATCAATTATTTCAAATAAAAAATTCATAAATAAAAAATAATTAATTTTTAAATACTAATAAGAATAAATAAAAATCATGAAGAATTGTTAATTTCTATGGCTAGTTCTCAAAAACTCTTGAATAATTTGATCTTGAAACTCTGAAAGTAATGTGTTTTGTTTGATTGGTAGAAAGGCCTTTGAAGTGGGTTGGTTATATAGTTAAAATGGCTAGAGACAGTCCCATCAATGTTGCCTCCTTTATTGATTGGACTCTTACCAACATTTTCAGCTTTGTGAGGATCCACAGACTGTTCACATTTCTAATGTCTCTTACCAAATTAAATTAGAGACAGTCCCGTCAATGTTGCCTTCTACATCAATTTACAAGCACTTATTTTCTTTTCAATAGCCGAAACTTCAGATTGGTAGGTTTCATTTCATAGAATTTCACTTGCATAAATTGTCGGGTGGCATCTACACATGTTGTGTTTATTGATCTGCTCTTCAGTACCTATGTTTATCAAAACATTGTAATAGACCTACTGACTCGTAATTTAATTGGATCCCATTACTTTGTTAAACCAGCTAGCACTTTAAAAAGAATGTACATTTTTTTGGCCATATCTTCATTTCTTATCAGAAACCAACATGTCAAGCCTTAACCATCTTATTTTTTTAATACTAAATTTCGGGTTGCAGACTTTACAAAGCATAGTAGGATGCCATTGATAATGTGAACTAATGCAAGGTCTTTCATTAGAAATTTTTTTCCTTATTTTTTATATTGTTGATCTATGAGTTTTAAAGTTTACTATGCTATTGTCCGAAGAAGGAAAAGTAGATTTCATCAATACTCCTAGAGAAGAAAGTAAACTGTGCTCTTTTTCAAAATTTTTTTTAAATATTTATTTTTATAATATTATAATTACTCTATTATCACGTGATAATTGTGCACCTCTACGAACAAACCAATTTTTTTATTATTATTTGGCTATACTTCTTTTGCCTATATATATAGGCATGTATGTCATTTAGGCTGCATTTGACACGTGGGATTAGAATGAAATGGATTGGAATATAATGGAATGAATTGGATTGAAATGGAAAATCATTATCCCATTTTGGTAAAACTTGGGATTAAATTAAAAATTATACTGTATCATGTTTGGTATAGATTGAGATTGAATTGAAATAAATTAATTTAATTATTTTATTATATAAAATTAATTTTATAAAAAATCTAAAAACAAAAACAAAAAACATCTCCCACAATTCAACATCATCAACCCACTTCATCAATATCATTCATCTCCAACAATTCATCAATATCATCAATTCAAAACTCATCAACATCATCATCTTCTATAACAATAACATCTTCAACAATATTAAATCATTATAACACCAAAAAAAAAAAAAAAAAAAAAAAACAGACTGAGAGTCTAGTTCTGGGTCGGCGAACCCAAAACCAGCGATCAGTTCTGGGCTCGCCGAACTTAGAACCAGCATCTGGTTCTGGCGTTCGGTGAACCTAGAACTGAATGCGTGAAGAAGAAGAAGAAGAAGAAGAAAGCTTCCATAGACGCGTGAGAGGAAGAAATGTGAAAGAGATAAATTGAGAGAAAAAGAAATTATCAAATCCAATCTCATCCCACCCAATGACATGGGTATGGGTGAGATTGAAAAATGCCAAAAGAATGGGAATTGATGGGGGGTTGGGATTCCAAAAATCCCAATCTCATTCATTCTAATTGCTCACCAAATATGATATTCAAATAGTTTGGGATTTTTGAATCTCAATCTCATCCCAAATCTCATGCACCAAATACAGTCTTAGAGGAGTGTAAATTTTTTTTCTTTCTCCAAGTTCAGCAAAGGCATAAGAATTACTATTTTCTTTTGTACTCCCTCGTTCTTTCTTTATTTCATGTTTTGTATACTTTCATTATTTTATGTTTATTTTGTTTATTTCTATTATATTTCACGTGTTTTATTTATATATTCTCCAACCTCTACTCATTCTTTATTTCATTTTATTGATTTTATAACATCTATAAATTTTTAATTTTTGACATAATTTTTCAAAAAATAAACTAAACAATATATTGGGAAATAAATTGCTTGCACATACGAATCTTAATATTTTAAAATAATTTTTATAAAATGACTAATAAAAAGGGTTTACAATGCTGTACGTACGATTCTTCGGGCTGCAAGTATTATCACTCTTAACAAATATTCTGATAATTAATTGCAGGCCACTGGGGGTGATGAGCCAATGAACTTTATTATATATAACCGGAACTCAAGGATCTCATCTTCAATATCTCTCATCAATCTTCCCCACAAAGCACAAAATGGATTCAACACAAGTCTTAGATCATGATCAAGAAGCAGCCTATCTATATGCCATGCAGCTAGCCAGCGGCTCAGTCTTGCCGATGGTTCTAAAATCAGCCATAGAGCTTGATCTTTTCGAAATCATTGCAAGAGCTGGTCCTGGTGCTCCCATGTCACCAAATGAGATAGCTTCTCATCTCCCCACAAGCAACCCAGATGCACCACTCATGCTCGACCGCATCCTGCGCCTTCTGGCTAGCTATTCGATTCTTACTTGCTCTTTAAGATCCCTCCCAGATGGGAAAGTTGAGAGGCTCTATGGTCTTGCACCTGTATGTAAATACTTCACCAAGAATGAAGATGGTGTCTCTCTTTCTGCTTTTTCTCTTTTGAGTCAAGACAAGCTTCTTGTGGAAAACTGGTAAGTACTGGCAGAATTTCTCTGCTCAATGATTTATATCCACCTACTTGTATGTGGAAATATTTGTGAATGTATAGATATCAATTGACTATAAGAAACGTTTTTAAGTAAACAAATAAGTAGATAGATTAATTGCTATTATAATTAAAATAAAATTTTATGAAATTAGATAAATAATACCGTCTATATAATCATGATATATTAAGGTAGCCAAACCCTTAAATATCTAAATATCTAGCATATTATCTAAAGATCTAGATAAATATCAAATACTTAAGGAAGATATTTGACTTCCCCAATCTGATTTCTATACTCTCAAATCTCAATGTTTCTTTTTTTTTTTTTTTTTAAGAAGTCAAATCTCAATTTTTAATGTTTACTTTTTCGTTCTGTGATCTAATTTGCTTCTTAATCAAGTAGCCATTTTATTTACAATCAATGTCCATAGTTTAATCCAACGCATTTCATTTTCTTTCTATCATTGCATGACAACCACTAGTTTCATTTAAAAAAACCTTTTTTAAATTAATTGAGGTGTGTTACCAAATTGAATGGCGTGTATTAAAGCAAACACTTACATAGCAAATGGGTCACTTGTAATTGGGCTCTTTTAGTTTTCCTTCACTTGAGCTTTGGTAATATTCAAACTATTGGGCCTAGCTCTTCAAATGAGGGTGGCAATACTTCCGGTCCTTAAAAATTGTGTACACACCCCTTTTCGTATATACACTCTATTAAGATTTTTAAAAATTCATTTTTTATAAATACACCTCATATATTATTAATTATGTCCATTTATTTATTTACCTTTTAAATATTATAGGTAAATAATTATAAAGATAATTAAATTAAAGTATTAAAAAAAGTCAATCTTTCTTTTTTAAGCTTGTTGTTATGCTCTATTTCATAATCATAGTCTCTTCATCTTACATTCTCTTTCATTTTCACTCACAATTATTGTATTTCACTAAAACCCTATATATAAAACTATCAAACAAAACTAAAAACTTCAATTTTCACTCAAGCTAAGTTTTTAACCAACCCAAAATAAAAATAAAAATCAAAATAAAAAACACAAAACATGAAACACAAAACACAAAACCCTTCAAATCTAGACCTCCATTTTCATCATTTATAAAATCTCTTAAAAGACAACAGAAAGCTTTCATCTTTGACTACCTCTTATCAAAGGGTAAATTACACTAAAGTACCCGGACCTATCGAATTATTACAGTCATAATGCGAGTTTTATCTAAATTACACATAAATATCTTTGACCTGGTTTGACTAACAATCCATTAATGGTAAAATTAACATCTCAAGGGTAAATTGGTCCTTTTTATATATCAAATAATATTATTTAAACAAAATGTCTCTCTCTCTCTAAAAAACAAAATCTCTCTCTCTCTCCTTTTTCTTCTTCTTCTTCTTTTTCTTCTTCTTCTTCTTCTGCTTGTCTTCTTCTTCTTCGTCTAGAACTCTTCTTCTTCTTCTTCTTTTTTTGCTCGTCTTCTTCTTCTTCTTCTGCTCTTCTTTTTCTCTGGGTTCCAATGGAGCCCAGATCTGGGTTCGAATCGAACCCAGTTTCGGGGTTCCTTCGAACCCAGTTCTGGGTTCCATTCGAACCCAGATCTGGGTTCTTTCAAACCCAGAAACTGGGTTTCAACTTCATCAGTTTGCGTGATGGTGGTTGGTTGGTAATGGTTAGTTGCTGGTGGTGATAGTTAGCTGTTTGGGTGCTATATTGATTTGAGGGTGGTTGTGGTGGCAAGTCGATCGGGATGACTGAGTTTTTAACATATAAAAGAAGAAAAAGGAGAGGAAGGAGAGAAGAAGAAGAACAGAGAGAAATCGAGAGAGGGAGAGAGAAATTTGACATATAAAAAGACCATTTTGCCCTTGAGACGTTTATTTTGCCGTTGATAGACTGCTAGTCAAACTCAGTCAAGGGTATTTTTGTGTAATTTAGTCTAAACTTGCATTATTGTTGTAATAACACAATAGGTCCAGGTACTTTAGTGTAATTTTCTCCTTATCAAAAGGAAAAACTTTATTTTAATTTCTAAGGTTTCGAAAAATATCAGTTTTTTAAAACTCTTTTGAAAATAACTCTTTTCATACCTAACTTTTTTAAAACTTTTCATACCTAACTTTTTTAATACTCTTTAAAAAAGTCTAAACCGTCAGTCAACTAACGGTCAACATTAACAGAATGCATTAAAAAATATTTTTGCTTCTGATAGTTGTTAGTGTCATATAAATCATTAGATTATCTTTATAAAATAATGAATTTATAAGTTAAGTTATCTAAAATATTTCTGAATTTGAATTGTTAAATTACAATTTAAATTGCTTAAAGCTATTGTTGACTAGCAGTTTGTACTTTTTTTAAGAGTTTTAGAAAAGTTAGGAATAAAAATAATTGTTTCCAAAAGAGCTTTAAATATCATATGTTTTTCAAAATATTAGGGACTAAATGAATTTTTTCCTTATCTAAACAACCCAAGTTTCTTATTGGGATTTGAAATTTGAGTATTCAAATTTAATAATAATAATAATAATATCATTTTTAATTAAAATATTAATAATTTAATCTAGGGATAATATTGAAATATTAAAAATGTATCAATTAAGGGGTGTGCATACGATTTTAGAGGGGTGGAATTATCGCCACTCTTAAAATAAAGAAAATTAGCTTAATAACAATTTAATTTGAGCCAAATTTATAATATTTTCAAATATAAAAATTTGGATCCTTAAATTTTTGGGCCTTCTAGTACTAATTTATGGTCTAACGAGTCCAATCCGTTCCAAGGTTATTACATTTATATTTTAATTTTGTTTAATTATGTATTTAGGTACTACTTAAAAGATGCAGTGCTTGAAGGTGGCGTTCCATTCAGTAAGGCTCATGGAATGGCTTTATTTGAATTTCTTAGCATCAATCCAACATTCAACAAGATTTTCAACAACACAATGTCATCCATTTCTACTATTACCTTGAAGAAAATCCTTGAGACATACAAAGGCTTTGAAGGACTCAAGTCAGTCCTAGATGTCGGGGGTGGTACAGGAGCTGCACTTAGCATGATTATCTCTAAATACCCTACAATTAGAGGCATTAACTTTGATTTACCTCATGTAATTAAGGATGCTCCATCTTATCCTGGTATTCATCAAGGCTCGTTAAATATAATATATGTTTGCAATGGGTCAATAGTCTCATTACATGTGTGCCTACTTATTATCATTTGTCTAATCATGTTTAACCATATTTATTGCATGATATATTTTAATTGGATAAAAGTAGGAGTAATAGTGTTAGATCCTCCCATTAAAGATTTTCTGGTCTAGCTAGAACAAGAATCTTACTAAATTTTGAGGTTATTTAATTGTTTGATAGATTTGCTGAGGCAAAAGCTAGTGGGGTTTTTGCTGTAGGTGTGACGCATGAGGAGGGAGACATGTTCGTTAGTGTACCAAAAGGCGCAGATGCCATTTTCTTGAAGGTCAGTTTGATTAATCTTTTTATAAATTCTCTCTCACCAATCATTCTCTTTAAAGGGAGCAAAATGATTGAATGAGATAAGTTTTAATAAAATTATGATTGAGTAACAATATCTTATCATGTATAGTATTCCTTTAAAGAAAGGATAAAATGATGATTTTGAATTTTAAGGTTGCATAAGTGCATTCATACTGTAAGTTACCAATAGATCCAAAAGTTCTCATGTATATCGTGTACAGATGATAGATACCAAATGCTAAATGTCCTCTACTGTATAACATGTGTAGTAGAAATTTGGGATAAAAGGAAGAGAGAAGGTTTGAATCAATAACTTCCAAAATCTGAATTATGTTAATTACCATAGTATTTAAGACTTAAGATTGACTCATTGACACATACATGACATTAATAACTGGTCATACACAGATATGTTCTATAAAAGCTCATCTCAATGAGGCTTTTTGCTTCGAATGGAAAATGCATGCTTAGTTACAAAACTTGATTAAATATTGACATTTGCATATGTGCTATAACAGTGGATCTGTCATAATTGGAGTGATGAGCATTGCTTGAAACTATTGAAGAACTGCTATGAAGCCCTTCCAGATAGATCTGTCATACTTGGTCATACACAGATATGTTCTATAAAAGCTCATCTCAATGAGGCTTTTTGCTTCGAATGGAAAATGCATGCTTAGTTACAAAACTTGATTAAATATTGACATTTGCATATGTGCTATAACAGTGGATCTGTCATAATTGGAGTGATGAGCATTGCTTGAAACTATTGAAGAACTGCTATGAAGCCCTTCCAGACGATGGAAAAATGATTGTTTGTGACTGGATTCTTCCAGCAGCCTCAGATCCAAGTCTTAAATCCAACATAGTCTTCCACTTCGATTGCATTATGATGTCTAATTTTAAAGCCGGAAAAGAGAGGACTGAAGAAGAATTCAAGGCCTTAGCTAAAGAGGCTGGATTCCAGGGTTTCCAATTAGTGCGTTGTGCTCCTGCCATTTACATAATGGAATTTCACAGGAAAGCTTGACTACTACTCTCTTGCTTGCTTAATTAATTCAGTTGATTTGATTTTCTCTTTCTCTAGAGAGAGAATAAAATAAATGTTTTAGGTTGCTATTGTCAAATCAACCTTACATTGTACGGTATAACTTTTAGTTCAAGATTAAATGATTCGAGATTTCATAAAAATTGACTCTCTTGATGTAGAAATATGGTATTTAAATAAATTATTACACTAATAGATTATAATTAAAAGTCAAACTACATCAATTTAAAATTTGATTTATACTTTTTACATTATATATATGTATATGTATACAGAGTTTCTATGGTCAATATATGCTAACTTTTGAATTGTGACCACTAATCTCAATCATTCATTTCATTCTCTCTTCTAAAAATATTTTTTTTTATTTAATTCAAATGCAATGCATAATTAAGAATAAAGATCCTAACAATATATTTATGTATATATGTATATATATATATATATATATATATAAAATGGCCCAATGAATTGTTCATATGCTTCTTATTTTTACAAAAGAGGTCTCTTGCTAATAACATTTTCAACATTCATCCATATGTAATGTTAAGAATTGAATTATGGGTTTATCTAATTCCAAACGACAAATTTAAATGAAATTTGTTAAAAATTTGAAACCATTAAAATATATATATATATTATATTTATTTAACAATTATACATCAATTTAAGTTGCACATTCATTCTTCTTGCTTATTCTTCTAAGATTCCTTAGCATTGGCGACTAGCTTGGGATATGTGTCTTTTTTATTTGTGGATATGTATTTCATGATAACTTATATTTATCATGAGACAAATTCAATTGTGGATTCTCTGGCTTTTCGCTCTCCTTCTTTTGTTTATTCAATTTGGTGGTGTATGGCTCCAGCTTTTCTGAGTCCCTTTCTTTCTGATGATTTACTTAGCAAGTGTTGATATCGACTTCATTAGTTTGGTTAAGTTGGGTGGACACTTTTTTTCCTTGTCGAGTTTTTTTCATTGGGTTTTTTTCAATAAAGTTTTTAATGAGGTCTTCTATAGGGTTTGATTTGTAATAATTTAGTTTTGACTGAATTATTTGTTGTCTTTTCCTTCCCATGATCTGGTTTTAATTTTTACGATATTACTCTTTGTTTCGTTTTAGCTTTATGCTTTGCTTTTCTCTGTATGTTTCTTTTCTCCTTTTTATAAAATGTTGACTCTAACCAATAACCTTATATCACAAAAAAAAAAAAAAAAAAGTCTCACATATGTTTATAAAATAAGGAAGCGCCAAGACTCCTACCAAATAGTGAGAATTATTATTCGTATTGTATTTGGTAAAGTTAGCTTTCATCAGATCACTATAGCTCCCATTATTCAAGTTATGTATAATGATTAATCCATCGTTATATATATATATATATATATATATTCTCACAATGTATTTTATTAATAAATTACTGACATATGCCAAAAAATATAAAATAAAATTCGAATCAATGGGAGACACAGAAAAAGCTTGTTACTTTTTACCTCATGGACTCTTACTTAGAGACATTGGTGTCTCCTGCCGATTTAAACAAAACATCAATTCGAGAAAATGAGGTTTTTAAACTTGAAATCCAAAATATATATATATATATATATCAAAACTATTTTATTTTTCAACTTTTAAAACATATTTAATCACATATTTAAAATTATAATTTAATTAATTATAAAAATAAAATATTGAAATGTACTTTCATATTTTATATTTATTAATTATCCAATCTATGATTTTATAGTATTCAATTTCAAACACTGAACACCACAAAATGTAATCAAGTATTGTCCAATACAATAAAATTCAATACTGTATTGAATAATAATTAAAAAAATATTTCATAGCTTTGATTAAAATATACACATGATTTTGAGTATTATAACTTAGTAAAAAAATTTTAATTAAAACTGCGACAATTACAAAGAGCAATTGGGAGACCGATTCTATTTCTTTTGACTAGGAGCAATTTCCAATGCCAAAGCCTATTAAACATGTTCATCTTCAACTTCTAATCAGTCATTCGAACAAAACATTAAAAATGGATTCAACAGGAGAAACCGATGATCAGTTGATCACTCCATCAACCAATGTCTCATCAGAAGAAGCAAATTACCTCTTTGCATCACAACTGGCCAGTGTCTTTGCCTTGCCAATGGTTCTAAAATCAGCCATAGAGCTTGACATATTCGAAATCATCGGAAGAGCTGGTCGTCCTTGAGCTTTCCTGTCTCCAAATGAGATAGCTTCTCAGCTGCCTACAAACAACCCTGATGCACCACACATGCTTGACCGCATCATGTGCCTTCTTGCTAGCTATTCGATCCTTACTTGCTATTTAAGATGTCTGCCAGATGGGAAAGTTGAGCGGCTCTATGGTCTTGCTCCTGTCTGTTAATTCTTGATCAAGAATGAAGATGGTGTTTCTCTTTCTGATGTTTTTCTCTTGAATCAAGATAAGGTTTTGATGGAGAGCTGGTAAGTAGTATATATTATTTGTTTGTTTAATTTCGATCCCTTCACTTGATATTTATTAACAATTCTAGAGTGGTTTCCAAGCATTAGGACATGTAGTTTAACAACTATTCAATTCTAAATGAAAACGGTATCAATTAACCTGAAAATTATACTGACTAACTAGTGCAAAATTATCTAAATAAATTTTTTAGAATCAAATTAGGTGAATTGTCTATTACACATTATTCAAAGATAATAGATACTCGGGATCTTTTTGTTAATGTCACTTATAGTAGCATCTAGGAGTGGGTAAGGGTCGGGTCAGTTTGGTTTTGGGTAAAATCGAACTAAAACTTATGATTTTTGGTTCTTACAAACACAAACCAAACCTACCCAATCTCACACAAAAACTTGATCTCAACTGATGATGGAGTGAAAACCACGATCAACTTTTATACATTGACTAACGACCACATCAAGTCCACAAACCCTATCCTAACTTTTCAAAACCACCATCAACCTCTATACAAATCAACCCTAATCTTCAAAACCCATAACTCCTCTTATCTCACAAACCCACACCCACCAACCGCCATCAAACCACATCCCTTATCTCGATACAATACAAATGGAGTAAAAAAAAAAAAAGAGGAGGAAGTACAAGAATATTCCCACTAGACAGTCAGAGAGGCAACAGGCATGAGTGAAGGAGGTGGTGAAGGAGACGAATCGAAGGAGGAAAAGAGGAGAGGTGAGACGAGAGGTGTGGTTACTAAGGTTGATAAAAGAGGGAGAAAGGGGAGAAAGACAATGAGATGTGGTTTGATCAGTGAAAGGAGGTAGGTTGTGAGAAGAACTGGTCTGAGAGTGGCGGCTAGAGTTGTGTAAGGTTAAGAGAAGAATTAATGGAGCGATGGCAAGGGTTGTGTATGTTTGGTGTGTGTGTGTATATATATATATAATTTTTTAAATCAGTTTTGGATTGGGTCGGTTTTTCGACCCAAAACCCAAAAAAAAAAAAAAAAAGGTTTTAGACATGAGAAATTGAATCGACCCGAAGTTAAGTTAAAAACCTACATTTTCGGGTCAATTCGGTTCGGGCTAGGCCAGGATCAGTTCTGTCCCAATTTTTTTTGCTCACCCCTAATAGCATCTATATGTTGTGGAAATGTCACTGCACTAATAGTTTGTGTTTTAATGTCATTTATTATTGGTTTGGAACAAAAATGTCCATAATAAAAAAGTTAGTTTTTAAGGTAACTTTTGTTGCAAAGCAACAATAGTAGAGAGAGAAAAAAAAGAGAGAGGGAGAAGGAGAAAAAGAAAGAGAAGACAACTATCAATAAGCGATAGCAATGATGACGACAACAACCAACATGGCGATGATGGTGGCGACAACAGTGGTGTACCCTCAATCTAATGGCAATTTATTTTGGATTTTGGGTTTAAATAAGGTTTTGGAATGTTTTATAAGAATTATTTTTATTTGAAAAGGAAAGAAAGGAGATTGGGGGTCTGGGTTTGTTGAAAGTGACAAATTTGGAGGTTTGGGTTTATGGGTTTGTTGAAAGAAATGAAATTGGTACATGTTTGCATAAATTTAGTACCTATTTCAATAGTTTGGTACCAATTCCCAACAATTTGGTGTCTATTTTAGCAGCGGGAAAATCAATTTAAGGGGTGAAAAAAACAATTTGAAATCAATACCAATGGCCAATAATTTGATACCTATCCTCTGAAGTGGGATATCAATTCAAGTAATGGGAGAACTAATCTAAGTAAGAAAATTGGTTGATGATACGAACTTAAATGAAAAGCCAATTATATAATAATAAAAAAAAAAAACCTCCAAGTAGTAAAAAAGAGAGAGTATGTCTGAGGTTGGAACTACAGTTGCGTTCATGAATGTAGGTCGCACACACACACACAAAACTTTTGAAAACGAGGATATGACTTGCACCTCAAACCCCAACACAACCCCCACCCCCGCACCCACAACACCACACAACCACCCCCCCTCAACATCATTTTAACCCAGAGAATATACCAATTCAATAACCTCATAAAGGAGGATACGAATCTACCTTGATTTTCCAAAGTCAAGATAAAATAAAATAAAATAAAAAATAAAAAATAAAAAAACCAATCAAAATCATTCATGAATATAGACTTTTGTGTCCCTTGTTTTCCAACAAAATGAAAGACAAAGGGATGTAGAAGAGAGCTTGAATTTTGCTTTATTCATTAAGCGCAAATGGTCAAGTTACAATTTTAGGTAACATAAAAATTCAAACTATTAATCTTGTGACTTTTTTACAAGAAAAGCTAACTTTGGTGACCATTTCCCTTATTTCCACTAGAAGCTCTCTAACTTTGTTAAGTATCCCATTCTACTGATAAAGATAATAATTCATGGACGGAGCTAACTAGTTCTTAAACAAATAATTAGTTCATGAAAAAGAATTAACTTAGGAATAAAAATATAGTTGAAAATAAAGGAGATCTTCAAAAAAGTCTGGAACTTTATTTTTTAAGGTATTAAATGCAGTGGGATGACTCAACCTCGGCCACTATCAAATTAAATGAGCAAAAACAGTAGGTAACTTTGGACACCTTTAAAATAACATATAACGGATTGTTTATATAAGTGCAATAATAAAAGTTCATTTTGATAATCCAATACTAAATCATAAATTAATTGTTTCGGCAAAATAACTTATATAAAGAATGAATGAGTTTAATAACATACATAATTGAGAAGTTTAGTCAAAGAGTTTTTTTAATTGCTCAAACAAAACAACTACAAAAATAAGCAAAATATTGCATTGTATTTTTAAAGATCAAATTAATATGATTATATTCAAAAGTGATTCCATTTATTTTAATTCATACATGAGCTCGTGGCGAAGTTCTATATTATTCTATAATGGAGACAAAAGTTCAAGTGACGATTATTTTTTAATGTCTCTGTAGGCACCACATAAAAGATGCATTGCTTAAAGGCGGCATTCCGTTTAACCATGCCTACGGGATGTCTGCATTCGAGTATCCTCGTACGGATCCCAGGTTCAATAAGATTTTCAACAATGGAATGTCTTGTAATTCCACCATTGCCATGAAAAAAATTCTTGAGATCTACAAAGGCTTCGAGGGCCTCAAATCAATGGTACATGTTGGTGGGGGAACTGGAGCAATAATGAACATGATTATCTCCAAATACCCTTCAATCAAAGGCATTAATTTTGATTTGCCTCATGTAATTCAAGATGCTCCAGCATATCCCGGTATTGATGATCAATTCTCATTTACATAAGTAATCTGCTTTGTTTCTATGTTTCTGGAGCAGTGTTGTTAAATAATTTTGATAAGAAAAATATTTTTTGATCTAATATTGGGTGCAGGTGTGCAGCATATTGGAGGAGATATGTCTGTTAGTGTGCCTAAAGGGGATGCCATTTTCATGAAGGTTAGTTGATTAATCAAATGATCAGAACCCATACATATCTCACCATTCCCTTTCAGTATCAGAGCAAGTGGAACATGTGTTCTTTTTTGAATTTGAAACTAAATATGAAGCCCATAAATTCATAGGAAATTTAAAGGAAATTCATAGCAAGTGGAACATGTGAATAGTTTGGTATGTTGTCATATGTTCCTTACTTTCGGCAACATGCATTTGCACATTGCCCTAAACCCTTTCACAACATGCACATGGGTGATCTACGACAACATAGACCTCATACATGTTGTCATTTTAAATATTACTGTAGTTAAATTTCTTGAAGTGATAAAAAATTTGAGTTGATCAAGTGATTGGTGAGTAGATGTCCTCCGATATTATGGAAATAGGGTTTTAAAATTTGATATTTAATCTCAGTATAGGCTGTTCCCAATAGACTCCAAACTAATGATATTAGTAGGTTCGATTATCTTATAATTATATATTGAAAAAAGAAACCTTAAAAACAAATATCAAATTTGTGTTTTTATCAAAATTTATTAAAAAATTGAACGAATCCAACAGTACCTAATTTGTTCATTTCTCAACATGGGTCCTACATCAGTTCCATGTAAGCTACTATGTCCCTCAATTAAAGTCACATATATGTTGTTGCAGTGGATTTGTCATGATTGGAGCGATGATCAATGTTTAAAACTCTTGAAGAACTGCTACAAAGCGCTTCCAGACAATGGAAAAGTGATTGTTTGTGAATGCATTCTTCCGGTAGCCCCAGACTCAAGTCTTGGATCTAAGATTGTCTTCCATGTTGACTGTTTCATGATGACTCTAAATCCGGGTGGAAAAGAGAGGATTGAAGATGAATTCAAAGCCTTGGCTAAGGGAGCTGGATTTCAAGGTTTCCAAGTCGTATGTTCTGCTTTTAATTTTTACATTATGGAATTACTAAAAAGGGTTGAGTCTTTTGTGTGGTTAAATACTATTTGAATGTTATTAGATTGTAATTCTATCTCAATTGTGATTTCTAGAGATTTGTTTAGATTGTGATCGAGTGGATTGTTGTTACTACTCTTGAACTTTTTGGCTTTTAACTAACGGTTTAAACTTTTAGTTTGAACTTCTATTTAAAATGGTAAAAAAGGGGCGAAGACTTTTACTCATTGTGAGTCTTGACATCAATGCCACATAAGATTAACTAGGAGATGGATTGGGCCACGGATTGATCTAGGGTTGGACAAGAAAATGTGAACCGATCCAAATAGACCCGATCTAAACTGATTTTCGGATGTTCAAGTCGATTCATGTTAATATGTAGAGGGTGTTTGGTTCTCACATGGAAGAACCAACCCATCTGTGATTTTGGTTAGGTTTTGAGTTCTAAAACCAATATCCGACCGAAACTGATTATATATATATTGCTTTTAAAATCAGGTATACCTAATTTTAAAAGTAAAGATCAATAAATTAAATTCATCAATTGCATTTGAATTAAATAAGAAAAAGAATTTATTTTAGGAGAGGTTGACTTGAATGTATGAATTTAATTAGTTGATCTTTACTTTTTAAAATCAGGTTGACTTGATTATAAAAGCATTCTTACCCGAGACTTGTCAATGAACTCAATTTTGTGGATGAGGTTGGAGACAGAAGATAAAGGTTTGATACACATGTGTGCGTGTATATATATATATATATGTATATATATGTATAGGGACAAGATCAGGGAATATAAATTTTGGCACAAGTTTTAACATAATTTTTCAACCATTGGATTGAAAATCAATAAATGGTATAGATTTTTTTTTTTTTTCAAAAAAAGATGAGAGTAGTTGGAGAGTTATGTTATACATATTATTACATTATTACATGTGCATCAATTTCTCTCTCTTCATTTATGTTCTTTCCTATAATTTGTTTCCTTCGTTTATTCATTTTTCAATTGATTTTGGGCTATTTTGATAATATATTTGTTTAAACATATGCAATATGGATCTCATTTGAAAGTTCATATCGAGAGTTATAAATTCATATATTGTTTACATGATTTGGTTAACTAAATGAAGAGAAAAGATTAAATGAAAATTGAATTAATAATTTTTTTATTTGAATAAATGATAGAGATAAAATATAGGGAGGTGTGCAAATTTAAAATTAACAATTAATTTACACAATTTATTGTTTTTTAATCTAATGGTTGAAAAATTATGTCAAAATTTGTGTCTTCCAATCCTGCCCCATTATATAATTTTAGTGTTTTTAATAGATGATTTGTTGGCTTATAGCCTATAACTAAAGGGTCGTATGTCTTTTTGTCTGAAGACTGCTGAAGACTGAAAACTTAATAATAATTGAAACCTGAAATTTGAATAACATGTTTGAATTTTTTTTTTTCTTTACATCTAAATTTATTGTAAACTTGTTTGTTTTTTATAATTAAAATTGTCTGCAAACTAGTAATTTGACATTTATACCATTTTAACTATTTGTTATTATGTAATTTTAATTAATTTAATACAAACATATGAAAATAAATAATTTAATAAATTCTAAAACAATTTTTATGTACATATTAAGAATATTTAATTCATAATTAAAATATGATTAAAAAATATAGTAGTATTAACTATATTTATATATTTAAATATATTAATATATTTAAGAAAACAACTAGAAAAATGAATATTTAAATTGTAAATTAAAATCTATTAGTTTAATTCCAAAACAATTTTAGATGAGATGTAATTAGATTTTTCTTTTCAAATATACTTTTTGTAAGTATCAAGGAAAAACAAAAAGAAAAGAAAATTTGAGCTACATAAAATTAGGATAAATTTGAAATTATGTTATTTTAGAAAGGATAGATTTTGAATAAAAACTATTAAATGTTATTAAGTGATTTGTAATTAAGTGAAAAGTTAAAAATTCTTATTTAATTTTTTCAGTTGTTTTTGGATAGTTTTAAGTGGTTTGACTTTTTTAAAAAACAAAGGAAAACAATTTAATAAATGCAATTCAGCACTATTAAATCTTAAGTGGAAAAAATAAACAACCCCAAGATCATTGTGTATTTACAAATAATTCATTCAGCAAAATACATATAGTTCTTCAATTTATCTATCAATATACATAGAATCTAGAGAGCGATTTGCATTGTTCTTCAATTTTACAACTTAGTAAAATTGTAATTTTACAAAAAACAAAAGATTAATGTCCTCTCGAGTGTCTCTCTCGAGATGCACAGCAGAGATTGGTGGGTCCCTAGGGCAGTGGGTCTTTGCAGGGGGGTGGTCGGCGGTTTTCATCTAGGTTTTCGCTTCTTTTTCCACCCCTTTCTACCTCGAGTTTCTCAGTCCTTGATGGAGGCGGAAGACATAGCTAAACTCTACCAAGGTTTATCGCTTACTAAGGAGGAAGGCTATGTTTGTACTATTGGTGGTGACGATAGAGATAAAGGTTTTGAGGAAGTAAGTCACTGTCTTGTGGGCAAGGTTCTGGCCCAGAAGAGAATTAATCGGGAGGCATTCAAAATAGTTATAGAACAGTTGTGGAGAATGATAGGAGTAGTAGAAGTAGAGGTTATTGGGCATAACACCTTTATGTTTTATTTTCAGAAGAAAGAGGACCGCAACCTGGTTATGAGCAGAGGACCTTGGCATTTCGACCACAGCCTCATTGTGCTGGAGGTTCCCTCTGGGGTGGGTGATGTGTCCGGTTATCGTTCGACAAAGCTACTTTCTGGGTACAAATACACAATGTCCCGCTAATGTGTATGAATAGAAGTTTGGTGGGAGTGTTGGCGAAGCAGATTGGGAAACTGGTGGGACTCCCAGACGACCCGACGGAATACAGGGGAAAGTTTCTCAGAGTGAGGGTCTGCATCAACATCAAGAAACTCCTAAGGCGAGGTATGCTTATTAATGCCGGAAAACCTAATGAAACGATCTGGGTGGAGCTGAAGTACGAACGGCTTCTGGAGTTCTGCTTCACATGCGATCGCGTTGGGTATGGCAGTAGAGACTGTCAGGATAAGGAGGCTAAGGTGGAGGCTATCTCTAGGAAGTCCTTGAAATATGGAGTAGGGTTGAGAGCGACCGCACAGGAAAATGTTATAGGAAGGGAGGGGTCCCCGTTTCGGGTGAGTCCTCTAAAGGTCCTAGTAGGAACCTTCTTGGGGGGAAAAATAACCAAATGCCGAAAAACAGAGAGATAGTGGGCGGGCTGGTTGTTAACTCCCCCTACGAGGGGGGACCAAAAGATAAGGGAACTTGTACAACCTTAAGGGAACAGGGAGAGGTGCAGGGTCCCTAAGATGCCCTCATGGTTGGTACTTTTGTTGAATCTAAAGAATCTAATAGTGGTTTAAAGGCCCCACAAGTTATTACGAGTGGAGTTGGTATAGATAACCCATCCTCCAATCAGATGGCGGTATTTAGTCCCAGGCCCATGTAGGGGGTAGTTCAACTTTAAAACGTGGATAGAGCCGAAATAGCTTGTTCAAAGGACAAGGACAGGTTAGCTCTACCGAAGGTGCAAACACCACAGGGCCAATCGTTTGAGCACCCTCTGCCGACCATTTCCGATTCAGGGGTTGTGGCCATGAAAACGAGTCCTACCGGGACCTCATCTAAAAAATAGAAGAAAGCGACTAGAAGGGGTCCCAAGATTGGAGGGCCGGGCAGCCCCATCAGTAGGATGCTTACAGTGAAGCAGAATATCAGAAAGGGAAGTAGGAGTAGTAGCTACTCGCCTAGGACCTCCCATATGGGTAAATCTCTCCCCCTCCCCCCCCGCCCCAGCATTCCCCTCTACTTGGTGTGAGAACTAGTATGGGTAGTAAAGAGGTAGTTAGCAAGCCCAGGGGCAGGAAACAGAAAAAATTGATTTTTGAGGATGACATTGAGGGCGGTCGTAAGAGAAGTAAGATCAGAGTGGCTCCCTGCGAGGCCACTGTTTCAGGATCGACGGAGCCTGAGGTTCAGGCCCGTCGAGAGCCATGAGTCTCCTCTGTTGGAATGTGCGGGGCTAGGGAACCCCCGCACATTCGCTGCCCTGAAAATGGTGATCCGAAAGCACTCCCCAAGCCTAGTTTTCCTTAGTGAGACTAAGCTGCATGGTCCATTGTGTAATAGTTTGAAAGATAGGTTAGCGTTCGATGGTGGTTTGGCTGTAAATAGCTCTGGTAAAAATGGTGGCCTAGGCCTCTTTTGGAAGGTCAATGTTGAGGTTTCAGTTCTCTCATTCTCAGTTGGCCATATTGATGTGAGGATTAATCTAGGGGATGGTGTTTTATGGCATTTTACGGGCTTCTATGGTCATCCTGAGCAATCCAAAAGGGGTGACTCGTGGAAACTCATTCGACACCTCAGGGAGGTCGATAATCTTCTGTGGATTATTGATGGGGACTTTAACGAGATTCTTAGCAAGAATGAGAAGAAGGGAGGTTCTAAAAAGGGAGTTTATGGGATGGCTGCGTTTCGCTCAGTTTTGTTGGACTGCGACTTGATTGACTTGGGTTGTTTTGGGCCTCGTTACACCTAGAATAACAGACGGAATGGTGCAGCTAATGTTGAAGAGCGACTAGGCAGATTTATAGTTGATGAAACCTGAAATGATAAGTTTGAGGGAGCTAGAGTACTTAACCTGGGCTTCAACTCCTTCGATCACAGACCCATTCTGCTCAAATTCAAAAAAGGTTTCAAGGGGGTGGTCTCGCCTCCTCGAGATTTTATATTTGAACCATTCTGGCTCAAAGAAGAGGACTGCCTCTCCACGATGAAGCACATTTGGGACAGTGCAGGTAGTGTGTCTTCCTCAGAGGGTATGGCTCAAAAACTTTTCGGGTGTGCATCCAGTCTTTTAGAGTGGAGTAGAGAGAGGTTTGGGTCGATTAGGAGAAGGATCAGCTTTAAGTAGAATCTCATTGAATCTTTATACAAGCGAGTCTCCAATGAGGGGGTTATGGAGGAGTTCAAATGTCAGCAAAAGGACCTGGAAGACCTTCTCTTGAAGGATGAATTGTATTGGCACCAAAGAGTGCGCTCGGATTGGCTGTCAGCTGGAGATCGCAACACCAAATTTTTTCATGCCCGTGCCAATGCTAGAAGGAAGAAAAACTTGATTTCGAAGTTAGTCCGGGACGATGACTCTGTGGCTGAGTCTCTGGAGGACATTAGTAAGCTTACTTATGACTATTTCAATGAGTTGTTCTCCTCCTCTTCTCCTTCTCCCATGGATATTGACAGGGCCACAATTGGGATCGATGTTTGTTTGAATGAGAGTCAACGTCAATCCTTGTCCAGTCCGTTTCTCAAGGAGGAGGTTAGAGCAGCTGTCTTCAGCTTGGGCCCTAATCACGCCCCAGGTCCAGACGGCTTTCATGCTATCGTTTTCCAAAAAAATATGGGAGGTGGTTGGTTTGGAGATCACTTCGGTCTGTTTGAAGATTCTGAATGGAGAGTCTTCTATCCAAGCTTTCAACGCCACCAAGGTGGTCCTGATTCCAAAGTGTAAAAACCTTGAGAAGCTGAAAGACTTTCGTCCCATTAGTCTACTGTCGGTCATCTATAAAACTGTAGTGAAGGTGCTTGCTCAGAGATTAAAATCCATTTTGCTGGCCATTATTTCTTCAAACCAGTCTGCTTTTGTTCTCGGGAGACAGATTTTCGACAATGTGCTTTTTGCTTTTGAGCTCCTCCACTTCATCAATGGTCGCAGGAAAGGTCGAAGAGGATTAATGGTCATCAAGCTCGATCTAAGTAAAGCCTATGACCGAGTGGAGTGGTGCTTTTTGATGAAGGTGATGGAGAAGATGGGCTTCCCGGACTGCTGGTTGAGGTTGGTTTATGATTGCATTTCTACCTTTAACCTCTCCTTTGTGTTGAATGGTAACAAGGTTGGGAGTTTATATCTGTCCAGGGGGCTTAGGCAGGGGTGCCCTTTATCCCCTTACCTATTTCTTCTCTGTGCGGAAGTCCTCTCCTGTGGTATCAAGAATGAAGAAAGGAATGGTAGGGGTTTGGGCATCAAATGTGGTAGATTCGGTCCATCGATTAGTCATTTGTTGTTTGCAGATAACAGTATGCTATTTTGTAGGGCCTCTCCCTAAAACTGCCAACGTATCAAGAATGTATTGGATATGTATAGAAAGGCATGAGGCCAACAAATCAACCTTGATAAATCATCAATATGTTTTAGCCCCAACATTAGTGCCCTTCAGAAATAGGTCCTTCAGTCACAGTTGGGTATTCGGAATGACATTTCCCATGATCATTATCTGGGGTAGCCTTCCCTGGTCGGCAGAAACAAGAAACGGACCTTTAACGAGATTCGCGAAAAGGTTTGGAAGAGATTGAGAGGCTGGAAGAGTCATCTCTTTTTACAAGGCGGCAAAGAGATTCTTATCAAAGCAGCCATGCAAGCCATCCCTACATATGTCATGAGCATCTTTCAGCTTCCTTCGGGTCTGTGTAAAGAGTTAGGGTCCCTGGCAGCGAGGTTTTGGTGGGGACGAGGGACGGTAAGCGTAAAGTTAGCTGGATTAGCTGGGAGAAGCTGTGCCAACCTAAAGCCCTTAGTGGCTTGGGGTTTATAGACCTCGCCCTTTTCAATCAAGCTCTGCTGGCCAAACAGGCGTGGAGGGTGGTAACCAATCCTTCTTCATTAGTGTCCCATGTTTTAAAGGCGAAATATTTCCCCTATTCTGATTTTTGGTAGGCGGGGTGTAAGGTCGGTTCGTCGCATGTTTGGTGCAGTCTTCTATAGGGGCGCGAGCTGTTGGGCAAGGGCTGGATTTGGCAAGTCGGTAATGGGATGCAGATTAAGGTGTTTAAGGACCGATGGATTCCTAGACCTATCTCCTTTCAAACCATCTCGCAATGTGTGGATCCTAACGTGAAAGTGGCAGAACTGATCGACCCTGTGAGCAGACAATGGAATATCTGAAAGCTGGATGAATTTTTTTTGTCGATCGACAAGGAGCAGGTCCTCTCTATCCCTCTTAGTTGTAGGAATATTCCTAACCAAGGACGCTGGTTTTTTGATAGGAAGGGTGTGTTTTCAGTGAAGAGCGGATTCAGGTTGGCGGTTGAGCTTTTGTTGGCGAAGAAGGGTATTGCTTGTTCCTCTTCATCTCTGCGTCAATGGTGGGCAGTTCTTTGGAATCTCAACATTCCTCCTAAAATTAAAATATTTGTTTGGCGTGCATGTTTGGATGCCCTCCCTACCAAGGCAAACCTGTTGCACCGCCACATTTTGTCTAATGGGAGCTGTGATGCTTGCCCGAATGTGGTGGAGGATGGTGCTCATGTCCTTTTTTGGTGTCCTGAAGCTTCTTCGGTTTGGCTCCGGTTTGGCAAGAGAGCCTTTCTGGACCAACTGAAAGTTAACGATGTTTTCCTTATTTTGTATGGGGTTTGGCAGGATTTTGGGGTGCAGCTGTTTTCTGAGATCTGCATGGTTGTGTGGAGTATCTGGACTGCTCATAATGCCAGGTGTTTGCTCAGCCCAAAGACTGATCCAGCGGCGGCGGTTTCCAGAGCTTTGGCCCTGTTATCTGATTTTCAATTGTCGAAGTCAGCTTTGGCTATGGGTGCTCGTCCAGCCCCTACTCCTCCTCTTCAGGGGTGGATCCCCCCTCCTCAGGGTTGGCTGAAGCTAAACTCAAATGCAGCCATCAGACCTCAATGGGGGAAAGCTGGGCGGGGGTTTTCGGTGCGAGATCATACAGGTTTTGTGGTTGGTGCAGCTGCTAAGTCTTGGATCGGCAATTTCTCCCCTGAAGTAGGTGAGTTCCTCGCTCTTCGCGAGGGTCTTTTGTTTGCTTTCTCCTTGCATCTCAAGATTGAGGTGGTGGAGGTTAACGCTGTGAGAGTGGCTTCTGCGGTGAATGATCCTTTGGTTCCTTAGGGGTGAAGCTTTATTTCTTGTTTCTGATATTAAGGCTTTATGTGAGATGGTGGGCGTTCGTAAGTGCCAAGCCATTTCCCGTAACGAGAACCGCTTGGCGTATAAGCTCGCATCTTTGGCCTTGTCCTCTCCGGAGGCTTTGTTTTGGCATAATGCCAATGTAAATTGTATTTTCCCTTCTGTTTCTGGTTTATAATAGTCTTTTTATCTCAAAAAATTGTAATTTTACTAAAAGGCCTATTAGTAAAATGTCTAATAAGCTGTTGCAATGTGTAATAGGCCTTTTAGTAATTTTACTTATGGTCAGTATTGAACATTCAAAACAAAACAAAACAAAACAAAACAAAATTGTTAATTTGGGTTATCCATACAATTTTTGAGTGGTGGAAGTCTGGCCACTCTTATAGATATTTTTACAATTAATTGCAGGCCACTGGGTCATGGAGCTCATCTTCAATGTCTCTCATCAATCCTCCCCACAAAGCACAAAATGGATTCAACACAAGCCGCAGATCATGATCAAGAAGCAGACTATCTCTATGCCATGCAGCTTGCCAGTGGCTCAGTCTTACCTATGGTTCTAAAATCAGCCATCGAGCTTGATCTTTTCGAAACCATTGCAAGAGCGGGTCCTGGTGGTTCCATGTCACCAAATGAGATAGCTTCTCATCTCCCCACAAGCAACCCAGATGCACCACTCATGCTCGACCGCATGCTGCGCCTTCTCGCTAGCTATTCGATTCTTTCTTGCTCTTTAAGATCCCTCCCAGATGGGAAAGTAGAGAGGCTCTATGGTCTTGCACCTGTATGTAAATACTTCACCAAGGATGAAGATGGTGGCAAGCTTTTAATGGAAAACTGGTAAGTGGCATACAATATTGATCTTAATTAATTTCCTTTCCTTCTTATTTGACTGCATACTCGATTCTCTTTTCTTAATCCATTTCATATTCTATAGTCATCTAAAAAATTCCCATCCACCCATGGAAACAAAAAAAAAAAAGACCTTGAAATAAAATATAAATTTATTATTCACGTACTCTTATGCATGGAGCCTAACTTTTTAATTTGAAAATCTTACTTTCAACACCTGCAAGTAATATATATTCAAATTATCGTAAACCTTAAAAATATATTGAAAATAAAAAATGGTATCAAAATAAAGAAATATAATTTTCACATATAATTAAGGAAAGAATAAACAAAAAATTGATTTGATAATTTTCGGATGTATACATATATATTTATTTTAACTTTTATTATTTAGAAGAGAAGGAATTGCACATATGTTTTGTTTGTCTCCTACAGGTTATGTCTGTTCTAAGGTTTATAATTGATTTATGATTGGAAAAAATAAAATAAAAGAAAAAGGACTTCTGTTTTGTTTATATAAAATATAGTTATGTATATTTAATTTTCATTATTCTTTTTTGATAGTGAGAAGAAATCTTTTTTTTTTTAAAGCTTTGCAAGTTTTGGCCAAATTAAAAGAAGAGTTTTGTTTTTACCCACTTTTTTACAAAAATTTGGTTTTACCCCCCAAATAAACTATTTTCATCTTACATCCAAGTTTACTAAAATACTCTCAATTCAAAAAAAAAAAAAAAAAACGCAATTTTTAAGTCCAGTTTAAAACCAATGACAGGTTTTCAAGTGGACTAAAAAATTAATACTGGTTTTTAAGAGAACTTAAAAATTGATTCTACATAATTGTTATTTTTACACTGCATCTCATCAGAAATCTCTATTTTCAAGTCAAATCCAACAAATCTAACCCTAAATATTAATACCCAACATCCAAAACAAAAACAAAAAAACAAACCTTGAAAAATTGCAAAAAACTAAAAAAATCTTAACAAAACTCAAACAATCAACAAAGGACACCAAATATCTCATACCATGAGCAATGAAAGAGAAAAACAAGATATACAAGAGCAATTTAGATATTTTGAGTATAAACTGCAATTAATTTGTTTAAGTGGTTAAAAACAATTTAAAATAAAAAAATAAAAACAGATTTTCTTTTTCTAACATCGTCATTTTTTGTAATTTCCACTTTTGGTTTAAGTTGTTGGGTTTAATTTGCACACAATTATGGTTGACATTTTTGTATAATTATTTAATTTTTGTTATTGTACTTGTATTTAAAAAAAAAAAATTGTTTCTTCAAATAAAATTGGCCTTTTGGGGGGGGTGGGTGGGTGGGTGGGGGAGACATTACATTTTCCTAAAATAGATGAAGTTAAGAAGCCTATGCTATGAATATATCAAAAACCCAAATATGTATAGTTTTGTCAATCTCTTTTTTTTTTTTTTTTTTTTGGTTCGTAGAACTAGCACAGAAGATAACTAGGACCAAACTAGAAAAATATTGGTTGTACGATCTAAATAAATGGCTCTTATATGGTTAGGAGTCACTCATATCTAAATGGGAAATAACCCATATGTATGGAAGAAAATTTTATCATTTTATTAAAGAAGGTGGGGTGCACAGTATTAACCCATGACATGAGTTATGGGAGAGGGTGCAGTGTTTTACCACTCCACTTACCCCTTCTTTGCGCAGTTTTATCAGTCTTATCATCATCACAAAAATCCAATGGAAAGAAACCCAAAGACCATTTTGCCATGTTTATCGACATTCAATAGTGGAGAGGGCCACTCCTAAAAAGCATACATATAAAAAAATTTTCTTTGAAAATATTTTATTTTTATACATAAAATTTTAAGGTTTACAATTTTAAACTCTATAGCAGATTACAAGTCTGGCTCTCCTAGCAAAACGATAATGGCACCTTCTCTACCAACACTAGATTTATCTCAATACATGAGCTCGAAAATTGACCTCCATGAGGGATAAAAAGCTAAATTGAATTTATTTTTAGCATGATTTCCAAAGGCGTTCACAGTAAAATTGTACTATTATAATGTTCATAAGATAATTAAGTAATCTAATGTGAGAATTGTTATTTTTTTATTGTCATTTCTCTCTCTCTCTCTTCTCTCCATATATATAGGTACTACTTAAAAGATGCTATGCTTGAAGGTGGTGTTCCATTTAATAAGGCCCATGGGATGCCTTTATTTCAGTATCTTGGCAAGAATCCAAGAATCAACAAAATTTTCAACAATGCAATGTCGTCATCTTGCTCTTCAGTAAACGAATTAAAGAAAATCCTTGAGAATTATAAAGGCTTTGAAGGTCTCAAAACAATAGTAGATGTTGGTGGTGGTACTGGAGCTACACTTGGTATGATCATCTCGAAATACCCTTCAATTAAAGGCATTAACTTCGATTTGCCTCATGTAATTCAGGATGCTCCGTCTTATCCAGGTATTTTCCGTTTTCATGGCTCATTAAATATAGACTATATAGTACATGAGAATGTGAAAAACTATAATAGGTTAATTGGTGTCATTATGTCCACACAAATAAATGTTGCCATATTGGATACTTATTAGTTTTTTTTTTCATCCATTTATATTTAGCCTCTTACAATATAACGTGTTCTGTTCGGATTGCCGCACAAGTGACCTTGTGTGAAGGTCTCATTCCAGATTTTCTTCTCTTTAGTACCTTTCAAGATGACTTAATTGTTTGATAAATTTATTAATGGAAAAGCTTGTGGGGTTTTGGCTGTAGGTGTTGTGCATGTTGAGGGGGACATGTTTGTCAGTGTTCCAAAAGGAGATGCTATTTTATTGAAGGTCAGTTAATTTAATCATTTTAAATTTTTTCTCATATCATTTTGTTCAAAATGAGTATGGAATAGTGGTGGCAAACTGATTGGACCCGAAAAACCTTAATCCAATTTTTTTGTATTTTTCAAGTTTCTCGTATTTTTGGATTCTGATCGAAAATTTACAACCTAAATTTGTTATAACATCCGACTAAAAGCCCGTTAAGGTCCAACAAATTGGTAGGTCTAAAGGGCCAGATAGGGGTTAACGCAGTGCAAAGTCCATTAACCACAAGACTGATGAGAACCGGTCCAATCATTCATGATTGGAGTTTCACTTAATTTAGGATTATATTAACTTAGGATTATTATGTTATCTCCTATTTTATCTCTCATTAAATCTTTTAGATAATTTATAATTAGTTTATCTCTCATTAATCTTTAGATAATTAGAATTAGAATTAGAATTATTAGTTTATTTCTCCTCAATAGATTAGGATTTATATGGCTATAAATAGTCATCTGATTTTAGAGTTTATTATTTTTTTGGCTTTTGAGAAATTAATAAAATCTCACTTCTTAGTAAGACAATTATCTCTTATTTTTTTGGCTTTTCTAGGTAGCAATACTTAGAATTGCATGGGCTAGAATTCAAGTCAATTCGGTGATTTGATTCTAAATTTATTTCAACTCTTCTAAATATTTTTCGTTGGAGTTGCTTGGACTAGAGTTAGATCAATCCTGTAATCTAATTCTAAAGGATCAATCTATCTAATTTTATGGGTCGATTGATTCAAAAATTTATCTTGTTTTGTGGTATGATTGTGGGGTGATTTAGGCTTGTTGTTGGATCTAAAGTTGGGTCTCAACAATTTGATACTTTCATTGAGAGATTTTAATAGTAATTTCGTTAGGAGACTTTATTGAGAGTACTATTGAAAAAAAATCATTGAGAGGATTTGAAAAAAAAAAGAGTAGTTGAGAGGATATTGAAAAATAAAATTGTGAGAGTTTTTGAAAAAAAAAAATTGCATTGAAAGAATTTTGAGGGTGGTTGTGTGATGGAACCGAGCGAAACATCCAATTCAACAAGGCATGCGTCACTCTCCAATCTAGTCAGATTTGAAGCTTTGGAAGAATGACAATCAAGAGTGTCCAAAACAATGAACAATATGTCTACCACGATGACACTATTATTGATGGCTATTGAAGAAATTCAAAGATCCACCAATGAGGGGTGAGGGGATCGAATGGAGATTGAAGAACAACCACAGACGGAACTCAACTTGAAAGGCTGCAATCACATGTTTCTCTACATAAGGATGATACAATAGTTGAAGAGATTGAGGAAATTAACCTGAATGGGAATCGAATGGGTAATCAAAGAAGAGATCGAGGTGAGCATGGTCTAAGAGGTGTAGAAAGATGGTTCAATGAGAGGGAATGAAGAATGGGGGTTTGATGTGACCATGGAAAAGGAATATTAAGAGGACTTTCAAAAGTTTAATAGGAGGCCTTGCGATCAAATACCTAGGGAAAATGGGCATAGAAATCTTTGGGGTCATGAAGCCGAGTTTGAGGAAGCAGAGTTATCTCTTAATATCATGTGAGAAGTTCCAAACCTATCGACTATGAGACTTATAGCTTGGATTGGTACATCTAGAGTGTTTTTGCTTGTGGATTCTAAATCTTTACACAACTTTATTAATGCCAACGTTATTGAAAAGGTAAGGTTAAGAGGAGTAGTTGTAGAGCCAATTAATGTAAGGGTGGCTAATGGGGACAAGCTCAGACATGTTGAAGTGGTACGAGATGTGAAGATGAATATGCAAGGGGTGCGAATTGTAGCTTATTTGCATGTACTACCAATAGTGGGAATGGAAGTGGTGTTTGGTATTGCAAGGTTAAAAAGTATTGGAAAGGTACTCATTGATTTTGAGAACTTGAGAATGGAGTTCAAGTTAGGAGGTAAGAAGAGAACTTGGACAATTGTATCACCTATAGAGATCAAGCAGGGTGATGGTTTGATGATATAAGAAATCATACAATGAAGGTGCTTGATGTTGTGTAATAGCGAATGATGGAGATGATTTTGAGAAGGTGGAAAAGATGGTTCTAGGTTTTACACTTGAAGACAATGGTATTTTTGAAGAACGGAGGAATGATGAGAACTGGTCAAATCTTTCATCATTGGAATTTCACTTAATTTAGAATTATATTAACTTAGGACTTTCATGTTATCTACTATTTTATCTCTTATTAAATCTTTTAGATAATTAGAATTAGTTTATCTCTAATTAATCTTTAGAGAATTAGAATTAGAATTATCAATTTATTTCTCCTAAATAGATTAGGAGTTGTAAGGCTATATATAGCTATGTGACTTTAGAGTTTATCATGTTTTTGGCCTTCGAGAAAATAATAAAATCTTGATTCTTGGTGAGACAAATTTTTTTGTTTTCCGGCTTTTTTAGGTACCAATACTTGGAATCGTTTGACTAGAATTCAAGTCAATTCGGTAATTTGATTCTAAATTTATTTCTACACTTCTGAATATTTTTGCTTGGAATTGTTTAGACTAGAGTTAGGTCAATTCTGTGATCTAATTTTAAATGATCAATCTACTCAGTTCTATGAGTCGATTGGTTCAAAATTTACCATGTTTCGTGGTATGATTGTGGGGTGATTTAGGCTTGTTGTTAGATCTAAAGTTAGGTCTTCAATAAAGATACATCAGCAAGAACACTTAACAGGTTCAACTATACCAAGACAATAACATAGCCCGAATTGACCAGCTCGTATGGCAAACAACTCGAGGGCATATTGGTATAATAGCACATGACATGTCATCGGTTCGCAATTGCCTAAATAGTACGGAATTCCAAAAGCAAAAGACCTTTTATAGCTTACCAAAATTAGTATATGTCCTTATTTAAGCAAATCTCTTGAAAGATAAAGAGAGTCCCATCAAATAAGAAGATCTTATATTGCACATAAGATTTCTTTAAACAAGAAGTTGTCAAAAGTACACTTTGATTTGAATATGGACATACTAATTATAATTTTATGAAAAATAAGGAGGATCTCAATCTTTTCTATATTTTAATGACCAAATCATATGCAAACAGGGAACCCTAACACTATATAAAGGGGTCTTTTGCCTATAAACAAAAAATACATCCATGCTCATTATGAATTGATGGTTCACTTTTAACAGAGGCTCTGCTAAAAACTAATCTTTCCCTTCATAAATAACTTAACAATGAACATAGAGATTATTTAAAAGGGCCAAACCATATTAAAGATTCTCTCATTTCTTTGCTTTCATTCTTACATCCTTATTGTTTAGTTTACTCATCATTATTACGTCCATTCATTCATTATTGGCATTCAATTCAAATCAATTCAAGTATTGACCAATTTTTTACATAAACATCTTTGCACTAGAATGAGGAGAAGGAAAGTCTCTGATTCAATCAATCTTACATCAAATTTACGTTATTTTTACCTGTTTTTGCTAACTAATGGCCAAAATGTCTCGAACACAAGGAAATGGCTCTCCTTACAGAAGTGTGCAATTAAATGGTCTCCAAAGCATGGAGGAGGGAATAGATTTGGTGCAGCATACACTAGACACTAGATCAATGAGAAAATAATCACACACATAATCCAATTGATCCAAACCCTATAGCAAACCAACACAGGGTGGTTGCATAGAATTAGCCTTCAATTAATGTGGCAACTAGACCAGTAGGTGTTCCAAATCCTTAAAACTGAAGTAAGTAGGTAAGGTGGGATAGATGATGCATTGTGAACAATGACTTGGACTATTTAATTGTTCATTCAAAGCAACAAGCAAATCCCCCACTAGGTGAAGATCCACCTGAAGGTGAAAGACAATAGTCAAGTCAACGTCCTCCTCAACAAATGGATAAAAATGAGAATTATGATCAAAGTGTGTGGTAAGGACCTGCCAGAATGGCATCTCCAGACCATAGCACTGCCAACAACGACCAAGGAGATCATAGGAACGTTAGAATTGTGGAAGGGTATAAATGGGTAAAGGATTGGGCCAAGGTCCCAACAAAACTTAAGTTGACTCTTTAAATAGTAGTGTTAGACATTCAAAAGTTTTGTCCAAATGATATGATATACCTGTTGCTAATAACATATAAATTATGAAATGATGTACAATTGACAACTCCTATACTTTATCATTCGGTTATGAAATTTGGACAAAATTTTAGACTACTTACCATTATTCTTCTATAAAAATTCTAACTTGATTTGAAGAATTGGTTTTAGAATATTGTACAAAGTTTTCTACTATCACCACAATCATCAAATAAATTGTATTATTGTTCTATTTTTAACCATTAAAATGGACATTTTTGAAGAACTAATATTGCAATTTGTGTTCAAAGCAATTGCTTCATATAAAATAAAATAATTAAGGTTTGAGACGAGATTTTTCATTAGAAAGTATGTTACATCAATTAAGAAAGTGATTATATCTTTTCATTTTTTTTTGTTTGATTGTTAGTACAAGTTCAGGGAGGGAGAGATTATATCTATTTTTATACTCTATTATTTTGAATCGTAAAAAAAACACTACATTATTTTATTTTAATAATTTAACGTGGAATTAAACTTATACAATCCAACTATTCAACAAGTTATTCTTATTTTTCATATGCATAATTAAATGAATGCTAATATTTTGATAAAGTTTCTTTTTATTAATTACATATTTATATTGATTGCAATTTTTATTAATTAAAAATCTTTTTTATATTTCACATTTTTTAAATTAAAAATTTTATATAAGTTTCAATTTTTTTAATTTAAAATAATATATTTTAAAAACTGAGATTTTTTTTTTTATATGTTTATATTTGCACCAACGGGATTCAAATTTTTTTCAGATTGAAATCGGATTTGGTTTCAGATTCAGACCAAATCTAGATTTTGAATACTATCAAATTTAGATTTATACCATACAAATACTATCTTCGACATAAAATCCAATTTTGGAGTTTAGAGTCTATAAATCGAACTTGTTTTATCCGTTTTCGAGATCGAATCTAGAAAGCAAATTGAGCCTAGCTTTGTAAATCACATCATCCTTAAAATCAACTATTAAGTATTAACATCTTGTTGTATACACATTTTAAGATTTTTTGGACATTACATACAAGACAAGAATTTGTTAAATGGAGACACACCCGATTTTTTTTTTTTTTTAATGTTAATACACACCCAATTTATTAAGGCGTTTTTTCTGAACACCATTATTTTACGTAACTTGATTCGATATTGATATTTGCATGTATGCTATTGCAGAGAGTATGCCATGATTGGAGCGATGAACACTGCTCGAAGCTCTTGAAGAACTGCTATGAAGCGCTTCCAGACGAAGGAAAAATGATTATTAGTGAATGCATTCTTCCAGTAGCCCCAAACCAGAGTCTTGCATCCAAGGTAGCCTTCCACTTCGATTGCATAATGATGTCTAATTTTCAATTAGGAAAAGAGAGGACTGAAGATGAATTCAAGGCTTTGGCCAAAGAGGCTGGATTTCAAGGTTTCCAATTAATGTGCTGTGCTCCTACCACTTACATAATGGAATTTCTGAAGAGGGCTTGACTACCTTTTCACTTTTTTATTTAATTAATAATAATACGAATTGCTTTCGAGTTTTATGTTGTAATACATGTTAAAGGAAACAATCCATTTGATTATGAAGATATCAATAGACATGATTGTGTAGCCAAGTCACCATATAATCAAGGAAATAATCTTTTCGATCATGGAGAAATCAATGCATATGATTGTTATGATTGTGTAGCCAAATCAACATACAATTAAGGAAACAATCCTTGACATCAATGTTGTTAATTTGTCTTGCAATTACCATGTAGATAGACTGTTATTTATATATAAATTTATATATTATTTTCAGTAATAACATTGGTTCAATTCACAAAATAAACAAGAGTTTTCAATACAGTCATAAAATTACACGAATGCACAATTAATTTTGATACATTTATCAGGGTTCAGATATATATATATATATATATATATGGATGAAAAGTTTATGTGATCTCTCTGTATATAAAAAAATGGAATAGAAACTTTTCCCTTCAGTAAAAACACTTGCTAGGTGGAGGAAAAGAATTTAAATATATAATATTTTATGATTTTTTATGGCACCAAGAAAATAAAAAAGAAAAGATAAAATATATAAGTATATATATATAACAATACCAAAACCTTTCTCTTCTGTCTCGAGCCTCATCCACAAAATTGAGTTCATCGACAAGTCTCGGATGAAGAACCGTAAACAGTTATCAATGTAACTAACAAGTAACAAGTGGTAAGTCACTATGTATTTAAAATTGTTGCTAAATTAACTCAGATTGATTTTTTTTTTTTAATACTAAATGCAAATTACGGTTCGAGAAAAGAAATTACTCGAATTCACAAGAGTGTAAGTATGGATAGTATATCGCTATACTAACCTCATCTTGTCAAACATATAAGGAAATTGAAATAACAATTACAGAAAATATAATAAATAAAAGAGTTAAGAGAGAATCAAGTAAGAGAATTGTTCAAAATAAAAAATTTTATTCCCATCCCTCTTTGAATGGGCTACAACTTACAACCCACATTTATATGGAATCCATCTATTGCTGATGTAGCATCCATGTTTGGATACATGATTTATCCCTCTTGGAATAATAAGATGCATACTAACGTTTTAGATCCTAAATCGACTTTATCCTATTTCATTTAACTTAGTGAAAATTACCAAAATACCCAATTGAAAATGACGATTTTTGTTTTTACCCACAATTTTTAAACAAATTGAATTTAACCCCTCAAACAAATTAATTTCATTCTATACCCAAATTACCCATAATGCCCTTACACATATTTACCTATAAGCCCTTAATTTTCAAAAAAATTAAAAAAACCAAATTATGTAATTACAAAACAGCCCTTACCTATATATTTGTAAGAAATCGGTGGAAAGTTATTTTTCATCACTGATTACATTTCAAAAACTCAACCCGCACTGTGCGACCCGAACCCGATCGACGCTTTACACGACCCGACCAGCCATTCGACCGTTTCCGGCCATTCTCTCGCCGTTTTCGACCTTGGCAGACCATCTCTGACCGCCGGCGACCATCTCAATTTGGCAAGGTACTTGAATCTACCATGTTAGGGATTTTTTAATTTTGTTTTGCAAATTTGAGATGTTTTATGTGTTATGATGATTATATTTGGTTAGATTTGTGTTAGGTTATGATGATTAGATTAGAATAGGTTAGATTTAGTTATATTTGTGTTGAAAATGGCCAATTGTGTTGTAATTGTGTTGAACATGATCATCGCAACGTCCCATCGTTGGTTTTTGAAATCGGTTATTGAAATCGGTTTTTCACAAGCGGTTGTTGACAATCGGTTTTTCACAATCGGTTATTCACTCCGGTTTTGCTCTTCGGTTTTTCAGTTCGGTTTCAACAGACTGGCTATACTGTGAAAAACCGAAGTGAATAACCGATTATGCAATGAAAAACCAAAGTGGAAAAGCGATGGAACACAGATGTGAAAAACCGACTTGAAAAATCGATTAGCTTGTGAACAACCGAACTTCAAAACCAAGCAATGATGTGAAAACCGAAATGAAAAACCGATGAATCATATGTACCGGTGGTGTTTCACACTTGGTTAAAAATCGATCATATTGTTCGGTTTTTAACTATGGCTGGAAAACCGATCCATGATATTGATCGGTTTTTCACCATGGCTGGGAAACCGATCAATATCATTGATCGGTTTTTCAGCCATAGTTAAAAATCGATTTTATTTGTTCACATTTAAATATTATACTAATCATTTGCTATTTTTGTTTGTTTTCTACAAATGGATTTCAAGTATAAATATAGTTCACAAACAATTAGTAAGAATTCGAGCGGGAATACACATATTGGGCAAAAATGGCTTGGTAAAATCATTGCAGTAATTATTAGACGAGGCTTATACGACCGATTCATAAGAGAGTGCCCATTCGGACATATTTTAGAGATAAGCAGCAACAATACAACAGCTGCTTCAGTAATATTATGGTTTCTTGTTAGAGAGGTAGAGGTCCCCGATGGGCGCCGTGATAAAATGTGGTTTGAAATCGAGGGAAGAACATATAAGTTTGGAAAACAGGAGTTTTTATTAGTGACAGGACTTCCTTTTGGGGGTGTAGATCGAGAAATCTTCAATACGGTGCAGAATTATGAAAAGAGTATCCTATGGCGATTGTTTGATGGAGTGTCGCCAAGTGTCCCCAGTCTAGCTACCTTTGTTGAGGCAAGGATCGATACAGCACGTCAGGGCCGTGCGGGTGAATATGTTTTAAATGATGAGGATCTATTGAAGTTAGCAAATGTAGGGATTGCTTTCCATCTCTTCATAGGGCAGGATGACAGGGCTAGCATTGGTCACTTTATGTGGGTGATGATAGAGAATGCGGAGTTATGGAACTCGTTCCCTTGGGGTACATTGAGCTATAGTACGCTGATCCAATGTCTCCATATGGCGATTAATGAAGAGCGGGTGAAAAACCCACCGAAGACCATTAATCTTTATGGTTATATTCCGGCATTTCAGGTATACCTAATATGATAAATAATTAATGATAGTTTCTTTTTAATATGGTTGATATATAGAATTTTATTTTATATATATATATACACTAACTATATGTTTGTTATTTGTTTAATTAAATTATAGTGGTGGTTGGTGGAAATATTCCCGGTCTTACGAGAGAAGATAGCGAAAGACAATCAGTCCTTACAAAATGAACTGCCAAGGTGTAGGCGACGGACACTGAAGAAGACCCCGAAAGGCATAACCAACCTGAATGATTTTCCCTCTATAAGTGGTGAAAGTAATTGAAATTAGTTTCCTTCATTTTTTTTTTTTTTTTTTAACCATCCTTAATAATAATATAACTAACCATTTATATATGTATATTGCAGATAGTTGGTATTGCACAAACCCTTGAGCCTACTGATGCCGAAAAGGAGACGGATTATTGGACATCTTTCAATCCGAAGCATTTGGTTGGCGAAGAGGTACATAAAGTTAGCGACGGAGGGAGTGAGGAGGATGATGATGATGATGATGATGCACGTGGTGATGATGATTATTAAATGGAGGATGAAAGGGTAATGATGAGGTTGATGAGTTTGCAAGGGATGATGAGGAGCAACATGAAGACATCCCAAGTGCACAGCTTGAATTAGAGGATAGCTTTACGGAGTTACGAGCAAAAAAGTCGCACGATATACCCACAGTACATTCTGAGGTACGAATCTTAATCGTTTTTTTTTTTATTTCATTGTTAAGTGAATGTCCATTTGAGTAAATGGAAAAGTTATGGATATGTTGTATAATCATATGAAGTGGGATAGAGAGACGGAGTCTCTAAACATGATAGACGAATTGTAATTTTAAATATGCAGGTTATATTTCCCTGGATACTCAAAAAAACAGGGGAGACTCTGTCAAAATTTTTTTTTTCAATTGTGTACACTGTGTAAAATGACTTATTTATGCAGGTGAAACAATTGTTTGAGTACCTTGTGGGTTTACAGAAGGCAACCTACAAGAAAGTAAGTAAGATGGATAGAAGGCTGAGACGGGTGGAAGAATATTTAAAGATTCCTATGGATGACGACGACGATGATGACGATGATGATGATGATGATGGGAGCATTGTCCCTGATGACCATATCTATAACCCACCACCACCCCCACCCCACCACCACCACCACCACATGAAGACGAGGGGGTCCATCAGTCACTTGGCCATGATGATGAGGTAGTCCATCAGCCGTCTATCCATAGAGAGCAGACAGCCATCCATCAGGAGGAGCAGGAGGTTCATCAGGAGGATGAACGTGGTGATGACCAGGTACATATAGTATTTCAATTGTGTTACAGTTTGATTTATAATTTAAATGTTTAATTGATGGTTTTGATTTCCTTACAGTTGCATGATGAGGTCATCCAGGAGCGGGGCAAACGAAAGATGAAGCCAACGGCATCTCTGCAGACTCCATACACTGATCCTGGACCGCCAAAAAAGAAAAAGAAGGTACCCCAAATGCAGGTTGAGGAGGTGGCAGAGTCTGTAGACCCGGTAGAGGCTGTTTACATTTTATACAAAGCTTCTTCCACGTCGTTGAATCTCAGGTTTTGATAATAACATGTTTTATACCTTTATGTTGGTTACTATTAAAAAAAATTTAACCAATTTTTTTTTTCTTTTATTTTAGGCGTACAGTTGATCGTTGTCAGTGGTGTGTGATACCAGACACATTGCGAACCATTGAGGACGAGAACAGATGGTTGACTTATGAGCACATCGATTCTTATTTGATGTGTTTACGAAAAAAGTGAAATGAGGTTGAGGACAGTAGATATGCGGTTCATGGGAGCTCTTTATTTGTAAGTGTTTACATTTTAATCAATTATGTCGCTACAATTTATCGTCATATGTCCCTTAAGTTAAATAACATGTTTAATTTTTTATCTTGCAGGCATTGATGACATTATACTATAGAGAGCAATACGTCCTCAAAGGAAAAACATTTGATCCGGTTACAGCTGATGTACCTTCAGAGTGGCTAGCATTCGGTTCTGGCAAGTTAGACTCATTAGTACCGTGGTGGAAAGTTGAAAATGTGAGTGTTGTACGAAAAATTATAAGTTATTATTTGATAATTTAAATATTTAAATTAGTCTTACATCACTGACGTCTTCAAATTGCAGGTGTTGCTGCCATGTAGCCTAGATCAAAATCACTGGGTCCTTTGTCAGGTGTGTCTGAGACAGAAGAAGATATTAATATACGATTCTCTTGCACATACTGACTTAGCTGTCCGCATTGAGCCACTTGAGCCGCTGGTGTGCTTGATGCCTATTTTATTGCTATTCGTGGGATTTTATGAGATGACCCAGATAGAGATGTCACCTGTGGATGAGCGATGGACAGTTGAACGTCTTGATAGATCGGTTGTGCCCCAGCAACCCGATGGGTGAGTAAATTTGTAACTTAATAAAAATTTTATATTTATATATATAATATATATATATTTATTTTATTTTATATTTAATGGTATGATAACATAATTTAATTAATTTGTTATTAATACAGGACGAGCTGTGGAGCATATGTGGCCATGTACATACGTGATTTGTTGCAATCAAACGAGACTACATGGAAATCAAGACAACCGGATCAGGTTGCAGATGTCATTTCACTGAGGGCAAAGATTGCAAAGGATCTGTATACCTTTTCGACACCATTGTATAAAGTAAATAAATTTGGAAAATGGATAGTTGACTCTGATAGAGAGGTTATATATAAGTAATTGTATTTATTTTTACTAATTATTCATTCATTTATATAAGTAATTGTATTTATTTTTATTAATTAAATGGGAGCATTTTCTAATATTTTTATTTACCTTTTTATTTATTTTCTAATTAAATTAATTATATACACACATTTTACCTTTTATTTGTGTTAATATCAATGAACTCCAAATAAATTATATATACACATTGTACAATCTTGCAGATTCATGTTTCAAGTACGATGAGATTATAACAAGAAAGTGATGAAATTTTTTTGAAATTACTTGCCATTATAATATTGAAGTTTGGACCTGAAAAGTTATGGGTAGTAACATACATTTGTAGCCCAAGTAAACCCATTGTTTGGTTTCAATTTGTTCTCGACTGGGCTGGATATTCAATTTTGGATTAAAGACTGGGCAACAACAAAACAACTTAAAAGGATAAACCGTCATCTAGATTTTAACTATAATTCATTTAATAAAAAATCGACACTCTTTTATTTAATAGATTCTATAGTAAGATTATTGTATAATGAGAAAAAATCAAGGGGAAAATTATCTTGTATTGATAAAAGATTATTTCTTTTCTTCTCCAGAGAAAAAAAAAAAAATTATTGCAATTACTGTGAACAAGTCCCGAGAGAGAGACAGAGAGATAGAGAGACAAAAATCCCTTAAACTAGTGTGACTAGAGATCTTATCAAAATTTATAAATGATAGGTTTTTTTTTTTTCCTAAAGTAAAAGAATGAAGGTTTTTTAAAATGATGGGTGTGGAGATTTCAAGAATTCCATTTATCCTTCCATACAATTTTTTGTATATGGCCAAAAGATGAAAAGAAATAAAAAAGTTTACACTTGATGCCTGTGTGATTATATGGAAAACTATATAAAATTTAATTTATGCGATTCTATCAATATTATATAAATAAAAATGGAAGTCACATATACGTTTGGATCATCTAAGATATCGATATTTTCATTCTTGATTATAGGTTATCTATTACAATAATAATAAAGCACACAAAATAATTTTTAATGAATATAATAATACTATATAATGAATGAATATATAGTATTATTCAATAATATTCAAAAAGGAGAAATAATCGTCTGATCGGTTTTTCAGTGGTGTGTAAAAATCGATTTCGCTTTCTCATACGCATGAAAAACCGATCAGACGAAAAAGGTGGGATAAATCATTGCTCAGTTTTTAAGGTGAATGGAAAACCGATTGCGGTTTCTTAACCAATATGGAAAACCGATCATGGCATTTTGAGAGATTTTAACCCCTTTTCCTTTCTAATGTTAGGTTTCCAGTGATCAAAATACACTAAAAACCATAGAATTAATGTTGCATTTCAGTATGGACTAATATAACAATAAAACATGGTTAGATGAATCTACAATAATATTTGTATAATGTGAAAATGTTATCACCGAATACTAGGTTTAACTTCAACTTCACCATACATAGTCATTACGTAAGTTATTTACCCAATTTTACTTTAATTGTATAAATTTAAGTAAGTCGGGGTCATTTGTTGCCCACCAAAAGCCATCAGAAGGGGATAAATTCAAGAAAGACAAAGATCGGTTTTTTAAGTGGGCTTAAAAACTGAAATCGGTTTCTCATTTAACTGAAAAACCGATCAGAGGAAAAAGGACAGATGAAGCAATTGTCGGTTTTATGAGATATTAAAAACCGATTTCGATTTTTTATCAATAATGAAAAACCGATCAACCTGAAAAACCGATCAACCTGAATAACGAAATCAGTTTCTTTTACCAATTTAAGACCTAGTGTATATTATTGCAATCTTATGCTAAATAATGTGTCATATAACTGAAGAAACCTGTGTCATTATAAAAGTTTGAGTTCCCAAAATTTAAACATATGCTAAATAAATAAATGCACATTTACATGCTAGATGTGTTCTAATTAATAAAATACTTGCAAGACGTCATTAAACAAAACAAAAAATAATATAAGTTTCATTGTACTCTGATGAAGATTAAATCAACATAAACAAGTAAGCGTGAAATAACATAATACATATTATTAAAATAAAAGTTTCAATTAATTAATGTGTCTAATCATCAATGTTTGGATCATTACCCATCATTTGATTGGAAGCAAGAAACCGTTGTGAGCATCGACGTTGGTTGTGTCCAGTCTCATGACAGAGGCGGCATCTTCGTGAGGGCGCAGTATTTGGATGAGCATTTGCACTTGTTCCAACTTCTGCAGTAGCGGCTTCGCTAGTTTGGGCTTCTGCACTTGCGGCTACGCTCGTCCCTCCATTGGGATGTTGGGGGATTAGGGCAACGAAGACGGTTATGTCCTCTCTGACCACATTTTCCACACTTCTTAGTTCGACGAGCTTCCCCAACGGAAGGAATCCGAACCTCTTTCGGCCTACCTGCTTGTCTTTTTCCTATGGGTGGTAGTACAATCATGCTTCTAACTTCCGCGGAAACATTCCAATCAGACAATTTAAGAACAGGATTGATCGGACGTGCATATGCAGCTTTCAGCCACTCTATGTTATAATAATGACTGCAAAGTGTATCACAACTGACGCCCTTAAACCTGACATGTATCATAAATATTTATTTAAATGTAAAAATATGATATGACATTAAATATAAAAATTAACAACGTACAATTATGATACCTGGCTACAGCACATGCATGAATACATGGCAACTGATCTAAGTTCCACTGCAAGCAAGTGCATGTGCTTGTTTCAATATTAACCACCGCATCGCCTTTGCTAGGATGTAGAACATTGTATGTGATCGGTTCTATAATAGGATGTACGATACCTTCCATTGATAAATTTTTGGCCAACATGATTCGATCGTACACAGCAATGGTAACAAAAGTCATGAGTTTTTCAGCAGCATCACGTCTATTATTAAACCATCTTTGTAACACATTTCTCACATATTCATGTACGGTAGTTATTGGCAATCAACGTGCTTGTATCATGCAATTGTTGAGTGATTCTGTAATGTTAGTGGTCATCATGTCATATCTTCTATTTGGACAATATGCCCGTGACCACCTGCTTACCCCGACCTTAACCAAAGTTTCATGTGATTTCCATGTGATTTTGGATGCAACGCCCGAATTTCTTCTAACATTCTATCGTAGTCATATAGCACATGACTGTATGTTACACTGTAAAATACTTTTTCCACTACATTCGAATAGTTTTTACAGTGTTGCTTAAGGTTTTGCCACAGGTGGAAAAAACACAATATGTGTGGGACTTCGGAAAAGCTACACTCATCCCATTTGATATGTTTTCGTGACGATCGGATACGATAAGCAAATCGTTTGACACACCGATTACCTCTCGTAATCTGCTTAAAAACCAAGTCCATGAACGGTCTGACTCTCCATTAGCAAATCCAAAAGCGATGGGATAAATCATCTCCGACCCATCTTTGTAGGTAGCAAAAAAAATCACCCCTTTGTATTCACCTTTCAAATGGGTGGCATTAATAGCAACAACCGATCTCATGTAAGATCGAAAACCCTCAATACAAGTTCCAAGTGCAACGAACGAATAAAAGAACCAGTTGTTTTCATCCATCTCAATTGCCGTCATGGTGCCGGGGTTTGATACTTTTAACATTTCAAAGTAGGACGAAAGCTGTTGATATGACTCGTCCGCTTGTCCATATGCTAGTTTCTTTGCATATTATAAAGCCTTCCAAGCTTTACTGTATAAGATCTGCATACCATACTGCTCTAGTATTTCTCCGATCAAACGATTAGGTGTATAAATATCCCTCCCTACCTTTCCCGCATATAATTTTCTAATAACAATAGCCTTCACACTTTTCATATGTGATTCCATGGCTACCTGACGGCACGTGTGTTTCGCCACATACTTCAACATAAACCACATCGAACAACCCTTTCTGCATCTTGCACGAACTATAAAGCTACAACTCTTATCCTTGCAACCAGCTTCAAATCGTTTCGCGTCTGAGCGTCTAACACGATATTCAAACTTGGATTTCAGAGCATATTCTCCAATAATTGTACACATTTCTTGTTTACTATCAAAGAATGCACCTTTATACAAAGTACCACGTTGATAGACAGTTGACACAGCACTTGAAGTAGCCTCAATGTCGCCCAGTTCTACATCGGGAACAATCCAGTATGGTTGTGAAGAATTGTTCTGAAATTGTAAACCCGAAAATCTTATTTCTGGAAACCCTTCATCCTCGACGACATCATTAAATCCAGCTTCCTTTTCATCACTATCTCCAGTTTCCTCTTCATCACTATCCCCTGTCCCATCACCATTATCATCTGTGTCTTGCTTTTCATCATCACTAACATCATTCATATAATCATCATTAATGTAATGAATGGGACCTTCCATAGATGTAAATGGGGTGACCGAAACATCAACCTAATTGCTACTAACACCTGAAGTCAGATAAAATTGACTTTGAACCATATACGAATCTACAAGTCTATTACTATTTGGCATCTCATGTTTTGTGTTTGGTATTGAGTCGGTAACATTTGGACGAACGATATGCCTACTAACTCCAACTCCAAAATCTCTTACAACCTTATCAGTATAAATCTCTCTAACATCAACATTTTTCACCGCCATTAAACCAACCACACCAAGATCGGACATGATACGTATTTTTTTCACTTGGCCATTTGTCATGCTTTGTAGTAAATAATATATACAAATATCCCACCTTCTTCTATCAATGCTAGCCTCTCTATACACAACATCTACCAACGATGAAAAACTACTATCTTTGGAGACCCCACACATGATCGACTCACCCCCAACGTAGTTAAATCCATTACACTCTCCATCAAAGTTGATGACGATCGTTTCGTGAGCCATTCCTATAACATTCAAAGAATGTTTAATTAGTCTCACTATAATGGGACAACATTACAAAGTACAATCATATATAACAAAATCTAACACAATAAATCAATGTCCATCATTAAAAACATAAGATATATCACAATTATGCTAACACTGCCTACGATCATATCTAACCACATATAACACTAAAATTTAATACACGGCATCCAAAACACAACAAATATCGAAAACATAAACAATTGCTCAAATCGGTTTTTCATATACATGAAAAACCGATTTCGGTTTTCCAGTGGCATGAAAAACCGATCACAATAGAAAATCGGTTTTACACCTCTGTAAAAACCAAAATCGGTTTTTTAATTAATTTAAAAATCGATTTCGTCGCAGATTTTGTAGAAACTGCAAATCTACAAATCTATCTTTCAGATGCCATTTATCACAACCAAATCACTCTTAAAGCCTTTAGCTTATAATTTGAACAAAATAACCTAAAAACCAACCAACAAAAACACATACATTACCTTCGAAACTCAAATCACTTGAGATGGAAGAAGAAGCTTCAAAACAGATCACACTTGAATGGATCAAAAACCTTCAATGGACAAAGAAGCTCAAATGAAGAATCTCTTACTAGAAGGTTTGACTTTCGGCTATAATGGTGAATGGAAGAGAACAAAAACCATGAATAGAGTAAAGAGAAAGAGAAGAGAGGTTTGGATGCTAGGAGGAAGTAGGAGGAAGAAAAAGGCTATTTTGGTAATTTCGCTTAGGGCAATTGAGTGATTTTAATTTGAAAGGTAATTTAGTAATGTTGGGTATAGAATGGAAATAATTTGTTTGAGAGGTTAAAAACAAATTTATATAAAATATTAGGTAAAAACAAAAATTCTCTTTTTATTTGGCTGAAAATGATAAATCTCCCTTTAACTTGTCTAAATGTAATTAATCTGATACATTTGCACATGAGGATAAGTATTTCCGTTTCAACAATAATTAATCGTTTTAAAAAAGTTTTTATAGCATCTTTTTTTTTATTAAAATTATAAACAAATTACTTTTAGCTTGGCACAAACAATACTAAATGGAACCTTAAAGTTTTTGGAGTAGAGCCGCTCCAAAATATAAATTTTAGTAAAAAGTTTAATATTAGTTGATTGTCAGTTAAAAATATTATTTAAATGAATAAATTTTATTTTTGTCTCTATATTTTTAGGAAACTTTTCTTTTAACTATGAATCCATGTCTGACACTTGCCATCCCTCGCATTTCAAAAGTACATCAACTTAGTTTCTATCATTGGTCAAACGTTAATCAAACTTTACATAGTTAAGGTTATTTTCATTATTTCACACTTATATTTGGCAATTGTACACAAGTTGCACAAAAGAAAAATGAAAAAATTAAAACCAAGAAAGAAAATTAAAAAAAAAAGGTATAAATTATGAGATCTATGTTCTAAAGAGGGGAGGCTCATGGTGGAGCAGAGATGGAGACCACTTCTATCCATGCTTTGTTGTGGCAAATGAAGGTTCAAACTTCATCTCCATTGTTAACTTTGGAAACCATCTGGTATGTGGTTTCTAATGGTTTTGGATTTGAAGTTCTAACCTAGATGTTTGAACCTCCATCAAATCAAATGTAGTTCAACTTCGAGACAGTTCGATTTGGGAATGAAATCTTTTCCATATGTGATTGGATCTAGGTTTAAACCCTAATCTTAAAAATCTAGATATTTAAGCTTTGTAAATTAATCTAGGTCTCTAACCAAAATCTTTAACAAGCTATTTTATATATAATTTTGAGTAATCTCAGTTTCATGAATCGTGATTTGTTCATAATTTTTTTACTCATTACTCTTGATTAATTAATATTATTTTTAAATGAATAAAGATAATTAAGTCAATTGAAAAATTCTTAAAGTGGAAATATACATCACTTTAAATTAAATCTAAGCAAATTTACCTCAAACTTGAAGAGTAAAAAGATGTGATCCAACTAATCAAAACAAACCATTAAAAAAATTGAAACAAAAAATTTCTCGTTTATCTTCAATCAACCATCGTCAATTCACATTACTTCTTCTTAATGATTTATGATCCAAGAAAAATAATAACTTAGAGGTCGTTTATTTTTTGCACTTAACACTTAATGATACTGAATTAGTCCAATTAACATCATTTTATTTATTTTTGTTTAATTTACTTTATTATAATAATTTATTTATGTATATATAATTTTTTTTAAAAATACTTTACTATAATAATTAATCATATTTTAATTATGAATAAAAATATTATTAATATATACATAAAAGTGTTTTAGTATTTGCTAAATAATTTATTATAATTGTTTGTATTATATTAAATAAAAGTACATAATAACTAATAGTAAAATAATATAAATGTCAAATTACTAGTTTTCAGATAATTTTAACTTTAAAAAACAAACATGATTACTATACATTCAGATGTAAAAGGGAAAAAAAATACGTGTCATTTAGTTTTCAGGTTTCAATTACTATTTATTCTTCAATCTTCGACAGCACTGTTAAGTCTTCAATAAAAAAAACAAACAACCCCTTAATCCACACTACATCTAAAAAATATTTCCAAAAATGAAAAAACATATATAACCAAAACATTTACTCTACCTTCTTTCATCACAAAATCAAAGCACACACATAGCATAACGCAATCAAACCAAAGCTCTCTCTTCTCTTCTCTTCTCTTTACATCTAAAACTTGTAATGACAAAAACAAAAACTGTAAACCCTCTATTTTGATTATTGTACGGATTCCCAGGAACAGTCCCTAAGTGTTGATTAGAGACCCTAAATGAATTATGGAGACGTTTAAGGTCATAGAGAACCCATAGGAATTGATTTAAACTCAATTGGAGATTAAACGGGAAGTTAAAATGGTAAATGGAATCGAATAATCTTTAATGTAAAAAGGGACTAAAGTGAAGATAACTTTTAATAATTGTGGTCGTAGTAAGATTAAGTTATAATCTAAGGGAGGATAATGGAATTGTTTTAGGGTGTAAGTGAAATTAATGAGATTTGTGTGGAGGAAAACAGAAGCCAAGAAGATATGTATTGACTTTTAAATCAACAAACAGAACCAGTCTCTCTCTCGCGAAGAAAGAAGAGAGAAAAGAAAGAAGGAGAGAAGAAGAAGATTGTCGACCGACCAGCCATCATCGTCGTTCACCGTCGCCGAACAGCAGCCATCTAGCAGCCGCGAACCGAAGCCAAGTCTGCAGCAAACCCGTGACAGATCGACGTGGAACCGAGCTGAACTCGCCGGCGATCTAGCTCCGATCGGCGCAGAAAAGAGAGGAGACGAGTTGCTCCAGCTCAACCCACACCAAAACCAGCTCAAACCCGACCTGAACGGAGCTGATCCACGGCCAGAACAGCTCTCCATGCGTGAGATCGGCGGTGAAACCAGTGGCGAATCGCGGCAAAACCAAGGGAGAAAGAGAGAGAGGAAGAGAGGGGAAGAAAAGAGGAAGAAAATCAGTCCAAACCCAGCCCAGATCTGTCACCAAAACCACCCCAAAGCGAAGTCAACGTAAGGAAGATTTAGGGGTGACTTGTTTAAGTTTAAAGGTTGGTGATTTAGTTAATAATAGATTGATTTGATATGGATTTATTCTGATGTGTTGGTTGGTTAGTTTTGATTGAATAGAAGTTGAAAAATAAGTGATTGAAGTTAATAGGGAGTTTAGAAAACCAAGAGAATACCAAAGATTCAAAGAGAAACCAAAACGCGCGTAAACTAGTTTAATGGGCAATTTTGTAAACTGGCCCATATGGCGTCCGTTGGAAGTTCGGATGACCCTAATGAGTTTAATTAGGCGTATTGGGATTAATAAAAGTTGGAGATTTAATTAAGGAATCAAAATGGAGAGATTACGCCTAAAAATGGTCAATTAGGGACGATGATGTAGTTTTTAATTATTTTGAGTTTACAGAGGTTGACGCGAGCGTAAATTTACGTATATATACGTTGTGTAGGTGACGAGCGATCCGGTGGAGCTAAAGAAGAGCGCTAGAGCGCCATTTTAAAGGCTTCCGGAAATCCATTTGGAATTGATAGCGGAAGGTGAGTGTCAAACTGATTTTTATACGTTTTTGTTGATTTGATAAATGAATGGATGTTTCATGCATGTTTTGATATTTTTTATGAAGATGAAATATGATTTAAATGATAAATGGCACGGTAACTGATGATATGATTTTGTGATTTCATGAAATGATGGTTTCATGTTTGAATTGCTTATATGTGAAATGGATTGAAAATATGAAAATAAAACCTATGGCTTACCCATGATAGTATTATATTAGTACAGGTCTGGGTTGAGTACCCGAAGCGCACATTGGTAGAGTTAGTACTGTCAGTATGTCACTAACTAAACTAACCGCGGGACATACCCGCAAGAAGTCGTGTCAGTCAGATGTCTGAGAGATTAGCCCAATGCGCGTGAAAGGTATATGATTTGCTAGCTTACCCGAGCGAGACACGTTCCGCTCTATAGCGATGCAGGATTCCGCTGCATGACCTGGAAAGAGCGATGCAGGATTCCGCTCTATACTAGGGTGCCATGAGGAACGGGTCACTATAGGTTGGCGGGAGCCGGATTGGTTGGCAGGACACCTTCGAGCGGAGTCGGACCATATCCGGTTTATGATAATGAAAACGACTGGTTGGCAGGACACCTTCGAGCGAAGTCGGACCAGTTCGTTTCATTAAAAAGAAAAATGATTTTTGAATAAAAACCCCGCAACCATAGGAGATCCCTTTATAAAGTTGATAACCGTGCAATATGTATTTTATATTAATAATGCATGAAACTTGATTGTAAATAAATGAATTTGAAAATGTTTTAGGGAGGTTTTTATAAAGTATGGCTTTAAATGAGATTATATGACACTCACTAGGCTTTTAAAGCTCACCAAACGTTTTCTGTATTTTTAAACAAACCTCCCAGGCACAGGTGTCATAGCTGCGGATTTCCCCGGACGACACTAGGCAGCCGCGGCGTCAGTGCTAATGTGATTTCCCAATTATCTTTTTGCTTAATACTAAGTGATGTATATATTTTGTTATATCCACATGTTTTGTAAATATTCTTTTGTGGATTTAAATTATGTTTTTGAAGTAAATTGATGCATGACATATCATCTTATTGATAACAAGTTTATAAATTGAAACATGAAATTGTGGTTGTGGTTGTGTTGGAAAATGAAAGCCTGAGGCTCCGTAGTTTGGGGGAAATTGTTTTTATGACTTTAGAAGTGTTAAATTTTATTATTTACAGGGTGGCAAAGTCCGAAAAACAGACGGACTGCTGCTCAAATTTTTATAAAATATTTTGAAAAGGTTTTAAAATAAAAATGAAAAATTTCCCCTCGTTTCCGCTGTTTTCAAAAAGATTGAGAAAGATTATGGCTTAGCTCTGCGGGGGATCTTTTAGTTGAGCGAAAGGGCTAGCTGGAGGGTCACCGTAGGGTGCCAGCAGATCGCCTAAGGAAAGGGGTCTGTCAAAAACCCTTTTGTAGGAATATATCACACACATACACATTCAATTCAATTTCTGAGAAATCTCTGTTCTTTTACATCCACAAAAACCTGATTGAATTCTCCGAAACCCCAATTTCAAACCATCAAAGTTCCTCCATCAAAGCTAAAGCAGTGAAAAAGACTAGAAGGGAGCTCGTATAAGGAGAAAACAATTGAAGAGTCTTAAGGTTTTTTCCCCTTATTAGTTTCCCAACGTCAAAGCTGGCTCTGAGCACGTGCGGGAGATGCAACCACACCGAGTCTCCAAATTTTACAGATTTCCAATTTTTTTTCTATAATTAGTTTGTAAGTAAATATATAAATAATTTTTAAATTATGTGTAATGACTCAGAACTGCTTGTATGGTAAAGGAGCCGCTTGTTGGTGGTCTCCAATCAAGGTTTGAATCGTCAATGCCACTTCTTGTCTCTCCTTTTTTCAGGGTAGCCGGCCAAATTCGAATCATCAACTTGGATGTTTTTCATAGATGACACTTGACTCACTTGGTTATCAAGCAAGCTACTCAATTTTGTTGATCTAATTTATTTCCGCAAATATTTCTAACATGTTAGTTTAGCTACCTGGTCAAAATTAAATCTGTTTGAAGTGATATTGACTGTGGTTGACCATATTAAAAGATAAAAGTATCCCCACCAACAATTAAAACTACTAAAATACCATTAATTAAAAATAATTAATAAAATTTTAAAAATCAATTGAAAAATCTGAAAAAAAAAAAAAACAAATTAAAGAAACATATTAAAAAAATTGAACGGAGATCCCCGTATCAAGTGTTATGGATGGTGAAGATTAATAAAGGGAGCTCATTTTTTTTTTTCATACTGGACCTTCAAAATATCAAGGCCGGCCCTGCCCAACATGATGAACACATGGATGTCTCAATTTTTTTTCTAATTAAAAATTCAACTAGTTCATTGAGCTTGTCAGATAACCTTGTCCATTCATGACTTTAACCTTCCAAATTAACAGAGTCACCATTTTTTCGATGGCAAGGGGTGATTTTTCTAATATTAGTGGTCATTCTAATAATAGTTTCCAACCTAGGGTAAATTCATAATGTCCCTACATAAATAAAACGAAGACAAACTTATCTTTAAGAAAAAAATAATAAGATAAAAACTCCAGAATAATAATGTCGGCACAAAATAATATACACAAAAGAAGTTATGATACCTCATTTAATGATTTATTATTACAAAATAAAAATAATAATAATATTTATATATGTTATCATGCATATAAGTTATAATATTATTTGATTTAGCATCTAATCTAAGATTCGATTTGTATATATTATATAATTTCAGTTTTTTTAATAGATGATTTGGTGACTGACAGCCTGCTGTAACTAACTCTTAGTGTATATTGTACAAATTATTCATTCAGCAAAATACATATAATATTTCTTCAATTTATCATCTATCAATATATATAGAATCTAGAGAGCGATTTGCTTTGTTCTTCTTTAACATCTCACCAAACTTCCCCGCAAAGCACCAAAATGAATTCAACACAAGTCTTCGATCATGATCAAGAAGCAGACTGTCTATGCCATGCAGCTAGCCAGGGGCTCGGTCTTACCTATGGTTCTAAATTAAATCAGCCATAGAGCTTGATCTTTTAGAAATCATTGCAAGAGCTGGTCCTGGTGCTTCCATGTCACCAAATGAGATAGCTTCTCATCTCCCCACAAACAACCCAGACGCACCACTCATGCTAGACCGCATCCTCCGCCTTCTCACTAGCTATTCCATTCTTACTTGCTCTTTAAGATCCCTCCCAGATGGGAAAGTAGAGAGGCTCTACTGTCTAGCACCAGTCTGTAAATACTTCACCAGGAATGAAGGTGGTGTCTCTCTTTCTGCTCTTGCTCTTTTGCGTGAAGACAAGGTTGTCATCTAGAACTGGTGAGTGGTATACAATATATACATACATACATACATACATATATTTATTTATTTATTTTTAGGATAGGATAAGAAATATACTTTTATCTTGTTAATTTGAAATTAGGTATTATATTTTTATCAATGAACTATCACTTTTAGGGTATGTTTGGTACGTGGAATTTAGAGTGAAATTGTGATTCATTTTCTCTCATTCTTCCACATCCCACGTTTGGAGCTAGGAAAGTGAATGAATTTTTCATTCTCGAGCCCAGCTTCATTCCCACTCTGTTTGGGAAATGAAATCTCAAGCTGAACCATGTATTTGTCATTTCCCAAGTTCATGAGATTCTTTTTTTTTTATTATTATTTTTTTATTTCATCCTCTCTTCACAACCTCTGTCTCTCTCTCATCTCCATTGTCTCTATCTCATCTCCACCACACCTACCCACTTCCACCATAAACCACTACTCGTCTCTCTCATCTCTTCCTCCATCTATGGCGACGAACCACCAAGCAATCGAGAATCAACCTTCTCTGCTTTTTTTTTTTTTTATGTGTATGGCTGCAATCATCTGGGTTAGATTGGAACCTAGATGAATATCAACTGGGTTCCATTGAAATGCAAATGAAGTTCTTCATCTAGGTTGATAAAGAACTTCATCTGGGTTCCATTGGAACCTAGATTAACCATTCTGGGTTCATCAAAGAACCCAGAACCATTGGACTCTACGTTCGATGATGAACCCAGAGCTCGAGCCCCCTTTTCGTGATTTTTTTTAAAAGTTAACGTTTTGATGTGTTTTGTTGTTTTGATGTTGTTATTGATGATGTTGATGCTATTATTGTTATGGGAGATAATGATAGTGATGAAGTTTGGGTTAATGATTGATGATGTTGAAGGTATTGATGAACTGTGGGTTAGATTTTAATTTTTTTTTCTAATTTTTTATAAAATTAATTTTATATAATAGAAATTTTAAATTAATTTATTTTAATTTAATCTCAACCTATACCAAACATGATATAGTATAATTTTAATTCAATTCCAAGTTTTATCAAACATCGAGCACTGATTTGTCATTCCATTCCATTCCAACCCTACGTGCCAAACGGAGCCTTATGTTAATCAAATTCAAAATATTAAATTGAGAATAATTTCATAAAAAACAAATAAAATTATGTTACCTCCCATCATTTTCATTGATTTGTATCTTTTTTTGAAATATTAGAAAATCATTAACACTCTCTCAAATTTGGGAACAATAAGCCAAATTTAGGACAACGAGAATAAGCTCACATACATTCAAAACACATCCTTAAAAGAGGATCAAATAAGGATGACCAGATGAACTGTCAAGCATTCCTAAACATGGAAATGGCATGACACCTCTGATATTCAACCAAACCACATAACTTCTAACACACAAAATAACACCGAACACTAAAACATAAATGAAAATCAATATCAACACAAAATAGTCTATACAAATCTTCCTCTTTCTTCCACAGATGGCAACAACTACAAAATGGCTAACTGAAATAGGAAAGGACGAACCAGAAGAGATTCTTCTCATACAGCAATTAGATCTACTTTCATAGACTAGAGTAAATCTATCCTAATATAGCCTTGAAATCCCTAATTGCTACGACATAATCCAGATAAGACGATCTAGGATTCACCACTACAATTGGCCACAAAGGAGGCTTGAAGCTGTTGATCTTCACCTAAAACCTAGAATATTAACAACCAAAAGAAATCATCTGAATCCAAACCTAAAGACCCCAAAACTAGACAAGAAACTAATAAGAAGAAGAGAAAGGGAAGAGAAGGAGAAGAATAGGAGAAGAAAGTGGCGGGGAATGCTGTGAGGGACCAATTCTAGTCGGAAGATCACTTCTACAAAGTTTTTTCTCTCTAGAAACTGAGAGAGAATTTGAGAAGACTGCTTGTAATTTTATCATCGATTTGTATCTGGAAAATGATGTAGAGAAAAAGCTATTACATCTTTAGATAAGAAATTAAAAACTTAAATTTAAAATATAGAAGAAAATTAAATTGATAAAATAAAATAAAATAAAATAAAACTATTACATCTTCACGAGCATTCAGTGGTGGATGGAGCCCAAGGGGATGTGGCACCCTTCTCAATACAATTTTTGAAAATTCTTTATATGCAAACAAAGCCAAGCATAAATAATCAAAAGCTAAATTAAATTTAAAAATTTTTTTAAAAAAAAAGGGAAAATTAAAACTATCTCACTTTTTTTTTTTTTTTAGTACTAGTACTTACCTAAAGGTGATGATCACGGTAAAATACTATTAAAACTATCTTACTTTTATTCCCAAAGTCGATGATCACAGTAAAATACTATTCTTTAACTGTCTAGATAATTAAATCCATGTGACGATTTTTATTTTTTATTAATGTCATTTCATTGTAAATAGGTACCACTTAAAAGATGCAGTGCTCAAAGGTGGGGTTCCATTTAAGAAAGCACATGGGATTCCTGTATTTGAGTATCTTGGCACCAATCCAAGATTCAATAAGATTTTCAACAATGCAATGTCATCTCACTCTACAATTACCTTAAAGAAAATTCTTGAGACATACAAAGGTTTTGAGGGTCTCAAATCAATAATGGATGTTGGTGGTGGTACTGGAGCTGCAATTGGTATGCTCGTATCCAAATACCCTTCAATCAAAGGCAATAACTTTGATTTGCCTCATGTAATAAAGGATGCTCTATCTTATCCTGGTATTTTCATGCCTCATTAAATATAGTATGTTTGAAATGAAGAAAAAATCTTTTTGGGTCAATGGTCTCGTTGTGTCCATCCAATTATAAGTTGTCATTTATAAGAAAATATTTTATAAGACTGTCTCACAGCTAATATGGTGAGACCGACCAATTAAACGATATCATTTCATTTTCTCTTATTTTTCTCATTAATCTTTTCTTTTTCTCTTATCTTCTGATTGATTTGTCTCACTATATCAACTGTAAAATAATTCCATAGAAGATTTTTGGGTCATTTAGATATATAATGTTTAAATTTTACTTTCCTTTCTTTCAATGACATTTTAGTCTTTCTACCTTATGATGTATTTGAATTGGATGGATGCAAAAGTGTCATAACGGGATTGTGTCATTTAGAATTTTCTCCTCTCAAACAATGTTAATATATTGCAAGGTAATTTATTGTTTGAAATATTTGTTAACGTAAAAACCTTTGGGGTTTTGGCCTTAAGTGTGGTTCATGTTGAGGGAGACATGTTTATTAGTGTCCCAAAAGGAGATGTCATTTTCTTGAAGGTTAGTTTAATTTGACGTTATAGAATTTCATTCATGTCATTCTCTTCAAATACTCAAATAGAGCATGCATGGAATGAGAAAAGCTTAAATAGATCTTCACTTGGTTTACATTTTCCGACTTTAGTATTACTTGTATGAATAATACATGATAACATTTTACTGAAGGGTTATTATGAAAATCCTCCCATGAAAACTAAGTAGTGTAAATTTAATCTCACTTTTTATAATCCCCCTACTATGTAGCTTCCATCCAAAAAGTAGATAGTATTGATCCAAATTTATATAACGACTGAATTGTCCTTATTAAAAATATATGAAATCCTGATCATATCCTTAAGAAATTTATGAAATTACAAATTAAACAAAAACAATTTGAGAAAAAAAAAAAAAAACCTTAAATAACTATTCAAACAAAAGAAATATATTAAAAAACAAAAACCATCATCATCATCATCATCCACAACCATCTCTTCATCACCATCATTCATCAACCTCATTATCATTAATAAACAACCACACTTTGATGTACCACCCTTCATCGCACCCTAGATCTTTCTACTCTTTATTGCCTTTTTTACTATCAATATCCATCTACCACTAATGTGAACCAACACTAATTAATGAAATCAAGAAAAAGAAGAGAGAAATCAGTGTGTGTGTGTGTGTGTGTGTGTGTGTGTGTGTGAAAGAGAGAAAGAGAGAAAAGAGAGAGAGGAGAAATATAAGAGAGAAACTAGCGAGGAACAAAAAGAAGAGAAAAACCAATTACCAATCTAGTCATGGTGGTAGGTGACAATGATGGTGGTGGGTTATAACGACAATGAGGGTGTGAGCAAGATAGAAAGAGAAAAGAGGTGTGTGGGTTTGTGCACGCGCACGTGCTTGTGCATGTGTATGCGCGTGCACATGAGAGAGAGAGAGAGAGAGAGATGGGGTTGGTAGGTAGGGTTGGCCAAAAAAATCAAAACCAACCCGAAAATATTAGTTTTCAAATTTACTTTCGATCGCATTGGTTTTAAAAGTTAAAAATCGACTTTTTCGATTTCGAATCAGTTTTAGGTCGAAAAAACCAACCTGAACCGAAAGCCGACTTTAATTATTAAAAAAAAAAAAAAAAAAAAAAAAAAAGGAAGTATAAAAGCCTGAAAAACTTTAAACACACACTCTCTCAATCAAACTCAACCCTAACTGACCCCCTCACCCTCGCCCTAAACTTGCATCTCTCATCTCAAACCTCTCATCTCTCTCCTCACTATGTTGTTCTCTATTTTTGCGAGTTAAGTTAGATATGGCGCCGATCGGAGGAGATCAATACCGATCTCTTCTACTAGTGATGGTACAAATGTTTGGTGATGGTGATAATGCTATTGATGGTTGCAGGCTAGTGATGATGCAAATGTAAAGAGAGAAAGAAGGATGTTAGCGTGGAGAGAGAAAAGGAGAAAAGGATAGATGTAAGGTGGTGGTGGTGGTGGTGGTGACTAGTGATTTTGGGTTTAGTTGTTTTTTGGGTGCCTAAGGCTCATTATCATTTGGGCTTAATTGTTTTTTGGGGTGCCAGTGGAGGCCCACATACAAGTCGAAACCAACATGGACCGACCAAACTCGAACCGACACAAACAAGTCAGTCCATGTCAATTTCTACCCTTATTTCTATTCGATTCAGTTTTCAATTTCGAAAACCGATCCTTGTCTGTTTTGGATCAGTTTCTCCAAAACCAATCGGCCCAACTTGTGCTCACCCCTATTGGTAGGTGTAATTAATTTTAAAAGAAATAAGATTTAGTTTTCACAATATTTTTCAATTAAAATAATAAATCAATTTATCCATTTATGATTGCGCCCTTTCTTTTCAATTTATATGCCAAGAGCGAACTTACATTAGTTGGTTTTCATATGGGAATTTTCATAATAACACTTTTGCTAAATAGACATACAAATGATTAATTGTCGTATATTTTATCGAGGTTTTTTCTTCCAAATGATGCATACTCATTTTTTACCACATTGATTTTACACAACTTGATTAAACCTGATATGTGCGTGCATATATGATACCATAGCGGATATGTCATGATTGGAGTGACGAGCATTGCTTGAAGCTTTTAAAGAACTGCTACGAAGCTCTTCCAAACAATGGAAAAATGATTGTTTGTGAATGGATTCTTCCAGTAGCACCAGATTCAGGTCTGAAATCCAAGGTAGTCTTCCATTTAGATTGCCTTATGATGTCTAATTTTAAAGTCGGAAAAGGAGGACTGAAGATGAATTCAAGGCCTTGGCTAAAGAGGCTGGATTTCTAGGTTTTAAACTAGTTTGTTGTGCTCCTACCATTTACATAATGGAATTTCTGAAGAAAGCTTAACTGCCTTTTACTTTTTACTTGTTTGATCAATGGAATTTTATTTCAATGTTCAATTATTAGAGATTTTGTAATGGTTCACTCTTATTGTAGAAAAACAATTGTTTGTTATTTAAACAAGTATTAAATATTAAGACATTATGATTAATATGTCATATAATTAATGATTAAGGATCTAGCAAGACCTCCTGAGCCCAAAAAATCTACTCTTATAACATTATGAAAGATTAGTGTGTTATTGTAATGGAAGGTATATATTTCAACTATAATAATTAAACTTAACAGTTTGAATTTGGGAATTTGGAAACCATGATGGAGAATATTCTCACCATTAAAGAATTGAAAGAGACCCTCAAAGGAGACAACCCAAGCCAGAAAAAATTTCTGATGAAGATTAGAAGAAATCATGTATATCAGACAATGGGTATTGGGTAGATGTTACCATTCTTCATCACATATTGCAAAAGATGAGTGCAGCTGAATGAATTCCAAGGTGTGATGAATCAGTTCACTATAGTGGTGATAGATTTTAATGATGAACTGCAGGCATTTTCTAGTTAAATTCATTAACGAATAGTTGGGATGCTTTCACTCAGTAGGTAATTCGGTTCTCAAATGTAAATTGTCTATGGAAATTATTAACAATAGTTTGTTGAACGAGAAATAAGGAAACAGACAAGTGTTGTAGGTACAAACAGTAGAAGCCTTTAGTACTAAGAGCAGAGGGAGGAGTACTTATAGAGGACAAAGAGATGGTGAAAGTTCACATTGCTCACAACCCAAATTAAACGAACATGTTACTATTGTGGTAAGGAGGGGCACAAGAAGAGTTTGTGTCAAAAAATAGAGAAAGGAGTAAGCCGAAAGTCAAGATCAAAAGATCTATTGTTACGTGGATAATTGTGGATTAAGTGTGCTTGTAGATTCTAAAATCCACACAAATAATAGTGGTGTAAATTTTGTTTTATATTGACTTTTCGCAACAATCACCAATGTCAACTTTAGAGGGAGGGACATCCTTTAACAACAGGAAGTAGATAGCAAAACCTTCCATGCTAATGAAGCATCTTATTTCCATTGGAAGCCTTGGAAGGCCCACGAACAAATTCATGAAAATTCACATAGGTTTAGGATAAAAAATTAAGAGAAGAAAATTGTTCTCTCAAAACTTATAAGTTTTTTGACTCAACTTCATATATTTTCTTTTTGATGGATTTAATTATCGAGATACAAATGAACAATCTTATTTGTATTATTTTTGATACATCTTAATTAATTACTAATACATGAACTTATTAAATATAAACACACTTATTTAAAATTCTTAGACCCATAAAACTAGACTCATCACATAAAACTAGGTTCATAATAAATTCTAGATGTATATAGATAAGTCTTCTAGATGCATGTAGATAAGTTTAAATTAATATTCCAACAATTTCTACATAACCAGGTGTGCCATAAAACAATAATTAATCCGTCAAAGCCAACAGCACATTCACTCATAATTCAAATGATTAATATGTTTCTTTTTCATATCTATGATAGGAGTTTGAATTTCACCTTACATATTTACCACTATATGTAGAGAGTATATATAAATCAACGTTATGAAAGTGAAATTTTATATTACTCATGTGATATTCAATTACGATAGATTCTAACAAACACCTAATAATTGGCGTCAAATTAACTTATAATTGTTTTGAAAGACCCACACTAAAGCTAACAGTCTACAATTCTACAAACCCCCCACAAAGAACTCCACAATGCAGAAAATCAAGAAGAATCAAAACATGAATATTCCAAGCCAACAAAATAACAATTCTTCATCGAGTACCTCCAAAATCTGTCATAATGCCAACGCATAATGTCCTTTCTCCAAGAAGAAGACGAAGGGTAATTCAAAATCATTGAAGCTTCCTGTAGGACAAAAGAATCAGGAATCAAAGCATCATTATATTCCATTTAAAAAAAAAAAATCATTATATTCCAGAAACTTGAAGGAGTTGTCAAAACAATAACAGTTGAGAATTGGTCAAAGACCATACGAGAGAGCACCATAAAAGAGCGAGCTATATAAATGAAAACTGAATCTCCTCCACGACTTCTCCAACGATATTTTTGAATAATCAAGACGTTCCCCCACAATAAGAAGAAGATGGGGAAATTGTGGCCTGCATAAAAGAATTCGACGGAAAATAAGTAGATTTCAACTCTTAGCAGCAAAGAATTTGCCAAAGCAACATGATAATTTCTAGAACTAATAATGGTTTGTTGTGTCAAAGGTTTTTGGTGTCACAATTATGAATTATGCAAAGCTTCCAATTACAGAGCTATAGTTGTGATTTTAGATAGCACCTACACCATAATCCATGGTTAACACAAATAAATATTTTTGTTATAGTGTTCTTAAATTATTACAAATTTGAGAGTTAGAAAAAAGGGAACGTGGCTCCTTTCAACGACCGTAATAATTTAAACACAGACAGATGAGATGATTTACCAAGATATCACAACACATTTTTTAAAGGCAGGTGACTCGCATATCAAAATTGTCCATGATATTATTAGTACAATCATCAACCAACAAGTGATATTACATCCCTAAACAATACAATAATTAAGTGCATACGTACATGTTTAACACACTTAATCCATCATTCAACAACAATAAACAAAACCAAAAATTAAAGGTACAATACATTCAATGATTCATAAAACTAAACACAACTTTCAATTATATCTGCTACTGCTCCACACAAGATTATGCATACCATATAGAGAAGCATTGCCATTATTTCGTGAACATTTAAGGGGTCACAGTTGCGATCAAATGCTGCTGTCTCATTTGCAAAACCCCCTTGATGCTGTGATCCTGCAACCGTTTTAATTGGCAGCAAGTACAGATAACTTGGATGATCACACCAACGTTGAGGCTGATGATGATGGATTAGAGTTCTTGAAGAGTTCAAGGCAATGCTCTTGGTCCAAGTTTCTGCTCCAAAACTTCTTGTAATATTCAGCATAAGTGAAATCCCTGTAAACGGCTCCAGTTCCATCCTCAGTGAGACACTTTGGTGGGCTGATTACTGCATCATCACTCGGACACAGAAATGAAGCAACTGACATCCTTGGCTGCGCAGAATTCACAATGGCTCGATGCCACACACTCTTGTACCTCCCATTACTCACCGCCTGCAATCAGTCATTATAATAACATATGTATAACTAAAAGCGAGTCCTTATATACTCTTATATTCTACTAGTGTTGTTTCAAATTGCTTTGAAAAATCTTCCATTGAAATCATGCTATAATTTAATTCTATTAATAGACAAAGCAAAAGGAAACCAATTTTTTACATATTTCTATTAGTACCAATTAATGTTTTTTATTTCTTTTTTTTTAAATTATCCCCACGAATTCAAACTTTTGAAAGAGGAATATATCAAATCCACAACCTCAAGAGTAATGATGATAAACGAATTAATCTTTGAATTAAATTTTTACCTCCATGTTTCATTGTGCCTATTTATACCATGCGACATGAATAATCAATCATATAAAAAAATTTTATCACATAGCTTAATGTAAATGATTTATGTGTACGCTTCAGCGCATTGAAGGTTTGATATGTAGCCTGAAACGGTGATCATGATAAGCCGAAAATGTTGATTACCTGCAGTTGATCACCAATGTTAATGACAAAAGCATTTGGGTGGGGTTTAACAGCAACCCATCTGCCATCTTTAAGAACCTGAAGGCCTGAAACTTGTAAATCTTGAAGCAAAATGGTGAGGGCATTGGGGTCAGTGTGTCCAGGCAGTCCATAAGTGAGCTCCGGCTCTGGACATGGTGGGTAGAAGTTGACTGCCATATGCTGCCCTTGTTCACCCAACACATTCTTTATGTGATCTTTCTCCAAACCTAGACTTTCTGATATCAGTTCCTGCAATCTGAACCCAAGCTCTCTAACTTCTATGCAGTAATTTCTCACAATTTCCCTGCCCATGCAAGAAAATTTTCCCATTACAAACCTCATTATTTATTATTATTATTATTTTTTATCTTCAAGTTTATGTATGCATGCATGTTAATCATTCACAACAAGCTAAACTAGGGGTCTCACACGGATTAGCTGGACAGATCCATGTTATCCAAATCCAACCCAATTCAATCCAAAATTTAGTTATCAAATAAAATCTTCACCATAGTTTTAAGAATCAAACCTTTCAGATTTACTGTTCAGATTTAGTCCTATCTCATCCTAAAAGAAAGTTTTTTTATAAAAATAAAGTCTAAAAATGTGAAGTTTGAAACTAAATTCAATCAAATCCAATTCAATTTTAATCTAATTAGAATTGAATATTCTGTGAATTTTATAATATTTCATAATCTTATGTCATTATTATATTAGCCCAAACCCCACTGATTCAAAATAAGAAAAATTCATAATTTTTGTGAGTTCAAGTTACCTTTCCCTCTATAAGCCCGAGACTTTTTTCAATAATAAAAACAAAACACACACCCCTAAGCTAAGTTAGCCCGAACCAAACCGATTCAAAATATGAAAAATTCATAATTTTTATGAGGTGGAGTCACCTTTTCCTATGTAACCCCAAATTTTTTGTAATAGTAAAAACGAAAGCACACACCCTTAAGCTAAGAGCCACCCAAAAAATTACTCTTTACACCCAATTGTTCATTGTATCCAATATTAAGATTTAAAATTTTATATTTTTCTTTATCCATCATTTGAAATATCAAAAATAATCCTAAACCAATTTATGTATGTAATTTATAAAATTTACATTTACAAATGCTCTTTCCTTTTCATACTTTCCTTCTTTTTTCTTTTTTTTTTTTTCTCTCTCATTCTTCTCCAATCTATCATCTTCAATTGTTCTTTTATTCCTCTTTTTTTTTTTTTGTTCAATCTACTCCTTTATTCTTTTTCTTTCTTTCTCATCAATAACTTCAAAATATATTAGCCAGAAAGAAAAAAAAAACATAAAAAATTATTATTCTTTGCACTTACTTACACATATGCACATAGAATATTTTGTATAAGAATGATTTGTCTCAAGACCTAAAACAGATTTATTTTTTTATTGGATGGAAATATGTTTTCCAATGTATAATTAAGATATGTTTATTCCAAATATCCTATTTATCTATCCCTCTATCCAACACAAGCAAGAAAAAATAAAGAAAGAAAAAGACAAAAAAAAAACTTTATCATCCATATTTATTTAATTTATATATACTTTAGGCTTTAATTAATATAATATATCATAAATTTAGATTGAAAGAAAACAAAATAATTATTTGTAAAGATAGTTGACTAATAAGATAAGCTAAACAAACAAAACTCATAATAATCTTGTTTTATTTTCCTAAATTATCTCAAATACGGTGCCAAAAAGTAAAAAAGCAAATCAAACAAGTATATCTCGAACTAATCAATTCCTCCAATTACGTCCAAATTATATAATTGGGTCCCGGTAGGATCATTAGGCATGTCTGACCTATAGACGGCCTAGAAGCCTCGACTAGATTTTTCATTTTAGTGCAGAACTTTCGGCAGCTAATTTCCAGATTTAACTCCCAGAATTGCTCTTCCCGTTTCTGAGTTTTCGAACGGTGTCCTAGTGCCCTAGTTAAAAAAGCTCCACAATGATGAATATACTTATAATGTGTTTGTTAAAATTAAAAAAAAAAAAAAATCTCAGAATTGTTGGTTAAAACTCCCAGAATTGTTGGTTATCGAAGGCAAATTTTTACGGCATTATTAAACAATGATAATAAAAAGTTTCTAAAGCAAATGATGATAAAAACTGTGACTGTGTAACACGTAATGTCTATCTAGAAATTCATGCTGGGTTTAACGAGTCAATGTTACAAACAAAGCCGAAATTTAAGACTTCTTATTCCAAAATCTAAACCTATATTAACAAATCTAATTCTTTGTTATTTTCGCTGTTTATTATTGTTATTGTCATTATTATGTATTATAATAGTTCTTAATTTAGAAACCTATTCATCTAATTGGAACATATTAGGACAAAAATGAAAGTTAGGTTTTGATTAGATAGTAATTCTATCAACTATACATCTAATTAAAATACATATTCAATACAAATCAAAAGATTTGACAACTTACCTAGCTAATCTTTCAATTATCATTGATATCAAAAAATGAAGAAAATTATATATTTCACATAACGTAAAAGTTTTTATAGCCATCCATCCACCATGACTCAACCACCACTAGTTTTAAAAACAGTTCTAGACTGATCTCTTATTTTATATTAATTATCTCTTGCAAGTGAAAGTGAAGCAAATGTTTATGTTACTCATTAGATTATTCAAAGATAAGAATTCAAGATCTGAATTTCTTTTAAATGTTTTGACCAGAAAGCATTTAATTACATAACTGTATGTTTCATGCACGTAATTAAAATTTTTTGTCATAAATTTGTCCTTTCAAAATATTCATACACGTTACTAATTAATTATACATGGAAAAAAATTATATTAAACAGTTTCATTGTATCCAGCCACATTAAAACATTTCATACCTTAGCATTTATGATTAAACAATATTTTTAATCAATCATATCTAATTATTTCTATCATATTATGTGTTCTTTAAAAATATGTATTAAGGGTGTGTTTATTTCGTGAGACTGGATTGTATTATTTTTAAAAGATAAGATTAAATTGAATTGGATAGAATAAAATTATATTAGAATAAATTAATACTATAATATGTTTAGTACGGTTAATATTAGATTATTAATAAAATATATTAAATTTTTATAATAAATTATTAAAATATAAAATAGTTAATAAAATAAACAAATAAATAAATAAAGAGAAGAAAAATAAAGTACTTGAGATGCGATTAATTAGTCCCACCATTACAGGTGGGATTGATTTATCTCATTGTAATAGGATAAAAGAGGAAGTGGCATTATATTTTGTCCAATCCCATCTCCTCAACAAACATGGGACATCCAATGGGAGGTAACAAACATACCCTAATGGTCTTATATTTGAAGTGCCTGGATGAAGCTCATGAACGGTTAGCATAGTAGTGATCATAAGAATAATCTAATTGATAAACACATTTTTTAGTGAAATTGAGACCCCAAGTTAAAATTAAACCAGTTAAGTATATTTTTTCGAAAAAAGAGTTAAGCATATGATTTGCTGGCTAGTACAAGCTCAATGGTTTTATTTTCTCATGGGTAACCATGGCCAAGACCAAAGTCTCTCATTCTTAAAGATTGTAAGACTTTATGTGACTTTCAATCGTATAGAAACCGTTTATCTCATAAGTATCATCAAATATTCTGCTAACATGATCCTGAATCAGTTTGTTTTCTAAGTAAGTCTCAGCAACTCACAAGTGAAAAAATAAAAAATAAAAAATAAAAAGAAGGGACCACCGAAGCTCTAATTTGGAAATTGAGATATTATCTACTTTCGAATTTCAGATATTATTAAAAGGAAATACACCTTAGTAGTAAAGAGGGCGAAAATATTAAACACATCGAGTGCATCATCTAGAACGGTGTATTCAACCACTCAAAAGCTGACACATCTCCCATCATTTGTCAACTTTTTCTTTAGGATTTCACTCTTTCTTTCATTCCCATTAACTTTTGACCATTTAAAAAAAAAAAAGAAAAGGAAATATATATAGTGTAATTTTCAATAGTCGAACGTACTAGTCAGCGAGTGTGCACATGGATATTTTTTCTCGAAAAGAGGGAGATGGGGAAATTTTGAATAAAAAAATATATATATATATTTAAAAGAAAGTAATGTTGAAAAAAGAAAAAAACAAGATCTAGAAGGAAAGAAGCTGATCTGGTGCGATGCAGGCTGCCATATTAAATTGATTCCGTATTCTATAATTGTAATCTACATGACCTAGTCAGTCTCTCACATCAATCAGCTGACGTAAACACGGCTTTGCACGACAACGTCACCGCTCCACTCAATGGAAATCCGAGTAAAGTTGCTATCTATGTGCTCACATTTCCAAAGTTAGGTACGCACCAATCAGTGGCGGTCCACCTCATCATTGCCCCTATCACCGTTCGATTATGTCTGAAAAAATGCCGCACCCAGATATTTTTCCCTTTTTTATTTCACAAAAAAAAAAAAAAAACAAAGATATTTTGCCCTTTTTAAATTCAACGGGGACCCCGCCCACCGCATCGATCGGTGTATCAATCGCGTGTATCAATCGCGGGCCCTTGATTGAATCCCTAAGCATTAGTATGATAGGACCAGAGAACCCTTACTCTTCCTTCTTTTTTTTTTTTAATAAAAAAACAAGACAATTATGATGTAATGTACTTATATACACTTCCACTATGACTTTAATTCAAAATTTAAAAACCTATCTTATGGTTTAAAGTTTAGTGAAAATACATGAAAGGACAATTATTTTTAAATCGTTAATAATTTTTGTCTATCATTCTCTAATAAAAACATAAAAAAATTATTTCTCACCTATTTTTTTTTTTAAATGTTTATCAAATACTTCAATGAGTAAGACTTTAGTAATAAGCTAATAGGCATAAGATTTGAGTTTAATTTTTTTAAAGGTGATTTTCACTTAATTCATCTTATCCTTGGTTATGGGGTCCATATATATGATTTTTTTTTTAAGTAGATATATATGAATTTAGATATTTATATTTATGGTAGAAATCTCTCGAATTATAGCAGTATATATCTATAAGACATATGAAGTTATGAGAATAGATATTCATCCAAGTTGATGAGAGTAGATATCTCCATTGGTGGTAGATGATTTTATGATTATAGGAGTAGACATCCTTAGAATCTCCCATGTTATGAGAGTATCCATGGGAGTCGACAAGATTGATATCAATGTTTTCGGTAAATCTCTATCGAGCGGGTTGGATATCCATGAGTTCGAATTAAAGTGCTTTGTGATGGTAAACCGCCTTAAGGATGCGTTTGGGAGACATGAATTTTGGTTGAATGGGAAAAATAATTTCCCTACCCAACAAATCCCACATTTGGATAAGAGAATAAAACGAAACCTTCCCTCCCTGACCCACATGAAGGACCACCTCAAATGTCAAATGGATGGATGAAAGTCGAAAACTCACCTACAATGTTCTTTGTGATTTTTTTAATTTATATTTTATTTATTAAAATATATTAATTTATTAAAACATTAAAATATTTTAAGTTATAAATTTATACAAATAGTTTTATAAAATTTGAAAATTTAATATTTATTAAAAATAAAATTTTATTTTTATTTAATTAATTTTTATATATTTATTTCTTATTCACATTAAATATATTTAATAATCAATTTATCATATTTTATTTAAAAATCAATTTACGTAAAATATCAAATTAATTTAATCAAATTCAATCTCATCTAATTTCAACTACATTATTACGACATAATACTAATTTAATTTCACTATTCTTTCTTATGTCATCCCATCTAATCCTGCATAATCTCGTGGAGCATTGAAGGCCAACAGTGGATTTAAGACTATCTCAATGGTGGATTTTTTTAGGAAGATGTTTCTATGGTCGGCCCCCCCACTCCTCGTTACTGTCAACTCCAAAATTCCAACAGCCAATGTAATTATCCGTACAAATTTTGATGATTTTTTATTTTGACACATCGAAAACCACTATTACCACGATGGCCACAAATAATAAACTTTCAAAAAAGAAATTATAAAAAAGTAGATACCTATAATAATGAGAATATCACTGACGTTTTATTGCTAACGTCACTCCACCCACAGCCCCACTAACTTTCCCTTTAAACCATCTAAATGCGCGGCCAAATCAATTCTTTTAACGCTAACCATTCTTTGTTTTGTCCTTCCAATACTACCAAAAAAACTTTTAAAATTAATTAATCAGGCAAACTCTTCCCTTACTTCCCCAATCATAAATCTCAATTACTTTGATAAAGACTCGAAAAGCTCAAAATTATAGATTTAAAATTCCAAAAATAGGTAATAGTCATTCATTTTCGCTTCTTTTAATGTAGATTTCGATACCCAATTTAGATTATTTAATTTTAGATACATGATATTTTGATTATTTAAATAATGTCAATGACATAATTTATTTTAAAAATTAGAATTATTTAGCGGATGTTGAGACCAAATAGTTGCTAGCTAATTCTTGCTAGGGGGGTGTGGCCAGAGAGATTGGTCGAATATAGCAGATCACGTGGGCACATGGGGGCAGCAATTTTCTAATCAAAATTAAACGAAAAGTTTAAAAGGGGAAGCCCTTTTCGAGGGTGGATATGACCTATGTATCATCATTCACCTTGCGGTTAGTACTAGTACTAGAATTTGATATTTTAGCATTTAAGAAAATGACACAATAAAAGGACATCCAACTCCAAAAAAATAATAATAATAATAAATCAATTACTAAGAAACTCATCCACAGCATAATAATGGAGGATAATTAGAGCCGAGATTTAAATCCAAATAAGATAACATGTCAGATAAAATCAACGAAAAACTCGATTTTCACGTGCGAAATAAACTATGTTTCCGTATAACTAACTTAGTTGTGAGATCTTTTGAACTGACTGTTCATTTAATTTCAATCCCTCCGATGATTTTTATCCGACTTTCAAATTTTAAGAGAGATAATATAGTACTTTTCAGATATTCTGACGTGTCATAAAAAAGCACTTTAAGATACGCTGATTTGTCAAGCGTCCATAATCTAGATGAAAATTTTAAATAGTTACTTTTTGAGGTTTTTGCCCTTTGAAAACATGTCAGATAACAACAAGAATAAATCTATTGCTCCAAATAATAATCCATTTTCACCAATTTTTATTTTATAATTAAAAAAAATCATCATTTGTTTTTCTAAAAAAATCAATTTGACAAACAAACAAACGTGTTAACCAAAAAGCCACCGGCGGCGATGCACTGGCGACACGAGAGACACAGATAGAGAAGAGATAGAGTGAAGCATGGATATATATAGATAGATAGATAGATAGAGAGAGAGAGAGAGAGAGAGAGACAGAGAGAGAGAGAGAGGCGTACTTGAACTGAGGAGGATTGGAAGGCCATTCAGGGACGTATTTGTCAAGAGGATAACAATGGAGTCTAAGATAATCTCTCCAGTTGTGCACCTTCTCTTTGTTAACGTTAAAGCTAGTGGACAGTCTCATTGTCTTCGAGGGGTCATCTGAGTAGAGCTTCAACTTCTCCTCCACCGGCATATTGAAGAAGTCATGAGCTATCTTAAACATACTCTCCACTGCCTCTATCCTCACCCCATGATTTATCACCTGCACCACCCCCAATTAATTCACTTCGACCAGTTCATTTGTTGTAATAAGGGTTATATTATCTTTGATTGGATAAGTTATCTATAACAATAGGTTATTATTGATATATAATCTTATCATCCTGTATATAATCATACCCACTTATAATAATAACTAATACTGCTTACATGTTTTCTTGAAGAGTAGTAATTACCTGGAAGAAACCACAATTTTGACAGGCGTCACCGATTTGTCGCACGAGAGATGGCCGGTCCTTACAAGCCAAGTCGATAACAGGAACGTCTTCACAGTCTGACACTTCGGATAGACGTGGACGTTCAGATTCCGGTCTGATGTAACCTTCCGGCAAGCTAGAGTACCGGACTCCGGACGATATTACTTTTGCATACATTTATTATTATTATTAGGTTGATTAGATTTAAAAAAATATACTTTCCAAAAAAAAAAAAAAAAAAAAGTGTGCCGTGATATTGGCCCTTAATTTATATTTTCAGTGACCACACTAGGCAGCTTCGACGAAGGTGAGCAACGATGGGCACAAACCTAAGCTCCATTTATAACGCTTTTAGGGCGGAAGTCAAGGAAAAGAAGGTCCGTTGACCCAGCCCTTTTACACTCTCCCCCAATGAGGTTTTGACACTTGTTGCCGTAGTTTGTGACAATGACATACGCCATTGCATTAGTTAGTCGGTGAGTGCGTCACATTCCATTTTTAAGATGATGTTTTTAAAAATTATTTTTAAAATTAAAATTTATGTTTTAAAATGGTATTTTTAAAAACATAATATTTTTGATAAGTTTTGTTAAAAATTATTTTTAAAAATAAAAAAATAATATAAATACATTTGATACTAATTTTAAAAATGAATAAAATAGTTATTTGGAGGGAAAAGTAATTATTTATTTTAACAACATGTTTTAAAAATAATGAAAAACATTAAAAAAAAATTGTTGTTTGCTTTATAATTATAATTTTTGAAAAAAAAATGTTTTCCATTTTCACAAACACATTGTATAAAATAACCCACCAAACACATACAAACCCATTTTTTATTTTTAAAAATAAAAAATCAATTTTGAAGGCACATCCAAACACTGCCTAAGTGTTTTCACCATAGTACTTCTTAAGCAAAATGACATACCAGGTGAGTTGGAAGAGAGAACGAAAATATCGTAATCCTAATTGATGATTTGTTGTCAGTATTTTGATCAATAGGGAGCAAATTAAGGACGAGGAGATAAATGTTCAAAGGTGTGGCATATATGTATGGACCACATTTATTGAATGTGCTAGTGTTTCTATTTATAGGTTACTTGAAAGGGCTAATTACCTTAGGACTCCGAAAGTAATTAGAAAGTATATTTCGAGCTAAATCTGATATCCTTGCTAGTAGGCAAGATCCATTTGATAACATTTGCGCAAAATATATAAAATCATTCATATAAAGCTGCCTAGTTAAGGGGCTCATAAATGGAAAAATATAAAAATTTAAGGATCAAAATTAGAAAAAAAAAAAAAAGAAAAAAGTAATAGGATTAACATGTCATTTTCATTAAAAAAAATTATTGTTCATTTTTATTTTATTTTATTTTTAGTTGAGAGGCCAAAATCGCTATGAAACCTATCCTATCTCCGCCTTAGATTATTCATTGAATCCTTACATTAAAAAATAGTATAATATATTTGATCGTACAACAAGTTTATTGAAAGAAAGCATTTATTTAATTTAATAATGCATTGGACTTGAATTTAAGTTGGGAAAATTTAAAATTTGATAATTTAATAAAATAAGAAAATAAATGTTACTATTGTAGTGGCCAAAAACCCTCAGGCCCATAAAGTGATGGGCCAAAAGTTTTGGAAGAACAGCTCAACGATTCAGACAGTCCGGTCCAGACCCATTAAACATATGCTCATAAGCTTGATGGATGTTGGTCCAATGTGTTGGTCGACATGGGCTTACAGCTCAACGTGTTAGTCGACATTGGCTTATGACCTAACGTGTTGGTCGACGTGAGCTTATGGCCTAACGAGTGTTTTGATCAACGAGTCCAAAGACTTAACCCAAAATCGATACACCTTTGGTAGATCGACCTATCAGATTGGTTGACCAAACCCAAACGTTAGGCCCAAAGGCAATTATCTTTCGTTTTTTGGCTTTTCTATGTAGCAATAATGGGAATCGCTTGGGTTAAATTCAAGTAAATTTTGTGATTTGATTTTAAATGATTCATTTCCCCAAGAGTGGTGATATTTCTATCCCTAAAAAATTATATGTACACCCCTTTTGTTTGCACACCCCATAAAGATTTGTGTGATCTTGATTTAGATTGAAGGAAGGGAAATAGTTATAAAACTTTTATCAAATAACATACTATTTAACCTACACTTAGAAATAAGGATTTCCAATTAAAGAATCTTAGTTAGATTTCACGGCATTAGCTTCAGATATCCCTAGATTTATGATATCATGAAAACAATATAGAATAAAGTGAACAACAGCAGCTTGTGCACAATGCAATTACGCAAAGAATTGAAAACATTTCAGAGGCAGCAGTAAACGAGAAAGCTCTGATGATGTAAGAAAGCACTGATGATATATTTATCTTCACTTTTATTTTATCAAGGAGGGTGTAAGCAGCAAATCCATTAGCAAGTTGTAAACTTGTGTTGTTTAGTTTATTTCATATCATCTTCACAATATAATAAACCTAGGGAAGTTTGAAGCTAATGTTATGAATTCTAACTAAGAGGTCGTTTGTTTTTTTGTCTGAAGACTGAACAGTGCTGTTGAAGACTGAAAACTGAAGACTGAATAGTGACTGAAACCTAAAATCTGAATGACATGTTTATTTTTTTTTTCCTTTACTTCTAAATGTATAGTAATCTCATTTGTTTCGTAAAGTTAAAATTGTCTGAAAACTAGTAATTTGATATTTATATCCTTTTACTATTAGTTGTTTTGAAACTTCATTTAATATAATACAAACAATTATAATAAATTATTTAAAAAATACTAAAACACTTTTATGTATATATTAATAACATTTTTTATTCATAATTAAAATATAATTAATTATTATAGTAAAGTAATTTTTTAAAATTATATATACAAAAATAAATTATTATAGTAAAGTAAATTAAATTTATATATTTAATAAAAATAAACAAAATGTTCTTAAATTAAAGAACTATTGTAACAAAAATTGAAACTGTAACGTAATATATATTTTAGTCATTGTAATATTTCATTGATTACATTTAAAATAAATATGTATAATGGAAAATTAGAATTAATTTGGAAATATATTATTTTGGGAATGATAGATTTGGAAGAATATATATAAAATATCATTAAGTGATTTATCATTAAATGAAAAGTTAAAAATTGTATCTTTTTTATATTTAATGATTTTTGGGTAGTTTTAAGTGGTTTGATTACTTAAAAAAAAAAAAGCAAAAATCACTTAAAATGTATAATTCAGATCCATTAAGTGAAAAGTAGTAAAAACAAACGACCCTTAAGATTTTTCATTTGTCTGTAAATCCTTGTTTTTGAAGTATAGGTTAGTTTGTCATTTGATAAAAGTTTTAACTCTTCAATCATGATGGGGTGTGAAAAAAAAAATAGGGTGTACAAACAACTTTTGAGGGGATGGAAATATCAACTGTGGATACTGTAACTTTCTTTTCTTTTCTTTTCTTTTTCTTTTTTTTTTTCGTTTCTTTGATCACTAATACTTAATTTAATGATCATTAATATTTAGTTTAAAAGATAGTTGAGATTAGTAGAGATATAATGTTAGAATACTAGATCACAGCCTTCGATTTGAGAGGGAATAACCCACGTTGAAGGAGGAGAGAAAACTTGCATAGAATGGGGTGTGCAGTTTGAACCTAGCCCTTGCATGAGTAGGGGAAGCGACTTTACCATTCTACTGACCCCACCTTGCGCGTCGCTTTCTCTACTTCCGTATCTTAATGAAAGTTTCAGGATTTTTTCAAAAAACAAAAAAAGGTTGTGCTACCACGTGAATGTTAATCCATTTTGCTCCTGGTACTTTTTCACTTTATTTTATTTTTATTTTATTAATATTTCTATTGTAAAATAAAAGAAAATGAAACGCACAAGCACAATAGATGTGGCGCTTCATGACTTATGTGGTTGATGTTATTTTGCAGTAACTAAACGTGTGCTTTAAGTTGGAAATGAAATGGACCAGTTTGGTACTAATGGAGGACTTTTTCACTGTAGCTTTTAGGCAGAGATAAGTGAGTGCAACACGTGATCAACAACGCTCACATCAATTTCAAAATTACATTCACGGTTTCGTGTGTTTGTCTTAAATTTTATGAAAATCATGATCGTGTGTATGTATTCAATTTTACGAAAATCATGGCGTAAATTTCATGACATTGCAAGAATTCAGATTTAAGTAAATATTAAAGTAGCTATCTCCGCGTTGGACGTTACACAGGCATGCGTGTTGATTAGTAAAATTTTGCAGAAAAAAACAAAACGGAAAAAATAAAATTGAAAGGGTCATGATCTCACCACACCACTTGTCACCAATTGTCATTATCCACTTTTTCTTAGGAATAATCCCAGTTTCCGCTTGTTATTTAACGTAATTGCTAATTTTTTCTCTATAATTTGTTAAATCTCATTTTACCCCTTAACATGCAAAATGATGAAAATAATTAACGGGTTTTTTGGATATTGTCTTAAACTACAAGGGGTTTTATGGATATTTTATTAAACTACAAGAGGTATTTTGTCTATTTAATCGAACGATAAAGGGATTCTTAGCGATTTCTCAAATCAATGATAGAGTTTAGCTATTACACCAAACTATAGGAAGGAAAATTCGATTATCCCTTTTTTTTATTAACTTATACATAAATCACCTAATATGGTTCGATGATAAATAATATTTATTCAACTTGACAATAAATCAAGTTTGAGTTGCACCTGTGCTGTCCCAAAAAAAAAATTTAACCTATATATAGAGAAAATAACACTGGTGATTATTATTTTTATTATTATTATTATTATTTTGTTGATAAATTGAAAAACTATGTTGTAAAAATGAAATTTTTATTAAATTTTAGAAAGATGATTCGGTACTCGTTGGCAACAAAAATTTGATAATCATATAAAGTTAGGGAAATTGCACAAATCTCCTTTGAAATTAGGTGAAACTGCATCAATATGGGAAATTACCAATCGCCAAAAAGTTACCGTTAAACCCACATAATCAATGATAAAATGATCCATACAGAAATATTGAATATTATAATAACAAAATAAAAAAAAAATGCATTTAAAAAAATTAGAGATCCAATGGGATTACATCTTTGACTTTAAAAGTAAAGGGTATTTTGATCATTTTACATTGCTTTACTTTGACCATCTAATAGTTGATGATGGATGACTAATGGTAAAGGGTAAATGTTGTCATACTTTTAAAGTTCAAGATAATTTTTTTCTTTTTTTTTTAATTGAAACTGACTCAAAAGACAACCAACACCAAATGGAATAAAATATTGATGATACGATCCGAAATACGGCTCCCATGCAAGAGGAAGCAGACCGAAGAGAGGGAAAGGTATGTGGGGCTGCATTTTTAGTGATAAGTGGTGTCAAACTAGGGACCGAGCATGGTCATGAGTGAGTGACCACCACTATGGCATCACACCGATTGATAAGTTCAAGGTAATTTTCTATAATTATAGACAAACTTTTTATATTAGTATAATTTTACCTAACCTTGTGGGTCATTTGTGCAATTTCCCCTTTCAATTATGGTCAAACCTCTTATATTAATTTACTGGAGCAAATTACAATTTAGCTTACTAATTTGAAAATAATTGCAGACGGAATCAAAGTTTGCTATTAATTACAATTTAGTCTATTGCCGTTAGGGAATCTCCGTTAATGTTAATTGAGATAGGGGCAAAATTGTCTTTTCATATTATTTTAAATTTTATTTAAAAAACAAAAACCCACATCTTCTCTCTCTCTCTCTCTCTTCCTAGACTCTCTCTCTTCTGTTTCTTCTTCCTCTTCATTCTTCTTCTTCTTCTTCTTCTTCTTCTTCTTCTTCTTCTTCTTCTCTTCTCTTCTCTTCTTTTTCTTCTCATTCTTCATCTTATTCTTTTCTCCTTTTCTGCTCATATTTTCTTCTTCTTCTTTTTATCATCTCTTCTCTTCTTCTTCTCGTCTCTTCTTCTTCGAACCCAGATCTCATCTGGGTTTGTTTCGAATGAACCCAGATGTGGGTTCGTTCGAACCCAGGAACCCAGATTTCATCTGGGTTCGTTCCAGAACGCAGATTTCATCTGGGTTCGTTCTAGAACCCAGATTTCATCCGAGTTCTTGGGTTCATTACGAACGAATCCAGATGTGGATCTGGGTTCGTTCGAAACGAACCCAGATTCCCAGATTTCATCTGGGTTTGAACCTAGATGAGATCTGGAAACGAACCTAGATGAGATCTAGGTTCGTTTCCAACGAATTTAGGTTTGTTTCAGAACCTAGATCTCATCTGAGTTGATTTGATGATTATTTTTTGGTTTGATTTGATGTTTGGTTGATTTTTGGTTTGATTTTCAGGTAAGTTGATGATGATTGGTGATGGTTTGATGATGATTTTTGAGATTGATGATGATTTTTAGGGGATTTTTGGTGATAGATTTGTTGTTGATGATATTCTGGATGGGGAAGAAGAACTAGATCGGCAGTTAGATAAGCATTTTTTCAAATTTTTTTTTCTTTTTGGGTTATGGAGATCCAATCTGGAGATTAGATTTTTTTGTGTTTAATTTTTTTTAATTAAATGAAAATTTTAATTGTTTTTAAATTTTTTTTGAAAATTTATTAAATGTTGAGGGCATTTTGATCTTTTTGTCTATCAACGGTTAACTCTAACGGAATTTTCTAACGATAGTAAATTAAATTGTAATTCCGTCTGTAATTAATTTCAAATCAGTAGGTTAAATTGTAATTTACTCAATTTACTGTCATACTTTTAAAAGTTAAAGGTCATATGGGGTGAGTCTCGAAGTGTCATTAATTTGGCGCTCAGGACTACTACTTTTCTCTTACGTAATGCATTGTCCTGTACCATTAATGTTGACAAAATCAAGAACAGTCGTATCGTATTAGTTTATGAATAAAAGGCTACTTATTAAAGGTTGAAGGAGGGGTGATAAATTCCTCGTTCTTCATGCCTTCATCAAATCTTAATCAAGCCTCACATCCAACAACAAACAAAAGATTATGGTAAAAAATGTAATAGGATAAAGAAAAGCACACACCTCACCTAATTCATGAATCATGCCTTTTAAATTGCCGCCCATAAGAAAAAGGATAATTTCCTTTTACCTTCTTACGGATCAGATTGCTTTAATTTGGAATAAGTGAGATAAATGAAATCAAATTACGATCCACTTAGGACGATGAGATATTTAATTGTGCTCACTTACGATTTTTCATATTTGATATATCCAAATATTTGTAATTAAGACAAAATTTGAGGTCATTAGGGGTAAGTCATTTCCTTCCACATCAAATTAGAATACGAGATTAAATTGTATATTTCATCGTTTAAAAAATGATATTGTTTTATATCTATAATGAAAAATATATACATGTATATATATATATATATATATATGAAAAATTACCTCAAACCTACTTGAAACCTTAATATTTATAAACACATATAACTTTTTGGTTTATTTACAGCGTCCTCCTTTAGACTAACGGTTGACTGACTTTAACTGTTTATGGATATGTTTTATCGTGTAAAAAATATTGAAAGACAAAATTACCCCTAAATAAATTTACTTTTTAATTTTTTTTAAAAATAAATCTTAACAACTTTAAATAAATTAAAAATAAATTTAATGAAATCTCCACCAGATGAATGATGGAGATTAATTTGAGAAAAAAATTTAAAATTAAAAAATTAAAAAATTTTAAAAATAAAATATAATGATTCATCTTCATCTTCAAACAAAATAAAATTGAAAAAAAAAAATCTAGGTTGAACAAAATTAAAAAAAAAAATCAAAATTAAAGAAAAAATTAAAGTTGAGTCAAAACAAAACAATTTATTTAAAATAATAATAATAATAATGAGATATTTGGGTTGAATCAAAGTTTAAAAATTTGGGTTCAACTTAGATCTCTCTATTTTTTTTTTTAAAAAAAAAAATATTTTATTTTGATTCAATTTTAACTTTTTCTTTAATTTTGATTTTTTTTTTAAAAAAATTTTGTTCAACCCATATTTTTTTTTCTTTTTCAATTTTGTTTTGTTTGAAGATGAAGATAAATCTTCTTCTTTTATTTTTAGATTTTTTTTAAAATTTTTTTTTAGTTTTGATTTTTATTTTTTTTAAATTATTTTTCACCATCCATTTGAAGATGAATGGTAGAGATTTCATTATTTTTTTTTAAATTTATTTAAAGCTTTTAAAATTTATTTTTAAAAAAATTTAAAAGTGAATTTATTCAGAGATAATTTCGTTTTTTAATATTTTTTACACAGTCAAATATATTTACTAATGGTCAAAGTCAATCAACCATTAATCCAGAGGAGGACATTGGAAATAAACCCAAAAATTATATGCGCCTGTGCATATTAAAGTTTCAAGTAGATTAGAGGTAATATATATATATATATATATCGATATATATCTATATATAATGAAGTTGGATTTAAGATCAACAGTCCCTTATAACACTAATTAAAATGTGAGTATATATATTTTTTTCTTTGGAAATTTGACACTAAGTAGTTTCGGGTGCTTCATGTTTATGATTTGAAAATACTTTTGGTAGCAATAACATGAAACATATTAAAGTTTCAAGTAGATTAGAGGTAATATATATATATATATATATCGATATATATCTATATATAATGAAGTTGGATTTAAGATCAACAGTCCCTTATAACACTAATTAAAATGTGAGTATATATATTTTTTTCTTTGGAAATTTGACACTAAGTAGTTTCGGGTGCTTCATGTTTATGATTTGAAAATACTTTTGGTAGCAATAACATGAAACAATATTCGGAAAGAATATACTTGATAATAATATTATAATATGTATTATTGTAATTGTTTGGAAAATATACTTTTTTGCCTATAGTAAGAGTAATTGCATATATTGTATAATTAATTTAAATCTATTTTTGCTAATATTATATATATAATTAAAAAATAATTTTAATTTTTTAAGAGCGATTGATGTTTTTCTTGACTGTTTTTCAAACAATAACATTACGTTAAGAAATATTTATATTTTATTAATTTTGAGAAAAATAAATTTATTAATAATAAAAACATGATCCATATGCATATAGAACTTTAGTCTTCATAAATTTTAATAATTTTGTGTTAATAAATAGAATATCAATTATGACGTTCCACACACTATGTTCTTACTCAACTGAAAAACAATGAAAACGTCAAATGATGGATCTAGTTTTTATTCAATTAAAGTGGTAAAAAAAATTTCGGTTTATTATTATTATTATTATTATTATTTTCAACTTTTCATTTGAAAACTTACCTGACAATTGCGTTGTCACAATTTTTCATTATCGAAAAACAGAAAATGCATGTTGATTATTGACAAACAGGCTTTTAAGGGTCTGTTGGGTGCTGTTGAAACTAAATATTATATAAGTGTTCTAAATATTTACTTTTATAATCTATTCTCATGAAAATTGAATCTATTCTCATGGAAATTGGAAGAGAACTCCCAACATAAAGACACTTTTCAAATTTTAAAAGTTACTAAAAATATTACTAAGTTAAAATAATGTCAAACAAAAAAACATCCACCATCCACCAATGGACAATGGAGATAATTTAATTGAACTTAATAAAATGAAAAATGAAGCTGGATTTCCATCATCTGACTTATGAGATAGATGGATAGTGAAGATCAAACAACATTGAAAATAGAAGGTAAATAAAAAACAGAATAGAGTAAACGAAATTGGAGTCGAGGATCTCCATCATTGATGGATGGGATCTTCAGTAGGGATTGAGGATCTTAAATGTGACAAAAAATGAATAATTTTAAAGAACAATGATAAAGATAAAAATGATTATATGAAAATGAATAAAAAATGTAGTTAAATTTAATGAATTAAAATATATATAATTAAATAAATATGAATAAAATAAAATTATTCAAACACTAAAAAATGGAATTAAAATCCTTAGAAAAAAAATTAAAGACACTTAATAAAAAATAAATAAAATAAAATAATAAATGAAGCAATAAATTACAAAAAGAAATACAGAGATAGGCTTCCTCCACTACTAACAAATGGAGGTGCACGTTTCCATTGATATGTAATGGAGGAGGCCAGTGTACTCTATTAAAAATGGAGGCTTGCCTCCTACATTACAAATTCTTTTTACTTTTTAGTGTTATTTATTTATTATTTAATTTTATTAATTATAGTTAATTCTTTTTTAGTTATTTTAATTTCTCATTTTAATTTTTGTATACATCTATTCTTTATTCATATTTATTTAATTATAAGTTTTTTCATTTATTTTTATTATTCATTTTCATTTAATTATTTTTTTATGCGTTGTCCTTTACAATAATATATTTGATTATTTTCTTTTTTTTTTTTTTTTTTTTTTTGTATTTGAGGGCATTCTTGGCATTGTCAAAATCAAACTTAGTCAATCGAGTGGGATTACAATACAAATTTAAATAAAGGAAAACGACATGTTTCAGTGATAAGCCTACATCAATTCACCACAATACTTCCAAATGATGGGTTCAACTTATTAAAGTCTCATCAATATATGAATATGTCCTAACATTTGTGTGAGTAATCTTCTCTATCCTTCTGAGAGTAAAAATTCGAACCATATTTTAAAATCTTATTTCAATTTATCCTGATAATAATCTAATTTGATGTTGGTAAATAAAAAAATAAAAATAAAAATAAAAATAAATCCATAAGGGTTAATGGTGGAATAGTGAAATGTTTTCATTTGACTCTAGAGTGTCTCAAAGCAGAACTCTAGGGCAGTCAGTGTCATTTCCATTCTCAAAAAATAAAAATAATCACAGACCCAAAAAATTCGCTGATTGTTAATAAATCGTAGAAAGGAAAGGTCACAAGGACATAACCAGCCAACCCTTCCAACACGCTTGGCCCCCAGTAAACGCACTCTTTCGGCCCCTAGAAAACGCACTTTTCCTCTCAGAGGGGAAACCAGAGAAAAACACATGCACTAATTTCACGTTAATATGTCGTCATGTTTCTAGATAAAATTTGTATAGTGTTAACATAAGGACGTATATTAAGATCTAGAACCTTTTTTCCTTAAAATATACACATATAATTAATTAATTAATAAACGAATTTATTCATTTATTTGTCTTTTCAAAATTTTGATCTCATTCATCTTTAACTGTTTACAATCTTGAATATATATCCAAAAGATACATATTAACTCTATCCACGAAACTTTATTTTATATACAAAATAAATAAATATATGATCTATTTATATAAAATTTGTTAATTTGTCGACATCATAAGTTCTGAAAACATGTCTTAACATAATCCACACGTCAAAGCTAAAATTTTGCATAACAAATCCAAGTACGATTAGAGTGATATAAGATATATTAAAGTTTTTGTTGAGTAGCGGTGAGAGAGACATAATTGTATTGTTGCAGGAATTGCTGGTCAATCTGCTAGGAACTAAATGGAGACAGAGCAGAGTTTTTGGTCGGGAGGAGTAATCACAAAGAAGAAGGCGGTGGCATGTGGGTTAATAATGGATGGTTCCTATTTAGCGGACGGAAAGACATGAATTGTACATTGAATGCAATTAGGGCTGATGTTGATCTTCCTGCTGTGGGGCTCATTGATTTGCTATTCATTTGCTTTGTTTATCCCTTCTATTTTAGAATCATTCATAAAGTACTCCATATATTTGAAAAAGTCGAAAGAAAATTTACTATGTGACGAAGTTAAAAGATTGGTTCTCAGGAGTCATAATCAACCGTGTGTACCGACTTCAAATTATGAGTTTAAACCGTGTTCACCGACTTCAAACTTTTAAATTTATAATTAGATTTATGTGTAAATGAAGAATAAAATTGAGGGTGGAGTGTATTGGTTAGGTGATTCAGATCAATCTCACCCATTCCAATTCAAAGTGGTGATGGGTTCTATTCTCATAAAGCTCATAATATGTTGACAATTTTTTCAACTTTATATGAGTAGTTTTTTTTCCTTTACGAAAGCAAAATTTTGAACTACATAATAATCTGATCTAGTATCAGAAGGGCAAAAAAAAAAATACAGTTATCATATTTGGGGAGAGCAATCTTTGTTAATATTTTGTCATTGGATTATTAAAACTTAACAAAAAGAAAATAATGATGAAAAATCTTTACTCAAAAGATATTTATAATAATTTTGTTGAAGTTAGTGTCTTATGATATGTATTTGATATCGTTTATAAACAAATATCTTTAATAATAAAATTCATATTTTAAAAATAGATAAAAAGTACAAAAAACTATAAAAGTTGTTTTTTTTTTAATGTTTTAGCAATAATTAAAAAAATAATCTTGCAAAAAAAAATTGTAAAAAAAAAAAATGTTTTTCATTTTATAAAACATATTTTACAAAACATTAAACCAAACACATTTACTATAGTATTTTATTTGTAAAGATGGAACACCATTTTCAAAAGTTCATCCCAAAAAAATCTATGGGAAGTTCTCAAATCAATCTATGGGAAGTTCTTGTTTCAAAAAAAAAAAAAAAAAAAAAAATCTATGGGAAGTTTTGAAATTGAGAAAGTCTACCATGCAGACGATGTCAGATAAGAGGAACTGAGAGAGTCTACCGTGCACTCGATTTATGACGCGTCTCCTACTGGGAACTCACCTAACCGAGACATGCATCTCCCAACATGTCACCATCATCTCACCATGTGGATAGATCTTGGAGAAAACTATGTTTTTTTTTTTTAAAATAATAGTTTACTACCTTCTTGTTAGTCAAGTCTTGATCAACTGTAATATTTGACTATTAGTTTTAATTTGATCAAAATACCCCTCATTGGTTTTAAGAATTAATTTAAAGAAAAAATAAATTGAAAAAAGTAAAATAATTATTAAAAAAAAAAATGAATATACACCGTCCATCGTTGAGATAAATGGTGATCATGAAAGAAAAAACAAAAAAAAACTATTATTATTTTTTTTTTTTAAAGTAAAAATTTTGAAGAGTTGAAGATGGAGATCATATTAGAATCTTTACCTCCAAGACCATATTCATTCGAAAGAGATCCCGGGTTGGGATCTCCATCATAGGCAATCTAATATGGATATCTAGATGGGTCTCCATTTCGGTCTCCATCTTCGAACAAAGATGGACATTAAATGGAGGCCCAATAGATCTCCGTCTTTATTGAAAATGGAGATCTACTTAGGTCTCATTTGTTCGAAGATGAAGACCCAACTTGGAATCTTCTTCAGTAGCGATTGTCAACTATGGAGATCCCAGCTTGGGATTTCTATAGTTCTAACTATTGGAAGTAAGGTTCCCATCCACATTCAACTTTTCAATTTTCTTTTATTTTATTTTTTTGTTTTTTATTTTGTTTTTTTGGTTGTATTTGAAGATGGATAGTGGAAATCTACGTTATTATTTTTTAAAATTTTGAAAAAAAATAATTTAGTTTTTAAAATATTATTTTTATATGTAAGGGTATTATGATAGTTGTAATTGAAAATTTTGGTCAAATATTAAAGTTGACCAAGTTTGACTAACGGCAAAGGGTACATTATTATGAAAAAACTTTATTTTAGTCCATAATGTTTTAAAAAATATCAAGTTTTTTAAATTTTTTTGAAAACAGTTTTTTGTATTCTCAACTTTTCCAAAATTTTTTAAAAAAATTTAAATCATCAATCAACTAACGGTCAACATTCATAAAATGTGTTAAAAAATATTTTTACCTTTGATGGTTATTAGTGACATATAAACTATTAAGATTATCCTTATAAAATAATGAATTCATAAGGTAAATTATTTAAAATATCTTTGAATTTAACTTGTTAAATTATACTTTAAATTACTTAAAATCACTGTTAACCATCAGTTGACTAACAGTTTAGATTTTTTTTTTTTTTTTGAAGAGTTTTGAAAACATTAGAAATGAAAATAGTTGTTTGCAAAAGAACTTTAAAAACCTGATATTTTTCAAAACTTAAGAGACTAAAATGAAGTTTTTCCAATTGTTATTAAAAGATAAAGTTTACTCCAGTTGTAAAAATGCAAACCTTATATACTAACATGTAATTTGTTCTATTTTTACTATTATTTTTTTTTTAAAGAAACTCTTATTGTATAGAAGAGTCTTTAATTCTTTTTTAAGAAATTATCATTTTAATCCTTATATTTTGGCAATTAATCTCATTTTTAACCATAAACACATTATTAAAAGTTATGGTCCTTGAAGTTTTTTAAAATCCATCAATTTGATCTCTCTAAAATAATAAACAAAACCTTAAACGACCAAATTGTTGAGTTAAGGGACCAAATAGATGAGAAGATTCGAGGGAACACAACTTTTCATAAGTATTTATAGTTAAAAATGAGATAAATAGTCCAAACATACGAACTAAAATGAAATGCTCCCTTGTTATTTTTCTAATCTTTTCATTCTTTTTTTTAATGTAAGGGCACTCTTTTAATTTAACTTTGGATTATCCAAACAAGCTAAGCAAATACCCTATCCCTCTCCAAGATTGGTCTAAATATAATTAAACCTAAAATTTTATTTTCAAGATAAACACAATCAGTTCTAATCAAGCTAATCATCTCATAAAGAACGATAAGATCAATCCTACTCTTAATAATCATCGCTAACATTAAGAATCTTATCTATCATCATATTAAATATAAAAGTGTGATGTTAACGAGTTAAGATAATTATTAACACTATTCAAAAAAGAACCATTAAAAGCTAGATCAGTTTTGTGAACAATAGACATCAACCACATGGCATGTTTGGGTAATTCTTAAATTGTTGAATGATGGTTAAAGGAATACATCAAACCAACTTTTAATATCATAGTACAAGTCAGTGTTACAAACTACATGTTAATTTTTAACAGCTGTACACAAAAGTAATAAAAAATATTTGTGTCGACGGTCGACATGGAAACCAAGTGCGTGTTCTCCGCAGAAACTTTAGACTCTTTAATTTATCTGCTTTTAGAAAATTTGAGCCCTCATTTACAATGGTCCATTTTGAGTAGTTCGGCATCATTGATTAATATATTAATGATGACTATTGGGGGTTTGGTAGCGATACATTTATAGCCTACAATTCTAAGACCTTTTCTAACTTAAATTCACACTGCACTTGTAATTCATAAAAGAATATGTCTGTTTCAACGAGCTGTTTCAACTGCTGCTGCCTCCAATACCATGCACGCACCTATCGTTCGTCATTAATGACAGAAACCAAGTTTACACTAGAAAGTCATTTAGCGATAAAGGCACTAGTGTCATAATTAATACAATCATATTATATACATCGATCTTTTTAAAGAACAATCATACTCTTGGTGGTAGTGGAGATTAATTAAGAAAAGAGATTCTAAATATAAATTTATGAGATTGGCTAACTTAATTTGATTTTATAAGTAGCTCGGTTATGTAATTCTCAATTTGAGAGGAAGTTTGTTGGTGGCTGCCGACTTTAATTATTTAGACGTAGAAGAGGTTACTATCAAACAAATCAATCAGATTATTCAATAGTTTACAAAATTAAAAAACTAACATAGAATATTAGTGATTAATTAAAACTATGTTTGAAATAAGGAAAGATTTCACTAATGTCCCCCCCCCCCTTTTTTTTTTTTTTTGTAAAATGTTAAATTTTTAAATGTCTTTATCATACTAATAACTTTAATCTTTTTTTTTTTTTTGAAGATACATAACTTTAGTCTCTTAAAGTAAATTATTATCAATCAACCATAAAAAAAATTTCTTAAAGTATAATTTTACTTTTGATACCATTAATTTAGTTAAAATAATAATTTTACCCTCAAACTTTATGATATTACAACTCAACCGGTATACCAATTATTCAAAATATCCTGAATTTTTCTAAAATTTTACATATAAAGCAAAATTATAATAAAGATTACAAAATTTATCAACAAAACCAAATTTAAGCAAATTAGTCTTCGAAAATATATAAACTAAGTAGTGATTAACTAAACTATGTTCAAACAAATTAATACTAATTAAAATAATCATAACAATAAATTTTTTCATAATAAAATAATTCTTAAAAAATAAAATATAAATATATTACAAATAAAAGATGCATTAAAAAAATAAAATTGGTGATGTCAAAAGCCTCCACCCTCCTCCCTCAAAAACCATTTGATGCTTCCTCCAATGAAGATGAGGAAGCAACAACTTGCTCCATATTTTTTTAATAGTTTTTATTTTTTTTTCTAATAATAAAACTTTTTATACGTTATTTTTTTTTTAATTTTTAATAGATCTTTTAAATATGTTATTTTTGTATATTTATAATTATATATAATAAAAATATATTATTTACTAATTATTATTTATTTTTATAAGTACATCTTTAATTATTTTTTTATTTGTAATTAATTTATATATTTTTTTTAATTCAAAGAGAGGTTTTTTCAATAATTTGCTAAGAAAAAAAAATGATAAACTTAGTATTTATTCAATAATTTGGTTTATTTAAGATTCAAACTTTTATATGTAGCACACTTTTAAAGAGAGCAATAATTTAAGCCAAATTACCCCTAACACCGTTAAATTAAACAAACTGTTGACTAACCGAAGTGATAAAGTGATGTATTTTTAATAACTGAGGGACAAAAGTCACTGATATAGTAAAGACATCTAAAAGTGTGATATACCATAAAAAACTTGTGCTATAGTTCTCAAAGTAAAAAAGATTAAAAAAAAAAGTTAGAAAATTAAAAAAAAAAAAGAATTATAATATTTATATATAACTAACAAGACAATTTAATAAAAGCATTAAAACTACAAAATTAAGCAATAACAAAAATATTTTATAGTATATAAATTAAGGAATTGATAAAAATGGTTTTAAATAATTTTAAAGAAATATATAAATCAAATAATGTAATGTCCATATAAAAACTCTTAAAATGCATTTAATAAAATAGTTTTAAATAGTTTAGAATTTTGAAATTTATAATTCTTATTTCATATTTTTAATTTTATTCTAATAATTTTTTATTTGATAATATGTCAATTTATTGGAAAAATATCTTACTTGATACAATGCCTGAGAAAAACAACGAACATGCATTGTTTGTACTATAGCTATTTTTAAATACAATATAAGATATACAAACAAATCTATAGATAAAATCTGTTGACTAAAAAAAAAAAATAATCTAATAATAAAATCTCTCATGTAGTATCTCACAAGTCAAATTTTATTTTTTTTAGTTTCATATTATTATCTTAATATACAATTTGTTGGGAAAAATCCAAAAAATCCCTGAAAAAGAAAATAATATCAATTTACCTCATTTTTGAAAATATTAGCTAAAAAACCCCCTATCGTCTCCCAAAAACGGTTTTCATCCGGATTTAAAGCGGTTTTGTGAAAAAAACAGTAAAAGACCAAAATACCCTTATAATATTAAAAAATTAATAAATTAAAAACAAACAATTAATCAATTATCAAATTATCTTTTAATAACCACAATTAAAAAATAAAAATTAACTTTAAATTAACTTTAAAAAATTAAATAAAATTAAATAAATTGAATTAAAGAAATTTTAATCATATGCAAAAATTAATTTGAAAAAACTAAAAAATTAAATAAATTTAACAAAATAAAAGTAAAATAAAAATAAAAATTAAATAATTTTTTAAAATTAACCTTCACCCTCCATCTCAAGATGGATGGTGGAGATTAATTTTAAAAAAAATAATAAATTAAATTTAAATAAAAAGTAAATAAATTAAATTAAATTAAATTAAAAAAATTCCAATAGATATCCACATTTGAAACAAATTAAAAACTTAATAAAAGTTGAAAAAGAAAAAACAAACGAAAATAACATTCATATCAAGATCCAAAGAAAGCAACCAATAACATACATACAGATCCAATAAACCCAATTACTAGCTTTACAACAATCAAAACCCATAATCTTCTTCATCATCATATTTTATCCAATTACATCAAAACCCAGATTTCATCGTACATCAAATCTGTACCCAGATTTCAGATGCCCGCAGATCCACCTCCACCGTTCTCCACTGTCCTGCCTGCAGATCCACCTCCACTGTTCTCCACTGTCCTCCCCGCAAATCCACCTCCCTGCAGATCCACCTCCGCCGTTCTTCCCTGTCCTTTCCACCTTCTCCATGAACGGCATCAAGAACAACGTCCGTACGATCTGATCTATCTCCGTACCATCGCTTCGCTCGACGCCTCAACGCCATGACGCCATAGCACACAGCCCGTCATTCCTCACCGTCCTCTCTATGATCTCCGCCACGACGTCGTTTCTCTTTCGATCGATCTCCTCTTTTTTCGCTTCCATCATCGACTGGTCGCCGTCATCGGTGGCGTAAGAAGAGATAGAACCTGCTGAGATGTAGTGATAGAGAGCGAGAGAAATAGAGATGGTGAGTGACGGAGAGAAAGAGACTGAGATGGAGTGACGGTGAGTGACCGGAGAGACGAAGAGAGGCGGTGAGTGACAGAGAGAAAGAGACTGAGTTGGAGAGAGAGAGAGAGAGAGAGAGAGAGAGAGAGGTGTGAGTGGTGAGAGTGGTTTTTGGTTTTTGGTTTTTTTTTTTTTCTTTTTTTTTTTAATTATTTCTTTTTTTTAATTAAAATATTACATATTATATTTAAGCTATATTTCATTCTCTATGGACACATTTAATTACCTTTATACCCTTGATATTAACAGATCCGTCATTTTTTTTAACCGTTTTACTATTTCAATTGACGGTTGGATTTTTTTGGTTAATATTTTCAAAACCAGTGGTGGTTTGACGTTATTTTCATTTTGAGGGGGCAAATTGATAATATCCCTAATTTATTTAATGATCTTTCATATACTGTATTACAATATTTTGAAAAGGTCTTAGGTGATGTGATGCATAATACAATTGTGATGTATAAGACAAATTAAATACATGAATTGTATTATGCAACACAATGATATACCCTTTAACAGATTATAACACAAACAATCAAATGTGCATGTAAAAACTCTTAGATAATATTTAGTAAATTAATTTTGATTTTTGACGATTCACGTGTTGTATCGATTGGGAAAAAAATAAAAAATTGTAAAATCAATCATTTTGAATCATATAGTGTATATTTGAGATCATTGCAAGGCCGGGCGGTGGACGTCATGGGCATGACGAGACACTGATGTTCGGATATTAAAAGACAAAGGCAATTTGCATGGAGAATTCTGACAACCCTATCTTGCTAGGTAGGATTTAGACAATCTCCACCTCATATCCATTTCCTGCCGTTTATTTTGGGATTTCGTATAGACCACGTTCAAGAAAGTCATGTGTCCACCGTATTTCCTCATCATCATCATTATCGTCTAGTCTTGACCTAGACTTTTCACTTCATTTTCACCGATATTCCATCGTCACCCTTGTCCTTCCTCACCTCCCTGTCAATGACAGGTTTGAGCAATATCGTTCACTGGTATGGTACCCAATGATTATCGCCAGTGTGTTGTAATCGATGTAATCTATAAATCATTATAAAACCCATTCTCACGAGAGCCACGAGACTTTGGGTGTAACGAAATCTACCACAAATATATATTTTAATTTTTTTTACTTTTTATAACATGGTGTGATAATTACACTGAGATCATCTTAATATATCATATTAGTATTACGTGATCGGAATTGGAGTATATGTTAACATAAATTTATGCAAGCTTTTCAAAACTATATACAAAAACCAAGGAAATATTTATTGCACGAGAGTATTTTATTTTTTTAACGGGTAATTGGGAATCAAGCGTTGGTAGTTATACCTTGTTAAAACAAATAAGTCACTACTATCTTTTATATCATACTGCTTTATGATAAAAATTTGGATCATAAACTCTATACATCTTGGATATTTGCATTGCATCATGTAACATAAAATTATATACAATTAATTATTTAAGTCATATACATGAAATAATATGAGTAGGAAGGGATGTATAAAATTTTCCGACCTAAAATTCTTAGAGAATGAATAATAAACTTTTGTTGATTTAAGAATTTTATGTAAACAAATTTGCGAAGTTTTATTAAAACAATACCATAAAAAAGAAATAACTCTCAATCATGTTTTAGTGTTTATAAAATCTATAGCGAAATCTTTGAAGATCTTTCGGATGCAAGTGGATGGAGAATCTTTTGATCAGTGAAAAATTTCAACAATGTACGGAGTCGTATCGTCTGCACTGAACCTGATAATAGCACGCTGTGCACCATGAGTAATAAATAAGATACATTTTCCACACTATAGACAGAATTTTGATGGTGGGATGTAGACACATGCTATGGATTTTAATGCGTGGTTTGTAAGTGTGGATGGGCCTTTAGTCCGTTTGTCAGTGGTTTTCATAAAAGAAGATTATATTAAGTGATATTATCAAAATATTCCTAAAAATGAAGCTAATAGAAACTCACATCTCTTTTATATTTAAATGTTTAGTAATATTATTTTCTATTTTATGGGATTTTTCATTTTTTTTTTTTTATATTCATAAAATATTACACAACACTCATCATCATCTTCATGAGTTAGGCTATATTAACTTAAAAAATTTATTTAAGTTTTACATTTCAACATTCATTCATCAATTTTTACTTAATACATGAGTGAATAAAGTAAATGAATTAAAGTTAATTGATAACCACTTAATTGAGTGAGTCAAGGGAGAATAGATGATGAATGTTAAAGTCAAAAAGTTAGGTTTATAGATATATATATATATGTGTGTGTAATCATTATAAGGTTGCATGAATGCTCCATATTGGACCTTGGTATATCTGTCCGCGTGGGGAGATTAATGTCATTTGGGCCATTTTCCTGTCCAAATTCATTTTGGAACATTTGTTCACCTAAGTGGACCAAAGTGTAGTCAAGCTCATAGTTAAGGCCCGCAGTTTTCCTGAGAGCGACTTCCGTGAGCACAATGGTTGCAAAATAAAAATAGAACTAGGCTGCAAATTTTGCCCATTGGTTACGGGTGACCCTTTGCTTATCACATTATCTCTATTCAACTAATTGTAGAGTTTATGCCAACTGTCTTTATATATATGACTATTGATTATGTTTTTATTTGCAAAATATTCAACTGCCCAATTGTAATATATATATAGGAAAAAATATAATATAGACCTTGAGCTGTGCTATCATGCGACTGTTATTATACAGTCGCTCTCATATTTCACGAGGAGTTGCCATGTGTGTTGTACATCTTTTTTAATATAAAATGGGTTTTATATATAATTATATTTGTGCTCTTATTTCTAAAATGGATTTTTTTTTCTATTTATTATTATTATTTTTTTAATCACTGGGACTAACCAAAAAACTATAGAAATCAAACGAGATGGGACATTTGTGGCGCTGTCAGGAGAGCAGCTCCCATATAGAAAAGATAGACTCACACGAAGATGGAAGGATGACCCACATAAGATGAGGGAAAGCAGCTACATAGAGGCTGCACTGCTGGGTGTTGAACTCTTGTTTATGTGTTTTTCTTTGATAGAGCCAGACAAATTTACTGTACTTTAACTTAATTCTAAATCATACTAGAATAGATAGTGAATGAATATATTTTTTCAAATAAAATAAATAAATATTTGAAGAGTATATTGCTACAGATTTAATTATCCTTTTTGTCAAATATAGTTTAATAGTAATTTCTTTAACGTAATTGAATTTATGGATATATGCGTACATTACATTGAAAATTATTAAAAATTTTATCAACATTCATTGGAAAAAAAAAATCACCAAAATTAAAACTAATTATACTAAGATAAAATGGAGTGTCGTTAAAAGTTATTATGAGATTTAGATTGGTAAGATTTATAAAATGTTAATTCACATTTTACATTAAAAAATATCTCAATGCAATTGACAGTAATTCTTGCTAGGAACCAAAAGACGAACCTTTTGAAAATATAGAAACGTTTATATAACACACAACTGTGTACCCAATTGCCATTGCCGAGGTCAATACAGAATTGGCCCAACCCAAAGTCTCAGAGGACCAAAAGTGTAAAACTTTGAAAGCTCAGCGTTTGTGGCCACATATATGTGTGTAAAATATAGCAAGCGTAACCGTAAATAAAAGCACAAAATAAAGTAGGCATTTATATAAATAAGCGTATTTTGTTTGGCTAATTCTTACACTTTCGTAATTTTTGAAATAAATAAAACGTTCAGATGTAAATAAATCGCTCTATTGAAATCTTTTTCACTTAAAATTTTCTGGTAACATGCTATAACTTAGAAGAAATGAATATGTGAATAATAAAGAATAGAGAATAAATAGAGATTGCAATAGAATAGACTACTAGAAGAGCATGGTAAAAAAGTAAAATTATTTCATTCATTTCCATGAATTTAACAAGCTCATAAATTATATAAATCAGTCAGTTTAGGCAGCTGGCATCAATCTATGTAGCCAATATGAAAGTCTGTGCAAATCCTCAGTATAAAATCTATACAAGTAATACAGTTAAAATTGTTTTAACGTACACGGCCAACCATTTGAGCCCCATCAATGTTGATCAATATTGTAACTCTTAACTTAATTATTCTAATATCTATTACTACAAAAATGTTAGAAAACATCACTAACAAGATATCGGTTTTTAAAAACTGATATTAAAAAAGTTTGAAGATATCAATTTTTAAAAAATTGATATCTTAAATTTTCGTGGTTTAAAAAGATACCGGTTATTGTAAAACCGACATGGATTTATTTTACGTTACTACATTAGTTTTTTTCAAAATTCATATCCTAACCAATTAAAAAGTAAACACATTGCTTTTAAAATAAACTGATAAATATATATATATATATATATATATATAGATTTGTTATATTACTTTTTTAATAACCAATGTCTTTACCTTATTAATTTTTATAAATATTAAAATTATTAATAAAAAATTATTAATTTTTTATTTGTTAATAGTTATATTTTGAAAATTTCAACTTTAATATCTTAAATTAAAAATGATCTTTCGAAACTTTTTAAATTGATTTTTGTATATTTTTGTAATTTTTACATTATGTTAATTAAATTTAAGATCGATTGTTTTAATAATTTAATTAATTCGGGATTTTAAGAGAATGAGATGATTAGAATCCACAGCATCATTGGTACGTGTTATGCATGTACTACTGAACCGACTTTATTTCATCCAAAAAAAAAAAAAAATCTTATAATACATAAATTAATTTTGAGAGTGCATTTTAGAATTCAAGTTTGCTTGCGAACTTATATTATTAACTTCTTCCAAAAATAATTTAAATTTTTTAAATAACACATAACACATTAGAATATATGGTACATATACTAAGAGGTCGTTTGTTTTTTTTTTTTCAATTTATCACTTAATGGGTCTGAATTGGATTTGTTAAGTCATTTTTATTTGTTTTTTAAATGGTCAAATAACTTAAAATTGTTAAAAAACAACCTAAAATAAAAAGTTAGAAATCCTAACTAATCACTTAACAACAATCACTTAATCATAATTAAAATATTTTCTTCCATAACTATCATTCTAAAAAATACATATTTCCAATTTTATCTTCATTAATATAAATTATCATTTTTCATATTATTACTAGTTACTTGAATCTTTATATTTATATAACAATTTTAACGATATATATTTTATAACTTAAAAAGAATGTATAAACTATATGAACTTAATATTTTCTTAAAATATTATTGTTTAAAATAATATATATATTAATTATTATCAGGAAAAACTAAACTTATGTAAATTTAAAAATATATAGATAAATTTGGTTAGAATTTATTAAATGATTTGTTTTTGCTACATATACAATTCAAAGTAAAAGTATATAACAATTATTAGTTATAATGATATAAACATAAAAATATTTATTTTCAGATGTTTTATTCGTTTTCAGATGTTTTTCTTTTGAAAAAATAAATGATCAACTTGTAAATTTAAACATTAGAAAAAAAAAAAAAAAACCATGTTCTTTAGATTTAAGATTTTAACCGGTGTTTAGTTTTCAATAATATTCAATACAATGGGCTCATCCACACCTTGTCATTAGTATAAAATGGGCTATAAAACCAAACCCTGGAAACATTTTCACCCACAAGCCCACGGAGTGCAGCCACTCTTCACTTTTGTCCATGCCCTTTATAAGGAGCGTTCTCTTCCTTCTTCAATTCTCGACGTGGATTACCCAGATTTTTATTCTTCATGTTCACCAACTCTCACCTATCATTCCAACTCTCTAAAACACACACACACCCACACACACACACAGTCTCTCTCTCTCTCTCTCTCTCTTCTTAATAGTTTATTATAGTACTTTGAATTCAATATTGTTGGTGTTGGAAAAGAAAAGGGGGTCTAATTGTTTTGATGGGGTCAGTTGAGTTATTTGTTTTGGATTTTTTGGATTCTCTTTTGTTTTTTTTAATGGGATCTAAGTTGTAGGAAGAGAAGAACCTGGGAGTAGTAGATTTTTTAGTTTTCTATTAGTAGATTTTGAGGGTCAATTTTGTTGTTTGTGTGATGTTTTTGGAATAAGAGAAATTGATGAATAAATTTTTGTTTTGAATTGTATTGCGTTCTTCTTGTTGTGTTTTTGCAGTAAAGAGACTACCGGCGAGTCAAGCTAGCGCTGAAGTGGTATCTGCGTTCAGGACGGAAGAGAGAGAGCAAATGAAGAAGCTTTTAGATGGTTACTTGAGCATTTGCTCTAGAGCAAAAGTGAATTTATTTGTCTTCATGTTTTTTAGATTATTGGCTGTTTTTTTACTTACTAAAATTAAGATGGTCGTTACGTGGTGCAATGTGTTTGTACTGTCAATTGTTTCATGAGACGTATATGAAGATTGGTGTTGTATCCTTGATTATTTAATATTGGTATCAATGATTGTTGTGCTGGTATGACAGTTTGGGTTTAATGAATTATGGTGTATATAAGGTGTTCAGTGATATGTTTCAATGAAAAATTATGATATAAAACTTGCTAGTTTCAAGTTATATCTTATTTTAGTATTTTAATTAGTTGTTACAATATTTTTATAAATATAAATTGAAAATTTTATAGCTATAATTGGATTTTAAGATTTGTCTTCATAAAGTATTGATTTTTCTTAATTTTTGGCTTGACGGATTTGTAACTTTATTGATTTAATGTTGGTTTAGGATGCTTTCTGCTTGATTAATCTTTAATTAAGGTAATTGTTAATTCTAGTATATTAAATTTTTAAGAAATTGTTAAAACCGGGTTGGCTGTTTTGTTAGCAAAATAAAATTATATTTTGAGAAATTGTTGATTTCATGGTTTCCAATAGTCTTTCGTGTGTTTTGTTTCATAAGATATTTGATATGCGAAAGTTAAATTATTGTGCTTTCTTGTATATTGACTTTTTGTGGATTGAGTGGGTTGATTCACTCAATAAGTTCATGGGAATTTGAACATATATAGATTAGTTCTAAATATTATGTTTGATTGTGTTTTTGTAATATAAATGTCTTGTTAATAATACACATATGTCCACCAAATGGGTTTTCAAATGTGTCATTAAGGTTTTATTTTGAAGGGTTGATATTTTATACATTCGTATGTATGTATACAAATATAGTTTCATATTTTATTTTTCAATTATTTAACAATGTACCATAGTTTGGATACAGTTTTTATTTTTAAATTAGTTAACAATGTACAATAGTTTTGATATAACATTTATTTTTCAATTATTTAACAATATATAATAGTTTTGATGTAGTTTGATAATTTTCAAACATATTGCTTAGAAGGAAAATCAAGAGGACATTGACTTTGTGCAGAGTTAATAGGTTTAAATGATTTATGAATATTTTGTAAATCTCGAAATAAATGTTAATCATAAGATATAGATTTCCTTTTTCTTTATGGAAATTAACTACATTTACTAACTCATTGTGGAGTTATGTACTGGTTGTATTGTTAAATGTGTTATTATTCTAATGAAAATGAAATTCATTTTAGAGTTATGTACTATTGTTAAATTTGTATTATTATTCTAATGGAAATGAAACTTGTTAAAGTACTTTCAATGTTGAAAACTTTATGATTTACAATAAGCTAGATGAGAAATATAATTTAGCAACTACATAAAAAATAAATGAAATATAAATAAACAATTAAACAAATAAATTGGTTTTAATCATAAATTGATTTCTTTTATTTGTAAAAAGATCGGTTTTAATACAAAATGATTGTCTATTAACCTATATAGAACATTACTTTTATGTGTGACCAGTATATTTTAGAAGAATGCATATCGATCTATAATTAATATTGTGTTTTTTCTACATCACTCAAATAGACGATGGTTACAAAATAAAAAAAAACCAATGTAAAGCATATAAAATAATATGTCTTTCAATTATATTGTACTAGTGATCACAAATGTCTTTTAACTATATTGTAATAGTGATCAAACCTCAGATTTCTTCTTTGGTTATGCTCATTCTTTCTGTTGACATTATAACTAGTCAATGTTCTCATGGTCGGGTTATGCACAACTTGAGCTGCTTCTCCTCTAGCATCTCGAGGAACTCCTTCACTGCCTTCAATGATCTCTCAACCTCCTCCAATTGCACCCTATGATCATGAGATTATATAGTAAGCTACATTGTAAAGCATAACAAGAATAATTAACAATGGTAAAACTAGAGCTTTAAGTTAAGTGGTGCTTGATTTAGGTCAACTAACCGGTATTTGTCAAGAGAGAGAAAGAGAAAGAGAGAGACAAAGACATACTTGAACGTAGGGGTTGGACTGAAAAGCCATTTAAGGACGTAAGTCACGTAATTGTCAACATAATCTCTACAGTTATGCTCATTCTCTTTGTTGACATTGTAACTAGTAGATGGTTTCATGGTTGGGTCCTCTATGCACACCTTGAGCTGCTCCTCCTCTGACATCTCGAGAAACTTCTTTATCGCCTTCAACGATCTCTCGGCCTCCTCTAATCCCACCCTATGATCATGAGATTATATAGTAAGCTACATTGTAAAGTATAACAAGAATAATTAACAATGGTTAAACTAGGGCTTTAAGCCAAATGGTGCTTGATTTAGGCTAACTAGTCGGTATTTGTCAAGAGAGAGTGAGAGAAGGAGAGAGACAAAGACATACTTGTACATAGAAGTTGGATTGAAGAGCCATTCAAGGACATAAGTCACGTAATTGTCAACATAATTTTGACAGTTATGCTTATCCTCTTTGTTGACATTATAACTAGTTGATGGTCTCATGGTCGAGTTCTTTATGCACACCTTAAGCTGCTCCTCCTCCGGCATCTCGAGGAACTTTCTCACTGCTTTCAATGATCTCTCGACTTCCTCTAATCTCACCCTATGATCATAAGATGATATAGTAAGCGACGTTGTAAATTATAACAAGAACAATTATCAATGGTAAAACTACAACTTTAAGCCAAGAGGTGATTGATTCATAAAATAAATTCATTGCTATTTTTCCCTTCTAAAGTTTAACTTGGACCCCACCCACTGTATCGATCAGTGCATCAATTGTGGGCCCTGATCGAATCCCTAAACCTTATTCTGATATGATCAGATATCCCTTTTTCTTCTTTTATTTTTTTTTTTAATAAAAAAACATGACAATTATGATATAATATATATATATATATATATGTACTTCCACCATGACTTTAATTCAAATTTTAAAACTAACTTTATAGTTTAGTTAAAATACATGTAAAGACTATTATTTTTAAATCATTAATAATTTTTGTCTATAGTTCTCTACTAAAAATATAAAAATTCTCACCTATATATATATATATATCAAATGCTTCAACTAGTACTACTTTAATAATAAATTTGTAGGCATAACATTTGAATTTAATTTTCTTTTAAAGGTGATTTTAGCTTAATTCACCTTTCATTTATGGGAACTGAGATGAAAAGGGGTTATTATCTTATATCAAAAAGGATATACGTATAATACTTTATAAGATCATACTTAAGGGTTTAGGTCTTATTAAACTCAATTATCAACACATGTAGACATATGTTTATCTGTAGAGGTAGATGTCCTTAATTATGTGGTCGATATCTATGAAAGTAGTTATTTATATTTATGTTAGATATCTCTCAATTATAGTAATATATATCTATAAGACATCTCAAGTTGTGGGAATATATATTCATAAATGTTGATGGGAGATAGATATCTACATTGGTGTTAGATAATTTTGTGATCATAAGAGTAGACACTTAGGATCTCTCATGTTATGAGAGCATCTATGGGAGTAGACTAGATTGATATCCATGTTTTTGGTAGATCTCTATGGAGGGGATGGATATCCACGAGTTTGAATTAATATATAGCAAAATAAATTTACATAATACGGTATACAATTTCTATATTATGAAGTAAATATTCAGAATTTAATATACTTTTATTTTTAAATACCATAATAAGCTGGTCAAAACTTTGAGTCATTTTCAAATTGAATGATGGCAAACCATCTTAAGGATGCGTTTGGGAGACATGAATATTGGTTGAATGGGAAAAATAGCTTCCCTACCAGCTAATGTCCACATCTGGACGAGAGAGGAAAAGAAAACCTTCCCTCCTTGACCCACAGGAAGGTCCACCTCAAATCCCAAATTGATGGAATTTGAAAACACACCTAAAATGTCGTTTGAGGTTATTTATTTATTTATTTATCTTTTATTTATTACAATATATTAATTTATTATAACATTAAAATATTTTATCGTTATAAAGTTATAGAAAGTAGTTTTACAAAATTTAGAAATTTAATATTTATCAAAAATATTTTTTTATTTTTGTTTAATTAATTTTTATATATTTATTTATAGTTATATTAACTATATTTAATGATTAATTTATTATATTTTATTTAAAAATCAGTTTATATAAATAGTAAATTAATTTAATCAAATCCAATTTAATCTAATATTACCTATGTCAACACAATATCATACAAATTTAATCTCGCTCTTCTATCTTATTTTATTCCATTTAATCCTATCTAATCGGAGAGCCTCTGGAGGCTAAAAGCGGATTTAAGGCTCTCAGTGGTGGATTTTTCTAAGTAAGATGTGTCTAGGGTGGGCCTCACGCACCTCGTTAAATGAATTCCAATAGCCCATGTAATTATTCGTACAATATTTTTTTATGATATTTTTTGATACATCGAAAACCACTATTACCACGATGGCCACAAATAATAAACTTCCAAAAAAATAAATAAATAAATAGATACTTATAATAATGAGCCTATTAGTGACGTTATATTACTAACGTCACTCCACAGTCCACCCACAGCCCCACTAACTTTTGAACTTATATATTATGTAACCCTAACTATTTTTTGTTTTATTTTTCATTACAGAACTACAAAAACTTTTGAAGTAGATTTCGATACCAAATTATTTAATCAGGTAAGCTCTTCCCTTAGTTACCCAATCATAAATCACAATTACTTTGATAAAGACTTGAAAAGCTCAAAATATAAATTTAAAATTTCAAATATAGGTAATCATTATTCATTTTCGTTTCTTTAATTTTCAAAGTAGATTTCGATACCAAATTTAGATTGTTATATTATATATAATTGAAATTTTGATTATTAAACTAATGTTAATGACAATTTATTTTAAAAATTAGAATTTGTGGATGTTGAGATCAAATAGTTGTTGTTAGCTAATTCTTGCTAGGGGGGTGGCGAGTGATATTGGTCCGATATGGAAGAGAGCATGGGGCCGCATGAGGGTGGCAATTTTCTAATCAAAATTATCCATCATGCACCTTCTGGTTAGTACTAGCACTAGATTTTGATATTTTAGCATTTAAGAAAATGACGAAAGGACATTCAACTCATCGGAATATATATATATATATATATATATGTATATAACAAACGTCAGATGATTTTCATCGAATCTTTCCAATTTTAAAAGAGCGAGATAATACTTTCCGGATATGTTGTAAAACGGTACTTTAAAATGTACTGATTTGTGAAAGCATACATAATTTAGATAACAAGTTTAAATAGTTGACTTCCCTTTGAAAAAATGTCAGACAACAAGAAAAAAAGGCGTATCTACAGGTAAAAAAAGCTAAAAAAAATCAACAAGAATAAAAGCTAAAACAAAAAAAAAAAAAGAAAAATAACAAGAAGAAGAAAAATCTATTGCTCCAAATAATTCTTCGTTTTCACCATTTTTTTCCAAAACAATATAATAAAAAAAAATCATCATTTATTTTTCTAAAAAATCAATTTGACAAACAAAAAACGTATCAACCTTTATCTCAAAAAAACAAAAAAAAACGTATCAACCTAGAAGCCACCGGCGGCGATGCACTGGTGGAGGACACGAGAGAGACACAGACAGAGAAGAGAGAGAGAGAGACGTACTTGAACTGAGGAGGATTGGAAGGCCATTCAGGGACGTATTTTAAATAGTTACTTTTTGAGTTTTTTCCCCTTTGAAAACATGTCTGATAACAACAAGAATAAATCTATTGCTCCAAATAATAATACATTTTCACCAAATTTTATTTTATAATTAAAAAAAATCATCATTTATTTTTCTAAAAAATCAATTTGACAAACAAACAAACGTGTTAACGAAAAAGCCACCGGCGGCGATGCACTGGCGACACAAGAGAGACACAGATAGAGAAGAGATAGAGTGAGGCATGGATATATATATATATATATATATATAGATAGATAGATAGAGAGAGAGAGAGAGAGAGAGAGAGAGAGAGAGAGAGAGAGAGAGAGAGGCGTACTTGAACTGAGGAGGATTGGAAGGCCATTCAGGGACGTATTTGTCAAGAGGATAACAATGGAGTCTAAGATAATCTCTCCAGTTGTGCACCTTCTCTTTGTTAACGTTAAAGCTAGTGGACAGTCTCATTGTCTTCGAGGGGTCATCTGAGTAGAGCTTCAACTTCTCCTCCACTGGCATATTGAAGAAGTCATGAGCTATCTTAAACATACTCTCCACTGCCTCTATCCTCACCCCATGATTTATCACCTGCACCACCCCCGATTAATTCACTTCAACCATTTAATGTATCCTAATAAGGGTTTCACTGACTTATAATTACCCTTGATAGGGTTGTTATTGATAGATAATCTATTTAAACCCTTGTAATAATAATTGATACTGTTTACATGTTGTATTAAAGAGCAGTAATTACCTGGAAGAAACCACAGTTTTGAGAGGCGTCGCCGATTTGTCGCACGAGACAAGGCCGGTCCTTACAACCCAAGTCGATAACGGGAACGTCTTCAGAGTCTGACACTTCGGATAGACGTTCAGATTCCGGTCTAATGTAACTTTCCAGCAACCTGGAGTACCGGACTCCAGACGATATTGCTTTTGCATACATTTATACTATTCTGATTAGGTTGATTAGCTTCGACGAAGGTGAGCGACTATGTGCACACAAATAAGCTCCAAAATTAATATGGTTATGGAGCGGAAGTCAATATTGTAAACACGGACAACCAACAAGGTTTCGAAACCTGCTTTTGATATTTGTGGACATTTGCCACTTGCATGCGTGGGTCCTCATGAAGCGGAAGTAAAGATTAGCAGCTACGTTGGCCGAACTTTTGTTTCCAATCTACCAATAAGGTTTTGACACCTGTCTTCCACAGTAGTGAATGTTTTACAGTTGACACGTGTTTTAAGATTCGTGAAAGTTTTCCAGTTTCGTGAAAATACATATGCAACTTGCATGGGTTAGTCGGTGGGTGCATTTGTTTCATTTTTAAAATGAGTTAAAAATTATTTTTAAAAATAAAAAAATAATATAAATGTATCTGATATTAGTTTTAAAAATGAGTAAAATAACTGTTTGGAAAGAAAAATAATGATTTATTTTACTAACATGTTTTGGAAATGATGAAAAACATAAAAAAATTGTTATTTACTTTGTAATTATAATTTTTGAAAAAGTGTTTTCCATTTTCACAAACACATTGTATAAGATAACCCATCAAACACATATAAACTCATATTTTGTTTTTAAAAATGAAAAATCATTTTTAAAAACACATCCAAACACCACCTAAGTATTTTCACTATAATACTTTTTAAGCAAAAAAGAAATGCTAGGTGAGTTAGAAGAGAGAACAAAAAGATCGTAATCCTAATTGATGATTTGTCGCAAGTATTTTGATCAATAAGGAGCACATTAAGGATGACGAGATAAATGTTTAAAGGTGTGGCATACATGTATGGACCACATTTATTGAATGTACTAGTGTTTCTTTTTATAGGTTACTTGAAAGGGCTAATTACATTAGGAAGTAGTTGAAAAGTATATTTTGAGCTAAATATGATATTCTTGCTATTAGATAGGATCCATTTGATACCGTTTGTGCAAAAAGAAATTTTTGGAAAAACTCAATTTTAGTCTTTAAGATTTCAAAAAATATCAGATTTTTAAAACTCTTTGAAAATAATTCTTTTTATCTCTATATTTTCAAAAACTCTTCAAAAAGCTTCAAATTATCAGTAAACTGACAGTCAATATTAACAGAATGCATAAAAAAATATTTTTATTCTTGATGATTGTTAATTTCATAAAAATTACTGAATTATCCTAATAAAATAATGATTTTATAAATTAAATTATCTAAAATATTTTTAAATTTAAGTTTTTAAAAATGACTTAAAGCCACCATAGATTGACTGACGGTCTAAATTTTTTTGAAGAGTTTTAAAAAAGTTAGAAATGAAAAAAATTATTTCTAAAAGAGGTTTAAAAACTTAATATTATCCAAAACCTTAAGGACTAAAATGAAGTTTGCCCAAAAAAAAAGTGTTGTGCCGTGTATTTATATTTTGGGTGACTAACTAGGTATCTTGGATGAAGGTGAGCAACTATGTGCACAAACATAAGCTCCTTATTTACAAGCTTTTAAACGAGCATCTGCTTAAGACAATGAGATATGAGATGGGCATTACTTAGCCAGTAAGTGTTTTCACCATTACTTTTTAAGCAAAAAATTAAGACAAACTGAACAATTTGTAGAACAATCTACCATGTAAATGGTAAAGGTAAGAAATAGAGAGCAAGACGAAGAACTAACACTCTTCTTTTTTTATTTCACTTAATCGAATACAGAGCAAAAGAACTTTATATACAAAAGAAAATAACCGTCTATGATGTCATGCTTAACAAAGCAAAAAATAACAGCTAAGCTAAAAGCTGAAAATATAAAGTGAATGTATTTTACATCCCCCCCTCAAGTTGGAGCTTGGTGGAAATCAAGCAAGCCCAACTTGGACACCAAATGGGAAAAAATGGGAGCAGATAAGGATTTGGTGAAGATGTCTGCAAGTTGCATTTTGGAAGAGATATGTTGAGGAAGAATGAAGCCTTGCTGAAATTTGTCTCTTACAAGATGGCAATCAATTTCCAAGTGCTTTGTACATTCATGAAAGACCGGATTGGCAGCAATGTGGAGGACAGCTTGGTTATCACACCATAGAGAAATAGGCAAAGAAAAAGAGAGATGAAAATCCTGTAGGATATAAGAAATCCATTGCAACTCACAAACCACAGAGGCCATACTTCTATATTCGGCTTCTGCAGAAGATCTAGAAACTGTATTTTGTTTCTTTGTCTTCCAAGAAATTAGTGCAGGGCCCAAAAACACACAATATCCTGTAAGAGATCGTCTAGTGTCTAGACAAGATGCCCAGTCAGCATCACAGTAAGCTTGGATATCAAGAGAATTAGAAGTAGGATAAAATAGACCTTTGGAGGGACAACTTTTGAGATATCGAAGAACATGAATTGCAGCCTCCCAATGAGCTTGACATGGAGCATGAACAAATTGACTTAATTGCTGCACTGCATATGTGATATCAGGTCTGGTAAAGCCCAAGTAAAGTAGTCTGCCAATGAGTCTGCGATATCTGTTAGGTTCAGCAAATAAAGGTCCTAAATCACCTGAAAACTTCTGACCTTTTGGTAGAGGAGTAACAGCAGGTTTAGCACCTGTTAAACCAACATCCTTGAGAATATCCAGAACATATTTCCGTTGGTTGATATAGATGCCAGTAGAGGACCGAGCAATCTCAAGCCCAAGAAAGTACTTGGCATAGCCTAGATCTTTGATAGTAAATTGAGTATGAAGAAAAACCTTAGTAGCAAGGATATCACTCTCATTAGTACCTGTCACCAGAACATCATCTACATAGACAATTAAGACCAAAAAACTATGATCTGTGTGTTTAACAAATAAACAATGATCATGTGTAGATTGTTGAAATCCAAAATGGCGTAATTTGCTGGTGAACTCCTGATTCCATTGTCTAGAGGCTTGTTTAAGCCCATATAAGGAACGTTTGAGCTTACAAACCTCTCCTACTTTGGCTTTAGTATAACCCTCAGGAGGAAGCATGTAAACTTCTTCATCTAGATATCCATGTAAGAATGCATTGTTAATGTCTAATTGATGTATAGGCCAAGAGTGAGCAGCAGCAATGGCTAAAAAAATTCTAACAGTAACAACCTTTGCCACAGGGGAAAAACTATCAAAATAATCCACTCCCTCAACTTGATTGTACCCTTTAGCCACAAGTCTGGCCTTGAATCTATCAACACTACCATCTGAATTAAGTTTGACTTTATAGACCCATTTAGAGCCAATTGCTCTCTTTCCTGCAGGTAAAGAGGTTAGTTCCCAAGTATTATTTTCTTCTAGAGCACTAAGCTCTTTTTCCATAGCAGCTACCCAATCTGCATTAACACTAGCTTGTTTATAAGAAACTGGTTCTTGGATATGAGACACATTAGCTAAAAAAGCCATATATGATGAAGAGAAACAAGAGGAAGTAATATAAGGATATGTGTTTGGAGTATATTGTTTGGATATGATGAAATCATTGACTGAAGTAGTAAAGGCAGAAGATAAAGCAGTGGAATGTATGATATTTGAGACAAAATCATTCATCCAGACAGGTTTAGTTTTAACACGAGTGCTTTTCCTCAAAGGCATATGAAAAGAAGAGGAAGAGGAATGAATAGGTGAACTAGAGTTACTAGTATTAGGTGATTCTGTAGGAAATGATAAAGATGTAGATGGCGATGTTGAAGGTAAATCAGATCTCATATTAAGAGAAGAAGATGGAATAGTAACATTGTCATCACTATCAGAAACATGTGGTAAAGGAACAAGAGAATGAGCATGATGCACAGATTTATATGGAAATTGTGTTTCATGGAAAACTATGTCTCTTGTGTAGTATATATTGTGTGAAGATATGTCATAAGCCTTATAAGCTTTCTTACCAGAACAATAACCAATAAAAACACACTTATAGGCTCTAGGATCAAATTTATCCTTATGGGGATTGGTATTAGTAACAAAGCACAAACATCCAAAAGATTTAAGCACATTGTAATGTGGTACTTTACCATAAAGAACTTCATAAGGTATTTTCCATCCTAACACTGAACTAGGAAGCCTATTTATAATATAGGTTGCAGTTAAAATGGAATCTCCCCAGAATTTCTTTGGTAGCTTAGATTGAAACATAAGAGACCTAGCAACTTGTAATAGATGCTTATGCTTTCTCTCCACTACACCATTCTGTTGTGGAGTGTAAATACAAGACCTTTGGTGAATGATGCCTAACTGGGTGAATAGATTGTAGCATTCTTGATTCACAAATTCTGTCCCATTATCTGTCCTAATGGTTTTAACTTTGGTATCAAATTGAGTATGAACCATTTTGAGAAAAATAGCTAAGGTTTGAACAGTTTGTGACTTGTGTTGAAGTAAAAAAGTCCAGGTTGCTCGACTATAGTCATCAACAATAGTAAGAACATAGTGCGCCCCTGATAAAGAAGCTTGTTTATAAGGACCCCAAATATCCAAGTGAAGCAAATAAAAAATGTGTGTAGTATTAATATGGCTCTTATGAAAAGGTAACCTTTGATGTTTAGAAACAGGACAGACGTCACAAGGAATACTAGACTCATTAGAAGAAGTTTTTATAAAAGGTAGATGTTTTAAGACATTTGAAGAAGCATGACCAAGTCGCTGATGCCAAACAGAAGCAGAAAGTATTGAATCTTTATTTATATAACAAGGTTCAATATATTTTGTTGAACTAGAAAACAATGAAGACATATTCTCTGCTTGCACAGATTGTGCTTGCTGAGTATTACAAGAGTTTGAAGATTTGATGGAAAAACAAGATTTATCCAAAACATACAGATTTCCTATCACTTTGCCAACTGCCAATACTTCTTCAGTCATCAGGTCCTGTAAAACACAATGGGTAGGATAAAAAATGAATTTAGTATGGGCTGTCTTGGAAAGTTTATTCACAGATAGCAAGTTGAATTTAAAACTTGGTACATGCAAGGTATCTGTTAAGGTCAGTTTATGATGCAAAACCACATCTCCAGTATGATGGACTAATTTAATATTTCCATCTGGCAAGTAAACAGGGGTGATTTGTGTCAAAGGTATAGGCTTATCAATGAACTTTAAATCTGTGCACATATGGTTTGAAGCCCCAGTGTCTATAATCCAAGTACCATATTCTAATAAATCAAGAGTATTCAATGCATAGTTGAGTTTTATACCTGCAAAATCACCCAAGTGAGCTAAATTGACATGATTAGCTCCCATTGTCGATTTGCCCTTCATGAACTTGGTAATTTCTTGTTGAATCAGATTTGTTATGGTTGAAGTCCACTCTGCTCCTTTAACTGGTACTGATTCACATTCTGCATCCAATGGAGTTTCCACTGCATTAGCCATTGCCTTGTTTGTGGTTTTCCATTTCTATTCCTTTAATTCCTTAAACCAGTCTGGATATCCATGTAGCTTGAAACATGTACTCTTAAGATGACCATCTGTATTACAAAACTCACAATGTCTATCTGACTTCTTTCCAACATCTTTCTTCTTAAAACTTCCTTTACTAACACCATTTTTCTGGAAATTTTGTGTCCTGACAAACATAGCATTGTTCTCAGTAGTTTCAGTAAAAGCAACATGCACTTCTCTTTGCTTCTCAACTCTTAAAACCATAGAATAAGCCTTGTTGACACTTGGTAAAGGATCCATTACCAGGATTTGGTTCCTAACATGATCATAAACATCATTTAATCCCATCAAAAATTGCATCAAACGATTAAACGAAGCTAGCTCTGCAACTGACTTGGCTGCTCCACAAGTACATTCTGGAATTGGCATTAAGCATGTAAGCTCATCCCATAGTTTCTTCAATTTCGTATAGTATTGAACTACTGACATAGTTCCCTGTGACATCGAGCTAATTTCTCTCTGTAATTGATAGAGCAATGGTCCATTACATTCTCCAAACCTTTCTTCTAATTCTTTCCACAATTCCTGTGCAGAGGTTGTGTACAAAAATGCTTCAACAATTTCTTTTGAGATCGAGTTCAGAATCCATGAGGTAACCATACAATCCACTCTATTCCATTGCTCAAAAATAGGAGAGTCCTCATTTGGCATTTCACATTTGCCATTCACAAACCCTAATTTAACCTTTACACCTAGGGCAATTTTCATGGATCTACTCCAAGAAAGATAATTGTTACCTGTTAAAGGTGTAGATACCAAAACCATCCCTGGATGATCAGAATTCTGCAGATAAAGAGGATCGCCATTATCAAATGATCTTGCCTCCAACACTCTATTGCCAGCCATATTTCGATCAAATCCAGAAGTTGAGTTTCTCGATCCTTCAGCCATGCTTGTAAGAAGAAATCAAGAGTAAAACAAGAACACAATTTGTCAGTTTGTAAAGTAGAATAGAATCACAATCGGATCGATTGCTCTGATACCATGAACAATTTGTAGAACAATCTACCATGTAAATGGTAAAGGTAAGAAATAGAGAGCAAGACGAAGAACTAACACTCTTCTTTTTTTATTTCACTTAATCGAATACAGAGCAAAAGAACTTTATATACAAAAGAAAATAACCGTCTATGATGTCATGCTTAACAAAGCAAAAAATAACAGCTAAGCTAAAAGCTAAAAATATAAAGCGAATGTATTTTACACAAACAGATATGCATGCTAGGGGAGTGGGGAGAATCCCTCATAAAGTTATAAAGACGTCGCCAACAAAATAAAAATTAAAAAATTAAAAAAAAATTAAGAAAGTGTCTTAGAAGATAGAACAAAAAAATTGTAATTATAAATCTGTAATCACGGCTCGTTTTGTCCCTATAGGACCCAATTAATTTGCCAATTATTGATAAATTCGTTATAATACTTTTTAAGCGAAAAAGACATGCTAGGTGCAGGTTTTAATTTTTCTCAAAAAAAAAAAAAAAAGGTGCTCGTTTTCATTGATATTATGTCGTTATGTTTCTTTATATAAAATTTATGTGGTGTTAACATAAGGACGTATACTAAGATCTAGAAAATTTATTTTTTTAAAAAAATATATAATTAATTATTTAATTTATTTATTTATCTTTTCAAATTTTTTTTATCTCATTCATGTCTAATGGTTTATAATCTTTAATATATGTAGGGGTGAGATATGAGATCCAATCATAGTAGACCACGTGGATGTAAAAGAACTTGACACGTAGTAGAATCAAGCAGGCTTCGGGCAAAGGCATAACTAATAAGTAGGAAAAAGATCGAGTAGAATAGAATAGTTACACCCAGAAAGTGGATTTCACCCACTTATAAATAACTTTTCCTTGTTCTTTTTGGCAACATTTGTTCGCTGTCAGTGGAGTACAGTCGAGTCAAGCCCAGTCCAGTTAGGGCCCGCAATTATCCTAAGGGCGATAACAGTTGCAACTTACAAGAGCAGAATAGTTTAAAAAAATAAAAAATCTTTACTCATTGGTTACATACCAAGCTTTGCTTACCATTTATTATTTCCATTCGACTAATTATAGACTTTATGCCAACTCTCTTTATACATATGATTGTAATATAGGAAAAAATATAATATAGGCCTTGAGCTGTGCTATCATGCAACTGTTATTACACACAGTCGCTCTCATATTTCACGAGGAGCTGCCATGTGTGCTCTACTTCTTTTTTAATATAATTTTATATATAATTATGTTTGTACCCGTATTTCTAAAATGGATTTCTTTTTTCTTTCATCTCGTCTTCTGGTTTTTTTTTTTATGGTTCATCTCGTGTGCTTTGGCTATCACGTGTATGTGGTTTTTTTTTTTGGTTTTTTGATAGAGCCAAATAATTCACTGTACTTTAACTTAATTCTAAATCATACTAGAATAGATAGTAAATGAATATATGTTTTTAAAATAAAATAAATAAATATTTGAAGAGTATATTGCTATAGATTTTAGTTATCCCTTTTATCAAATACAGTTTGATAATAATTTCTTTAGCTTAATTGAATTCTTGGATATATGCATATATTACACTGAAATTTATTAAAAATTTTGTCAACATTCATCATTGAAAAAAAAAAAATCATCAAAATTAATAGTAATTATATTAAGATAAAGTTAAGTGTCGTTAAAAGTTATTATAAGATTTAGATTGATAAGATTTATAATATGTTAATTCACATTTTACGTCACAAAATTATATCAATGCAATTACCAGTAATTCTTGCTAGAACCAAAAGGCAAATCTTTTGAAAACATTATAGAACCGTCTATACAACACACAACTGTCCACCCAATTGGCGTTTCCGAGGTCCATGCAGAATGGCCCAACCCAAAGTCTCTCAGAACCAAAAGTGCACTTTTCCAACATATGCGTGGCCATAAAGCTCTGCGTTTCAAAACACTCAACTGAAGTTTATGGCCACGCATATGCGTGCAGAATATAGCAAGCATAACTGTATATATAAGCACAAATTAAAGTAGGTTTGTTTATATATATATATATATATATACATAAGCGTATTTTGTTTGGCTAATTCTTATACTTTCGTAATTTTTTTTTTTTAATAAATAGAACATTAAAATGTAGATACTAAATAAATCACTCTATTGAGATTTTTTCAGTTAAAATTTTCTGGTACCATGTTATAACTTAGAAGAAATGAATACGTGAGTAACAAAGAACACAGAATAAATAGAGATTGCATTAATAAAATCTGTACTACTAAAAGAACACGGTAACAAAGTAAACTTAATTATTTTCTCATGAAATTAACAAGCTCAGGCATATACATATGAGTCTGGTTTAGGCAGCTGGCTTCAATCAATATAGCCAATATGAAGTCTCTGAAAATCCTCCTCAGCATACAGTATGTGGAAGTAATACAGTTAAAATTGCTTTAAGGTACATGACCAACCATTTGAGCCCCATCAATGTCGATCGATATTGTAACTCTTAATTCAGTAATTCTAATATCATACCTCGGATCTCTTCTTTGGTTGGAAAAGGACATCCAATGAAATCCGCCAACTTCTTGAGATGAGAGATGATAACTTCTTCGAGTTGTTTATATTTTAGGAATAGCATCTCATCTAATTCCTCTAAGTTGGTCTTCCAATTCTCTGGCACTTGATCATCTGAACTCAGGCCAAAGCAATGGAGTATTCCTTCACGAAGCATCTCAAAAGTTTTATCTACTGAAATTGGCTCTTCGTTTTGATCTTGAATATTGGGGGAGACATGCCAATAAGAGATGATTTGATCTAGACAATTCCTGCAGAATAAACAATGAAATAATTAGAATTGATGATCATGAGATGATATAGTAAGCTACATTGTAACAAGAACAGTTAACAATGAGAGAGTTAAGCCAAGTGGTGCTTGATTTAGGTCAACTAGCCGGCATTTGTCAGAATGAGAGAGAGAGACAAACACATACTTGACTTTAGAAGCTGGACTGGAAAGCCATTCAAGGACGTTATTGTCAAGATAATCTCTCCCGTTATGCTCATTCTCTTTGTTGACAATATAGCCAGTCGATGGTCTCATGGCCAAGTCTTCTATGCACAGTTTGAGCTGCTCCTCCTCCGGCAGCTCGAGGAAATTCTTCACTGCCTTCAACGATCTCTCGGCATCCTCCAATCCCACCTTTTGTTTCCTCTCCTGCAACACAGTTTACTTCTCTTCAATTCAATCATTTAATTTATACATATGTGTTTATTAATCACAGATAATGCCCATGATAAATGTCTAACTAGCACACAGGCAAATGTATACGATGTATTAAGGTGTGATGGTAAACAATACTTTTGGAGTATGAGCGAAACCCGTGATAAAAACATTACCAAGAATGGATAACGCCTATACTGAATAACAGAAAGGTATCCGTAATAGTTATTATATTGAAGACGGGTAATGCATGTGATAAAAACATTAATGAGAACAAGAATATTATTTTATTTTATTATGTTCAAAATAAGTGAAATTTTATTAATATTATTATATAAAATAGAAGAGATTTTGTTATTTATTGTAATGTGGAGTTTGGGAAATGATGCCAAGATTCAAACAGAGGCGGCTGCTCGCTCTGCTGATTAATTATTTTATTCATGTTGAAAGTTCCTGGTTATGTGTTCTCTTTAATGTGCATGGCAAATAACCAAGATATTCAAAGTGGAATTCTAGAAATGAATTTTAAACACTCAATTTTTCGTTCCTCTTCCGTTGGTAATAAGAGCATTTGTAATGGCTAGTTTAAGAGGTGTTAGACTCAAAACAAAGGACAGGACAGAGATTCACAGAGGAAAAAAATGAACACTCTATTGAACTTCAATTCCATTTGTAAGTCAAAACAAAGGTTTTGGAGGTGCACTAAAAAATTTCTAGAAAATCAATGTCTGGTCCTATATTTTCTTTTATGTAAAACATTCTAAGAAGTTATCTAGAAATTAAAGTAGAAGAGCTTCTAAGGTGTCAAATAAAAAACAACACCCAACTTGTTATGCAAACAAAATAGTACTCTGATTTCGAGCTCTGCCATAGCTACTTAAAACACTCAATTTAGAATTATGGTTTACATAATAATAATCTAATTGTATAATAACATGATCAACAATAATACAGGCTTCAACCACAACATCAGGATAACTTGATCTAAAACCAGAAGTGTAAAAAAAAAAAACATAGTTTGTGGTCTTAGGGTAAAGATAAGATATTCTGATAAAGCATAATAACAATGCTTCACAGCCTCATATGGTTATCAAACTCAGTTAATTCTGATTTCATTCTCTAAGAAAACATAACAGTAACATATGTCAAATTTCTACTACTTCCGAGACCAAACAAGGGATTTTCTAGTACTACTTGCAGTTTCATTTTCCTATTACAAACAAACGACAATATGTAATCCCAATAACTGAGCAATGCAGAATCTAACAAACAAGAATGCATACATGTAGTATGAGCAAAGAGTGTCGTGTACCTCTCTTCTCTCTTTGTATATATGAAGAAAAAGACAGACAAGAGCTTGTGTTGAAAAGTGGCTTTATTCTCAAACAAGGAAATAAAAGATTGTTCCTGTTTTGGAGGTTCTGTTTCCTTGCTCAACATGATTTAGGGAGAAAATCGCTCGTGATTTTTCCTTCATTAGGAAGGAAATCATTCCTTGTTTTTATGCTACACCAAAATAAAAAGAAAAAAATACCTAGAGTTGTATTGCAGAGTGTTCTGGTGAGTTTTGGGTGTAATTGGGCATAGGGTTGAGAGAAAAGCCATCTTTTTATCACTTGTAATCTCCATATTTCATAGAAAAAATCTCTAGTAGTCTCTCTGCTGTCATGGCTGTAGGCACAATTGGCCGAACCACGTAAAATTCTTTTGTTTATTTTGTGCTTGTTTGTTTGATTTGGTTTTGTTATTTATTCTCTAGTTTATCTATGTTGATTAAACTCAAACAGTTACTTAGACTGCTTTTTATGTCAAAAATTGCCCAACTAACTATCTTGCAGTATAAAAGAAACTTCCAGCATCTAGAAAAATCGCATAATTGAGATTACCCCATAATTTTGGAAAATTGTATCATGAAACACAAGCCATTTAAAAGCAGTCTCTACATGTTAACCACCAGCGTTTCAGCAAAGTAAGATATTATATTGATAATCAACACCTATGACACAACAGATATTAGCTACAATACAAGAAGAATATAGTTGATGAGTAATTTTTTCTTTTGTAAAACATTTGATTCTTACAAAACCCCAGATTCGAATCTAATAACTATTAATTCCTCCAATAAGTAACTATAGAGATCCTGTCAATTAGCAATGTGGAAAACTAATTTTGAAGTGTATTCCAATCAATTTGACTAATAGCTTTCGCACAAAGTCAGATAATAGCTTGATTTAACTAGTTGCTATACCCGACGTCTACAATCAACTGAAATGATTTCTGAATTCAAATAAATAGCAAAATGATCGAACATGGACTTGAGTCATGATATAGTGAATGAAAACAACAAGCAAACACCACAACAAAAGCAAAGCTAAGATAAGCATATAATATTCATCAACCAACCAGAGTCTAACAAAACTGAAGAAAAAATTTTCATAAATGGAACTCCCTTGTAAACAAACATATCCAAACAGCTCAAACCAAATGGAAAGGGTAAATGCTGATTATCATTTTTGTTTGATCCTAACAAACAAAAGAGTAGACTATGAACTGAATACACAGAGTAAAAAAATATACAGACACATCAAACCACATTTAAAAGATCTTATGTTACGTCCAAGAGTACCAAGACTATGTACAATAAACAAATTCACATCAAATAACCACAAATCAAGATTAGCCACATCATCTACTAGATAAAACACTATTATTGTCTCCAATGGTAAGGAAAATCATTTAAGCTTTTATAACAATATTTATTTATCCTAACAAAAAATGCTCACATTTGTTTCACAAAGAATTATTCTAAATAAGAAATCAGTACGATAATTCAACTTGGTTACTAAATATATAGAAAGAAAAATCTTAAGCACATTGTTGCATTGTCTTCCCATTGAGCTGGCAGCTAAAGGAAGTTAGTTGATAAAGCTGGCTGCATCAAAAAATTTCAGTTGCTGGAATACTAAGTAGACGTGATGTATCTTTGCAGTTTGTATCTGCCTTGAACATGCAACTGTCATTGACTAAATTGGGCATCAACCCAGTGATTCTGCTCATCTTTGTTCTTGATGTTGGTTTCCAGTGAGGACACATGTTACACAGCCATGCTATGGCTGCTTTGGGAACAGCTGTGTGACCTTAATCTGATCATATGCATCAATGTTTTTTAAACAGATGGAAGCTCAGTTGAACTTGTTGAGGAAGGAGGTGCAAGAACACACTTATAGATGTGCAGCGGAAGCGAAGAAGATGGTGGAGGATGTTCAAACATAAGCTCATAACTTGGATATGGTGGAAAGAGAAGCAGCAGAGGTTCTCAAAGTATCGCTTCAGTCGACTACTAAAGGAAAGTCTTGTTTTATGAGGGGATATCTTGAATTTTTAAGTATAATGCAGAACAATGATGTAAATCAATTTCAAAAGTTCCTTTTATTTAGTTTTCTGTCTGGTTATTAGTTTCAACCTAATAATTCTTAATGAGTTAGGAAGGCTGCAACAGTTGAAACTGACCTAATCACTTTTTATGTTTCTATGAAGGCTTCCGAACTGCAGTTGCAGGAACCAGTCAGACAGAGTGAAAAAGAAATCCAGACCAGTGCTTGTGAACTGTTTGCATTGGTGGATTCAATCTCAAAACACAAGGAATATATGGAATAAAAAATATCGTAAATGAGGAACATTCTCTTAGAAACTGTTATAACTGTCTCAGAAGCTTACAAGAATTTCTTGCTAATTTGGTTTTACATTTGATGCAATTTACCAAACACACTTAAATGATTTTAAGTTTATCAATACTAATAGGCCTTCTTCAATTAAAAATCAAACAATCAACAAGCAACAAAACCAAGAAACTAAATTTATCAACAAACTAATAAAAATAGCATTCTCTCTCACCTGCAAGAGACTCCAAACCGATTTCTTAAGCGAGCCAAACACTCCATGATCATTTTGGAGGAGGCTCCAAAACTGCAAGAGAGGGAAGAGAGATTAGTGAGAGAGAATGCTCTCGTTTAGATAAATTGAAAACCAAACTATTTTAGTCAATCAAACTAAATTGAATCACAAACAAAATTGCAAAACGCACTCTATTCAAACGATTCGATACTCGAAACAAAATGAAAAAAAAAAAAAGCACAAAACTTTACTCTTCACAAACCGATTACAAAACAATTCTTTCCCCCAATTTTTACCTTTGTTTTAGGGTTTCATCAAATACTGAGGATGAGAAACTCTGTTTTAGGATTGAGAGTGGAAATTGAGTTAAGAGTGAGAGAAACTCTGTGCACGTCTAATAATTGAGTTGAGAGTGAAAATCCTACACTCGGGAAGGAAAAAGATGTCTATATAATCAAATACCCCCGCAAACTTTATGCTCTCTAATCAAATATATCCATTACGGGCAAGTTACTTGCTCTCTAATCAAATATCCATTACGGGCTGTGATTGCTCTCTATTCAGTTGTTTTTAATTAGAGAAGAAGTTCAAATCCAAATAAGAGAGCGACAGATAGAGATAGAGAGAGCCGTGGATAGAGAGAAACATACCCTAACTTGAACCAAGGAGGATAGGAAGGCGATTCAGAGACGTTTTTGTCAAAAAGATGACAACGGAATCTAAGATCATCTATCCAGTTGTGCACCTTCTCTTTGTTAACGTTAAAGCTAGTGGACAGTCTCATTGTCTTCGAGGGGTCATCTGAGTCGAGCTTCAACTTCTCCTCCACCGGCAAACTGAAGAAGCCATGAGCCTTCTTAGACATACTCTCCAGCGCCTCTCTCCTCACCCCATGATTTAGCACCTGCACCACCCCCAATTAATTCACTTCAACCATTTCATGTATTGTAATAATAATTAATAATTGATACTGTTTACATATTGTATAATTAAAAGAGTAGTAATTAACTGGAAAAAACCCCATTTTCTACAGGCGTTGCCGATTTTTTGCAAGAGAAATGACCGGTCCTTACAAGCCAAGTCGATAACCGGAGCGTCTTCCCAGTCTGACACTTCGGATAGACGTGGACGTTCAGATTCCGATCTGATGTAACTTTCCGGCAAGCTAGAGTACGGGACTCCGGAAGACATAACTTCTGCATCCATTTTATATTTTCAGTGACTAAACGAGGTAGCTAGCTTCGACAAGGTGAGCGACAATGGGCACGGACATGAGCCCGAAGCTTTTTAAAGCGGAACTCAAGGTTACCACATGTTTTGACTTTTGACATTTTTAATGGGAAACTCCATTTAATCCTTAAGGTTTTAGAAAATATCAAAATTTTAAATATCTTTTGAAAATAATTTTTTTCATCCTTAACTTTTTCAAAACTTTTCGAATTAGTCCAAATCGTTAGTCAACTGACGGTCAACAATGACAGAATGCATAAAAATATATTTTTATCCATGATGATTGTTAGTAGCACTAAAATTACCTGATAAGCACTCATAAAATAATAAATTTATAAGTGAAATTATTTAAAATGTCTTCAACTTTGAGTTATTAAATTACAATTTAATTTAAACAACTTTATTTATTTTGAGGATATTTTTATCGAAATATCCTCATTTGTAGCTGATTTTTTTAGTGACGTAGGTCTGAATGTCTTTTACATAAAAAGATTATTTTACCCTTCTCGCTTAAGCTATCTGTTACTATTGATTGTCAGTTGACTAACAGTTTTAACTATTTTGAAGAGTTTTGAAAAAATTAGGGATAAAAATAGTTGTTTCTAAAATATGTTTAAAATTTTGATATTTTTCAAAACTTCAAAGACTAAAATGATTTTTTTTTTTTTTAGATAAACTAAAATTCATTAAAGAAACGACCCTCGTGAAGCGTTAGAAATTGGAAAAATACAAGAAATATTAACATGATGCCAGCTGAAGTTCTTTAAAGATGATAAGACTAAAGAAGCTAAATCATATGCCAAGCGATTTCCAACTTTAGAAATGGCTTAACACTTATAGACATTAATCTCTTTACACAATGCCTTAAACATTACTCACAAGTATGTCGGAGTCCTTACGGAAACATATAATCGAACAGACCTGGGACACAATATTTACTGCATCAACTTACACTTTTGCAATCTTGCGACAAAGGGATTTCGCCATAATCAGACCTTCCCACAATGCTAAAAACTCACCAATTCAGGGGGAGAAAGAACCTCTAACAAGTTTCACAATTGCAACAATAACAAAGCCTCTAGAATCTCTGATAGCAGCCCTCACCCTAGCCACCTATAAACCAGACCTGACAGCAACATTGGTATTTAATTTTAGTTCACCTTCCTTTGAGGGAATCTAAACTACAAGCCTCTTGATAAGAGTATTTTAAGTGAAAATTTAGACCTCAAAATCTATATTTTTATCATTGTTCTCGAGTGGTTTTTTATTTTTTATTTTTTTATGTGTTTTGCAGGGAATAAATTTCTAAATGGTGTGTAAACTTAATTAGAAAGGATTCAATGTGAAATCAAGTCAAAAAAGTGTTGAGTTTGGGTTTTGTGAAAAAAGTAGCATAATCGTGGATTTTTAGGATTGAAAGATGGGTTAACTTGTGAGAGCTCGTGCAAAGACATCAGTTTGATTTATATGGAATACAACATCTTAAATTAAAGCTAAAAATGTTTAGTTTCCAAAGCAACTGACGGTTCGTGAATTAAAGGTCCATAAAGAAAAATATGATCATTTTAGTGAATAAAGGTTAAAGTCGGTGTGCACACCAGTGTACTTACTTACCAATCTGCATGCCAACAAGCACGTCCTACTGCCATGAGCGCACCTCTTAGCATGCCTAAGCCCACTTAAGCACTCAAGTGAGCATGCTGAACTGCTACAAGCGCGCTTTCTTGCGTGCTTAGCCGACCAGGTGCCTCGATAAGCACTAGACTTGAAAAAATGGTAGTTTTGAAATTTTCCAATCCAATTTTCATGCCCTAACCTTCTAGCCTTTAAGTACACTCAAACCACACTATTTTTAGTGGTTTTGAGGAGCTGAAAATGAGGCTCTAATGCCCCTTCTCTCATATTTGATTCTCACATCTTAAACATTTTCATTTCCTTCAAAATTTCACCCATCAAGACTATTCACACATACTTTGGAGAGAAAATTTTGCAAAAGCGGAAAAGAGTACGCAAGAGTTCGAACTTGAAAGAGAGGAGCTCCATGGATTCAAACTTAAAAGAGAGAGGTTCATGCATTGTTTTCTTAATTTTTTTTGTGTATTTGCAATTTTCCCATTGTATGTTTCCATGTAATTCATATTGTGTTAGGATGATGATGAATTTTGATATTTTATATAAATAAAGTTGATTATTATTGCTTAAAGATGATGTGTATGTTGAGTAAAGATTTTATAACTTAATACTTGTATGTGATTGACCATCATATACATTATTTGAACTTGTGTGTTGAGATAGGAAGGAATAGCATACAAAGTACTCGATAAAATGCCTACACTAGGTTAGGAAAAAGAAATAGGTCACTTGTGTGACAATTGGGTTGAGTGCTTGAATGATAGTTGGGTATCTCATCAAAATACTAATCCGACTTAGGTAGTATATTATCTTGAGCTTAATGAGTTTTCGTTATTCGATAGTCATCGGAAGATAAGTGTTGGTGGACGAGAGTATGTTCGATGCATTATTAGAAGAAATTTATTAAGAGAATTAGTGATACACTAGCGACAAATGCAACTGATAAATTTTCGATATTTTGATAATTAATTTCTATATCTAAGTGAAATCTGAAATCCTAAAACATTTTTATTTGTTTTTATTTGTTTATGAAAATGTGCGTTTGCTGTAGACTACATAATTTTTGTTTATATTGGGTTAATTCAATGTTATGACTTAATAAATTATGTTATAACTTTAGTTTAATGTCATAACATACAAATTGTGTGTTATAATAAATTTAATGCGGAATACAAAAACAATAGTAAAGTAAATCAATGTAAAAACATTTTTAACGTAATTTGGTGTTATCCTACATCCACAAGGCCTTACTCAAAAAGATCAACTATTAATGAATATACAGATATAATTTACTTATCTTATCTAACCTAAGACTCTCTCTTAGAATTGACGCTAGATGAAGTACACATTCATTGATATTATTTCAGCAAGCTCCTTTTGGCTTCACAAGTGACAGCAGTTTGAAATTCCTTTAACTTATGAATCTGCTTCCTTTCTTTATGGCCCAACGTTTTATCGTCCTAATAAACACTTACTTTAGATTCTCTAGCCTTACAAGCCTAGTCTAGCACACAAAACTTAAAGAACAAGCCTCTCAAAGTGTTATAAAGAATATTACTTAATCTCTTAATGAATATGTATAGTTTTTTACACAACTTTTTCACACATAAAACTACCTAGAGTCGAGAAAACTCTAAGTCACTAATACATGCAGTTTGTAAGAAAAACTTTCTTATGTTCTACACTCTAAACTACATAGAAAGATGCATACATAAAATCTGCAAGCACTCAAATTTCTGCTTTCATGGAACGCACTGCTTGCTTTTCAAGAATCCTCTCTTGTGTGTACCCAACAGCTTTTCATTCTATGTCCTTATATAAACACATGTGCTGCATCTTGTCTATCAAGGAAGTAACCTAGAAACAATTCTAGAAAGTAAATAATAGATAATAAAATCTGCATTAATGAAAATCAAATCAAAGAATGAAACTTCCTTATTTTATCTCCATTGACCAAATGTATAAGGAAATAGCATCCTTACTCGTCCAAACTTATAAATTAGTAAAGAATGAAGTTTCCTGCAATATAAAACCTTAGTTGATAGCTAAAATACTTTCCATAACCATAGAAAGATATTTTTCAATTTACTCAAGTCAACAATAAATAAATTTCATTATAAAAAGATATTTTATTCAATATAAACCTATAAGGAAATTATATACTTTATTCATGGTAATAACAAAATTGAATAATCATATAATCACTCAATAAATCCAACAAAAATCATTAAAATGTGAATAAAGCACTTCTGAAATTATTCAGAAAACTACACTGGAACCTGCATTGTAAACTATTAGGAAAAATTCATTATAACATCTAAACTAATGTTGTAACATTGACCTGTATGTTATAACTCATACAATTATAACACATAATATAAACACACTACACTCCATGTAAACATATGCTTTCTATAAGTTTTGCTGCATAACCAAAGTCAATCATCAGAGTCATACAATAAAACTCAATACTATAAGATGCAAACTACATAAGACAATGATGTCATGTAATCAACTTCAATGCCATAAGATGCTAACTACAATGCACTACACATATGTACACTCACAGTTTATTTTTATTTAGGACTAGTTTGATAATCGATTCTTACGTCCTTATGAAGACGATCCTACAACCGTTATACATATATACATTAAGAGTTTATTTTTATCTATTAAGAACAAAAACGAAGGTATTTAAAGAGGAGAAACAATTAAATTCCAAAAAAAAAAACATTTAAAAAGCTCAAATCCTCACTAAGGGTAATCTCCACTAATAATCCACAATCCATGTAAACATCGCATTCATCCACTCAATTAACTTAGATCGTCATAATCAAAAGTCTCAAATCATGTAAAGAAGTTTATGGCTTCTCCTTAGTAAATATGTCCAATCAAAACATGCATAAAGACTTATTAATAAACACAAAGTAACTAGTCAATTGGTTATGGGTAGAATTGAAAAACAAAGAAATTTGAAAAATTTAAAGAAAAAATTTAAAAAATTTTTGAAATTTTTATAAAAACTGATAAAACGTTTTTCACCACCCCCAAACCTAAACTAAACATTATCTTTAATATTTCAAATGCAAAGATTAAACAAGAAAAGAGTGAAAAACAAAAATAAAAACAAAGAAAAAGGAACGAAATTATACGGATGGGTTGCTTCCCATCAAATGCCTTAGTTAACGTCTTGGCTAAACGTTCTTCTACCATTTTGTCAACCTAGCTCCCATGGGTAGGTGTGTCTGCACATTAATAGCCTCGATCCTCGATGCATATTTACTCTAGGATATTTTATCACGACCATTAAAGATATGCCCTTTATGGCATGATTTAGGATGAATTTTCATATGCTTGTGCCCATTTCACATTATGAGTCTCTTTTTAAAATATCTTCCTCTCTCATATGGATAAAAAAGGAATTTTCTTATTATAACAAAGAACTCATATGGGTCCAATGGTAGTTCTTTTATCTACTCTTCTTCTACCTCTTTGTTGTCCATATCAACCTCATAGCCATCCCCCTCTATTTGAGCAATCCGCTAGGCTCGAGTTCTTTGTAAATCATCTTTTTAGTATGAACCCTACTTGTTATATCACCATACTGCACATCCACCTTCTCTTTAATGAAGTCCTTTGGTTGATTGAGTGTCCTATCCACTAACTGGTGAGTGACAGCGGTAGGTTCAAACACCCCCAAACCTAGTTCATTGGATATGGATTGCTTTGTAATACATGGTATAGATTCAATTTGAGGCACCTCCCTAGGTTCTTCTTCTTGACTCAGGGTCTCTTCAATTTCAACTTCTTTATTATCTTCGACTCACTCATCGTTAGTAAAAGGTTTAAATATGAAAGCAAACTCTTTATTATAGCTCTCGGTGATCTTATGACTTTGGTCTTCCTCATTCTTTTATTCGTTTTCGCTACGCAAAGTTGCCAAATGTTCAGCTTGGTTCTCCAAGTTCTTGATGCTTTGTCTAGTCTCCTGTACGAAAGACTTAAACATCTCTTCAAGATTTGCTCTTTGCTTAGGGGGTTCTTCTTCATCCTCCTGTAGTTTGCTTTCCATCTCACTAGCTAAACTTGCAGGCGTTGTATTGAAGCTTATTATTCTTATCTTGAAGCCTATACTTCTTCTCGGAATTTGCCTAACTCTTCTTCAAGTTCCTTAAATGCAAGTCTTGTATTTATCGACAGCTACGGTGAGAGAAAGAAAGAGAGAGAGGAGGCTGAAGGGAGAGAGATAGACGGTGGTGACTAGTGGATGATAAAATTTATTTTCCATGATTAATTATTTTTTAAATTTAAATTTATTTTTTATTTTTTAGTTTTTAGTTTTTTATTTTTTTTAAACAAAAAGGGTGAAATTATTTTTGCCTTTTACATGGATTTACACTATTTACTATTAATTCTAACGGAGATTCACAAACAACAAGTAGGTTAATTGTAATAAAACCAAAAGGCTTGCTCCATTAGAATATAATTTCAAATTGGGTAGCTAAATTGTAATTTACTTAGTTATTTAATTGAGATTCAAAATCATTGGAACTCGCCTCGTACATTTCTTGGTTATAGTGAGCTATGCTCTTAAAAATAGAAAAAGGAAATTTTAAAATAAAAACTGAAAATAAAACAAAAATAAACTTAAAGCTAAAGCAAGTATTTCAACTCCCCGGTAATGGCGCCAAAATCTTATTCGTTAATTTTTTTAAAAACCAATTCATTTACACTTTGCAAGTGTACTAAGCGTTTTTTGAGTACAGTAGATAAACAAGGGTCGATCCCATAAGAAGTTTCAACTTACTACTTTAATTTTAAATTTATTAAATCCTAAACTAAAAATAAGTAAATCAAATAAATGAGGTTTTGGAATTAAATTGAGACTAAATTAAATTAATGCATAAAATTAAAATACGAAAAATTAATAATAAAAGGTTTAGTTAAGACATTTTATCTATCACTAAACAATCTCTCAATTTGTTATAAAGATTAATAAAGCAAATTCATGATAATATATGATGAAGACATTTGCGACAAGGTAATGGTCATACAACATGTCGCATTAATTCTTCTTTAGTTAATATACAAATCTCATGATATCTACGTAAATGCGTGTATTCCCAATTATAATATAGTATAGTGTCTACTTAGATTTAATAACAGGAATCTATTAAACACTAGAAGAATATGAACGTTACACAAATCCTGGAACATGGTGTCTATTCTAGATATTTATGAATTAATATATCTCAATTGGTTCGTAAGCAATTAATTGTTGCAAACTAAGAATATTACCATTTGGTGTACGGTTTATATTCTTACAACACAATCCTAAAAGTATGCTTATAAGGTGATAAATCAAAGAAACAAAATAAATAGGATAAAATTAAAATAGAGACATTAATTTCAATATACAAAACATAAAACTTTACTGAAAAGATAAACAAATTGAGTTCATATTTAAGATTTCAAGTTAGCCCTAACTAATAAACTAAATAAATAAAAATAAAAATAAAGAAAAGTTGAAACTGAAGTTTTCAGTCTTGTTCCTTTGCTTCTCTCTCTCTTCTAGAATGTGTTGAATGATGTGGAGAGCACTCATATTTATAGGCATAGGAGAACCAATATACCAAAAAATATTCCTAAAATATTCCAAGCATATGTTAGCTTTGAATTAAACGCAGCTGACACGTGGCGCCACCAGGTTGGTCAGCCTAGGCGCGCTCAGACTCACGCAACACACCGATCAACGACCATAGGCTCGCATTTCATCCACCAGGCGCGCTTATTCGTGTGCATGCTGCCACCTCAGCCGTAACTATACGCACATCACGCCAAATCCGCACCTGGACCACTCAGCTCCTCCTTCAGGCACGCTTACGTTTACGTGGCCGCACCTGATCAGCAAGCTCATGCCTCCTGTTGCCTCGTTGAAACGACAAGATGGTCCACGTTTCATGGAGAGTGCGTGGCAAATTACGTCTTGATGCACAACTTCTTAAATTTTCACTTTTTCTCAAAACATTCTGAATTTTTATAATTTGACCCCTATTTATTTGACATTTTGACCTTTATCTTTCGAGCTTTCTTCAAACTGGATCTTTGATTTTTTTGTATTGTAATTAATTTAAAAAAACTACCAATTCCATTCTTAAAACCTAAACACAAACACAAACACAAAAATACTAAACAAAATAAAGTATCAATTCCATTAAAAAATATAACATAAATAATAGATAAAATGAGTATAAAATAATAATAATTAATGATCTAACAAAAGAGAATGCTATTATCTGCAAAATTGAGATGACTTACAGGAGGACTACATTTGTTGCACTGACTACCAATTCTCTGCCATCATTTTTCGCTCATCTCAGACTACTTGACAAAGCTTTAGCATATAATGAAAACAAATAGGACGAGAAAGGACACCCTTGCTTAATACCCTTAGACGGTTTTAGGCTACCAACCTTATTTCCATTGATTAGGAATGAAAGATTAGACATTGTTAAGTAATCCACAATAAGAGTGATCCATATAGTTGGGAAATGCATTCGAACCAAACTTACTTCAAGGAAAGACCACTCGACTCTATTGTACGCCTTACTAAGGTTCAATTTCATTGCCATTGCTGCCTTTCTACCCGTTCTTCTATTGTTTATGGAGTGAATGAGCTGAATCACGACTATTATGCTATCAAAAATCTACCATCCTGGAACAAAAGCATATTGGTTTTGTGAGATTAGCAAGGGGAGACAAGTTTTTAACCTATTGGCAAACATATTTGCAACTAGTTTGTACATGACGTTCATTAAGATTATAGGCTTAAAATCCTTTAACTTTTCTGGATTCTTTATCTTTGGAAGCAACATCACATTTGTTTCTTTATAAATCTCAATGGAAGTGTCTCATTTCAAAATCTTGAAACATTCTCCAATGATTTCCTTTCCCACTATATCCCACATCTTCTGAAAAAATATCGCGTTAAACCGTCTGGACCTGGGGCCTTGGTTGCTTCCATTTCGAAGATCGTCTACTGAATTTCTTCTTCCTCGAAAGATCAGCTGAGATTTCTCTGCATACCCTCATCCAGCGTAGTATCAATGTGCGTACAAGCAACCTGGATATCTGAGGTAGAAGGATCAGATGAACCAAAAAGCTCACCAAAATACTAGTTTGTCAGCCTGGTAATACCCTTCACACTATCTGCAATACGACCATCATCCCCAATCAACCTTTCTATCACATTTCTTTTCCTTCTAGTGATAGCTCGACCATGAAAAAATTGAGTATTTCTATCTCCCGCTTGCGACCAATCAGTTCTAGCCCCTTATCTCCAATACGATTCTTCCCGAAACAAAAGCTGTTCTAGCTCTTCTTCCAGCTTTTTAATGACCTGCATACAACCCGGTCTAGATGCAATTTTATACAACCCTTCTAACCTGCTATACTTTGCTTTAATATTTTTACGAAACAAACCAAACTTCTCTTTACTCCAATTTACGAGGTTATCGGCATAACACATAAGCTTTATCTTAACACTGCTATACGAAGGATACAAATTCGTCTTAGCCCATTATGATTTTACTACCTCAATATAGTCATCCTTCTACAGCCAGAATGCTTCAAATTTGAAGCTTTTATGATGCGGAGATTCATTTTTGAACCCTTTTATAAACCTTAAAAGGATTTGGCGATAATTTGATCCATTGAAACCTAAATTCTCCACCTTAATCTACTAGAATCTGTCCCTCCATCTTGCATCAGCTACAAAACAATCTAGCTTTTCCTGTATGTTTGTTGCTCCGTCATTCCTATTATTCCAAGTGAAGAGAGAACTTGAGCTTCCTATATCGTTCAACTCACAATCTTTCAGAGCCATCCTAAAGTTTATCACCCTCCCAATCACCCAGTCAAAGCCTCATTCATTTTTACACAATCTTAACACCTCATTAAAATCTCTGATTACTACCTATGGAAAATCATTAGCCTTACTTAACCTCCTTAGCAACTCCCATAAGTCAACTCGTTATGAAAGGTTTGGGTTCCCATAAACCTAATAAACCTCTAAGCAAAACTATTATCATCTACCACTTTTACATCTATATGACCTGCTAAAAAAGATAATATCCAAACGTTAATATTATCCATCCATATAAGGCCTAGAGCTCTGCTATTACCATCATTATCCACAAAAAGAGAATTTACAAACCCTAGCTTCTACTTTAGATTGCTACTTGTGTCACCCTTTAGCTTAGTCTCACATAAAAAAAATTAAACTATATAAGTGTTTTTTTTATTACCCTTTTCAAGTTATTGAATGTACGAGTATTCCCCAAACCTCATACGTTCCAATATAGGTAACTCATGATGATCGGTAGGCTTGAATTTCAAAGTCCGTTGTTTCATGGACAATTTCCATTTCAGACTCTAGTGCTTACTTAGACTTCTTAGTACCCGAATCGTCATCCCCTTTGAACACTAATTTCTTCCCCTTATTTTCTACACTTGGATTCCTTTGCTTGAGGTCGCCCTCTTGTGCATTTGAGTTGGTGGGATCAATGCCCAATCACTCACTCCAATAATTTTTCATACCGAAAAGTTACCCAGATTGCCTTTTTTGACCCAGCCAAGTTTAGTAATAGCCTCCTTTTTAAAGGTTAATGAATATCAATCCTTCCATTTGCTTAAAGAAAAAGTCCTCTACAGTCCTCTAGTAACTTCACAATCTCAACTCTCTCACTTGCCATTTTTCGAGCCATCCTCATATTCATGCACACCAATGGTAAGTTATAAAATTGTATCCAAATCTCTATTTTGTTAAACTCCAGCTTTGACATGTCCCTTATTCCTTGAGGTACTTCAAGCGCCAATCAGTGATTGTTGAAATGCAACGGTCCCCTATTCCATATCAGGTTTTGATCTTCTTTCCTTTCAAAGTAAAACATGAAAATATTATGGCCAATTGTCTCAACCTCCCATTTCCCTATCGTACCCCATAACTTTTCCATTACCTCTATAAAAGCTTCTCTGTTGATTCTTTTTGGTGAAAAAACCTTCCCTGCCAAATAGTGACTAACATTTTCAAGCCCCTCTTCTTTGTCATCCATTTCTATTTGACATATAGCCCCTTCTATGTCAGATAAAGATAAAGCTTGACAAAGTTTTGCTATTTCCTCCGAGTCCATAATGTTGTCGTTCTATGTTACTAACCAAAAGAAACTAGTGAAGAAGATGAAGAAAGATGAAAAAACCCTAAATTTTGAATAAGAACTTGCTCGCCTACGAAACTCACTGGATATGACTACCCTACTCTGTCTTTTCAAAGTAAAGCATGAAGGGAAGCACTCTTAAAAGGAGTTTTGAATTTTGACACTTGTTACCATAGTTCGTGACAATTAGACATATGACTAAATTAGTCTCCTAATCGATGATTTGTTGTTACTATTTTGATCAATAATTTTTTGTTAGTAGCTCGCAAGGTTGAGCAAATTAAGGACATAACTGACCCATATGTCATCACTTCCTCGTTTTGTCCACAGGTCATCATTTTTATTTAATTGAATGGAGGTCCACGTTTTCATTGATGCTTAATGGAGGAGGTTGGTGTACTCTGTTAAAAAGAATAATGCTAGACTTCCCAAGTTTTATACCTAAATTCTTGCTTAAAGTCCAAATGATGTGGTATGTGAGTTATTAATATTTTATTAACTAAAACATCTCCAATGCTCTCATGAATTATGTTTTGGAAAAAAGTGTTATATCATCGATGTCAAGAGATTTGCTTCTTACATGACACATGTATCATTTGATATCCAATCAAATTGAAAAATCGCTCTCCAATATTTTCATGTATTTTTATTTAATGTCTCAATGTATTTCCATTTAATGTTTCCATAATTTTCATTTAATGCTTCCATTTTTTTTTAATTAGACTTGAAAATTAGAATTAAATAATTATTAATTTGCTAACATAACTATCTAACATACTCTCTGAAAACAGATAGTCATGTTGATAATATTTTTTTTTTTTTTCGTGTCACACATTAATGAGTGATAATTGCATTGGAGATGTCTATTTGCATTTAATGTCTATTTATCCTAGGTGACATGTAATTTTTTCATAATTTATGAGAACATTAGAAATGCTCTTATCATGTTTATAAGATATTAATAATTTAAATGTCATATTATTTTGGCATATATTTAGACAAAAATTTTGAGAAGTCTAGCATTACTCCGTTAAAAATGGAGGCTTGCCTCCTACACTACAAATTCTCTAATTTTTAATTTTATTTTTTATTCAATTTAATTTAATTTTTTTAATTATTTGAATTTTGCTTTTTAATTTTTGTATACAGCCATTCTTTATTCATATTTATTTAATTATATGTATTTTTCATTCATTTTTATCATTATATTCATTTCCATTTAATTATTTTTCTTTTTATACGTTGTCCTTTAAAATGATATATTTGATTATTTTCTTTTGGTGTTTTTATTCAAGGTAATTTCTTGACATTTTCAAAATCAAACTTAGTCAATTGAGTGGAATCACGAAACAAATTAAATCCAAAGGGTTAAAGTGTAGAATGGTGATATGTTTTCATTTAAGTGTCTCTGAGCAAAACTCCAGGGCGATTAGTGAAATTTCCCCTTTCAAAAAATTAAAAAAAAAAATCACAGGTCGTTATGTCCTCGTTTTGTCCCTGCAGGACCCAATAAATTCGTCTCTGTTATCAAACAAATGAAAATAAAACAAAGAAATAAAATGAAGTTAAATAGGGAGAGAGAGAGAGTGAATAAGAGAAAAGCAAGTTTACTTATGCTTGGATATCATTCAATTGTCAACAGATTAATCCCTATTTATAGGCACATGAAGTCGGCAAAAATAAAGGAACTTTGCTTCATCACGGAGCATTATACACCGCCCGCAAGGCCAATCAAAAAACTTGGTAATTATATTAAGGGTGAATTCTAAAAGCCCCCAACTTTTACATGAAAATAAAAAAAACATCCCGACCTTTCGAAAATAAAAGTTTTGCACCTTGCTATTAGAAATTTCATTTGAAAATAAAAGCTTTAAGAAGAATGATTGATGGTGAAACAGATGAAAAGTGTAATGACAGAGTGCAAAACTTTTATTTTCGAAAGGTCAAGGTGTTTTTTTTTTTTTAATTATTTTCATGCATAGTGTATCCTATAAGCTTAAGTTTTAGGATCTAATAGTAATTAACAACATGCATTCACCTATGATTCATGCATGGTGTTACAAAAACGTAAAAGTGATTTAAATATTATTTTTTTTATCCTTATTATGAGCAATAACGACAGTTATGTGTAATAGTAATTATATTAATACAAAATGGAGTGTTTATAAAAATTATTATAAGATTTAGATGGATAAGATTTATAATATGTTAATTCACATCTTACATTACAAAATCATATCGGTGCAATTACCGGGAATTCTTGCTAGAATGAAAAGACGAATCTTTTGAAAATATAGAACCGTTTATGCAACACACAACTGTCTACCCAATTGGCATGTCCGAGGTCAATTCAAATGCAGTGTAACAGTCCTCACAATTCACAAACATGCACGAAGATTCTTCATAGGAGGAATGTTCAGCGATGATTGGAGAAATTTTTCAATGCAGTGTTTTGAGATCAGAAGGTCCAGCCCAATTTTCTGTTATGTGAGAATATGTACTGAAACTATGTACCTAGTACTTGGTATCTTCCATGGCTTCCAACGAAGTAGGCTAAGCCCAATTCTCACAGGCCGAAAACCATAAACGTGGAAACCCAAGTCAACTGACTTTCAAAAAAGAAAAGCTCAGACTTGGCTTGCGGTTTTCACCACTGACCAGTCAACAGTCAAACACCACCACCACTCGCTTTCCTCTTTCATTTTCCCGGAAAATTTCAACACCCAACAACAACAAAAAAGAACTCCTTAAATTCACTTCCAACCCACCAACCCACCAAACATTTTACCGGCACCCAAACAGCGGAAAGAAAATAAAGAACAAAAATGGAAAACTCGACCCAAGAATCCCACCTCAGATCCGAAAACTCCGTCACCTATGATTCCGCCTACCAACTCTACGCCATGGCCGTCTCCTCCTCCTCCGCCTCCTCTTCCCGGCACCACCGCATCGCCGTCGGGTCCTTTATCGAAGACTTCAACAACCGCGTTGACATCCTCTCATTTGACCCGGACACCCTCTCCCTCAAACCCCACCACCCTCCTCTCTCCTTCGACCACCCCTACCCCCCCACCAAGCTCATGTTCGGCCCGTCCTCCGCCGAACTCCTCGCCTCCTCCGGTGACTTCCTCCGTCTATGGGAAGTCCGTGACTCGACCGTCGAGCCTGTCTCCGTCCTCAACAACAGCAAAAGCAGCGAATTCTGTGCCCCTTTGACCTCCTTTGATTGGAACGACGTCGAGCCGAAGCGGGTAGGCACTTCAAGCATCGACACGACTTGCACTATATGGGACATAGAGAGAGGAGTTGTTGAAACCCAATTGATAGCTCACGACAAGGAGGTCTATGACATCTGCTGGGGAGAGGCCAGGGTTTTCGCTTCGGTGTCTGCAGATGGGTCAGTGAGGATATTTGACTTGAGAGACAAGGAACACTCAACGATCATCTATGAGAGCCCGCAACCTGACACCCCTTTGCTTAGATTGGCGTGGAACAAGCAGGACTTGCGGTACATGGCCACTGTTTTGATGGACAGCAATAAAGTTGTAATCTTGGACATCAGGTCGCCAACCATGCCTGTGGCGGAGCTGGAGAGGCATAGGGCCGGTGTCAATGCCATTGCTTGGGCTCCTCAGAGTAGTAGGCATATATGCTCTGTTGGGGATGATTCACAGGCTCTTATTTGGGAGTTGCCGCCCATGGCTGGGCCTAATGGGATTGATCCCATGTCTATGTACTCTGCTGGGGCCGAGATTAACCAGCTCCAGTGGTCTGCTGCTCAGCCTGATTGGATTGCTATCGCCTTTTCGAATAAAATGCAGCTTTTGAAAGTTTGAGGTTTGTTCTGTTCTGTTTTTGTAGTGGTTTGATTGATTTTGTAGAGTGTATTGACATTGATGTACATATTATTGAAGAATTTGTGGAATTTCATTAGGTGTTAGTTCTTGGTGTGTTTGAAGTAAATTATCGTGTTATTATTAGGATCGATTGAGTTATCGTATGGATTACAGAATAGTGAATAACTAAGCAACTAACCAAAACTAGAAACAAATAAATGAATATGTATCACGACAAATGAAAGATATAAAGATTTCATGTGGTTAGAATAAAGTGTATGTCCATGGGTCAGATTTCGAAATATACTTCCCCTTCTATTAATGAACTAGTGTGCAAACAAAATTACTGCTCTTAAGAGAAGCAACTTAGGAATTATTACAATGACTGTTAACAATAAATGTCTCCAAACTCAGGAGAATGAGGTAGACTGTTTGACGGATTGAAAAACGAAGGTCCTTTGAATGAGAAAAGGTAGTTGAAAATTTTTTTGGTCTTCTTTTCTCTATTGGCTGCTACGAAGGGTTTGTAGTTTCTAGCAAAAAAGGCATTGTTCCCTTTGATGAAGATAGATTTGTTCATAAAAGGAGACAGCTTGGGTTATTTAATGATGGAAGCTAGAGAAGAATACATCATAAATGTTAATTAAAGTAGTTCCTAAGTAACTGAAGTTCTACGCTGAAGCAGTTGGCGTGGGCTTCTAATGGTGGAGTCATGGTGTACCTTCCTTGTGGACTGGAGACGGATATTGTTAGATTTATAAGCCATGAGGATCCAATCTATGTAAGAGGGTTAGTTTGGTCAGTTGAAAGTTTTTATAATCATAAAATTATGATATAACATGGCGTTTGTGTGTAACACGTGGGTGTGTAAAAACAAAGAAAGAAAGTGGCAGGTGCAACTTGAGAATTAAAGATTGTGCAGTTGCAAAGAGAGAATAATAATAATAATAATTTTTTTTTTTTTAAAAAAAAAAAAGAGAGAAAGAAAAATAAATTTTGGGTTCTTTTTCTCATTTATACAATCTCTGTTCTTGAATCTGTTAGAAACAGAGAGTTCTCAGGATGTGGTTCTACTAATTCTAGAGTTTGAGAGGATTTATTGTGGTGATATTGTTCTACATTTTCTCTTTAGTTAGTGGTTAGTATTTTCCACCTATTATTTGGTGAAATTAGCGGAAGTATATTTTAGAGTGTGACCCAAAGACATAAACTTTACATCGAACCACTTAAATCTTTGTATCAGACATTTATATGTTTGTTTGCTTAATTGTTAAAAGAAAACCCTTGTCCCATTGAGATTCACCTAAAAAAAAGAGGGAAGTTATTTGATGTTTATGATCCGTAGTTCCATACTATTGCCTAATTGATTCAAATAGTTATAAATGCTTTGTATGATTAAGCGGACTTACTTACCATTTTTAAATTGCTAACTGATAAGAAATATGATTGTCCTAAATGTCACCTCACTTTATCCAATCAGTCTTATGCTGAGCATGCCTGTAAAATTTCTTTTCATGGTCTTGTCATTGTTTTCCTTTTCCTCTCCTGTGCTTGTATGATTGTAATTTGGTTATGGTTTAGCTTCTAGTTTCTGTGGACCTGCACCTATGAGGTGGGATGGGGATGAAAGCTCTATTTATCTATTTTATTGTTGATGAATACTTCAGATAAACTAGTATATGAAGCAGGATGAGGAAAGCCAGCCCCTCTCCACCCAGCCCCACCTAAAGTAGAAAATGGGGTCTCAAAAAGTAAATGTGAGGCAGCGTGAGGAGGAACACCCCTTCCTGTTGCCATTTCTGCAATTTTGATCCACACAGCTAGTATTTGTTTTATAATAGTATACAAACTTTAGGCCTTATCATCTTTATAAACTAGCTTTTAATTCTTGTGATGTACTCTCTGATAGGATTGACTTATGGTTAAGTTGCTTTGTTTATAACATCATACAAATGTTGTTTAAGACAATATGAATATTGTTCCTTAAGCAATCTTTTGATCATAAAATTTGTTTGTTTACTTAAAATATCTTGTGTTTTTCCCTTTTTGCAGATCCCCTGATTTGGTTTTGTAAAGATATAAAGCCTAGTAGATGTACTCGAGAAATTATTGTAACTTGGACAAGCAAGTGTAGCTGGTTATATTGAAAGTGCCCTGCATTCACTGGTGAGGGATTAACTTTCTTTTGATTGAGGTCTGCTTGTGTTGTATTACATACTTTGATTGGTGCAGTCTAAAGCATATGATGAACCTTATCCTATAAAAAAAAAAGGTATATTATGAACCTTTCAAGAGTAACGCTTTCGAAGTAGTAATTGGTACAGTTTTAGAATCTGGTCTAATCCAACGCGACTGCCTTTTTTCGGTTTCTTTGTTCTTTTTCTACATCTCCCAATCATAAGTTCAATTGTGTCCAACCTGTCCAAAAAAAAAAAAAAAAAAAGTTCCATTGTGTCTATAGTTTCTACAATGGTGACTAAGTTGTACTCAGTAATGCTGTAGGATAATAGCTATGTTAATTAACAGTCTAATAGTGGGTGCAAAATTTCATCACAGGAACTGATTTGCAACTTAAATTTTGTTAGTGTAGCTAAATTAGTCTTGGAGCTGCTTGCTCATCTTTCTATAAATCAAGAAATGTTTGATCTGATTTTCAATTAATCCTCTACAATACTGAGGTTCTATGCACCCTAGCATGCATTGCTCTCTTAAGATACATGCCCTTTGTATTACTACGAAAGTAATTGATGCTTCATTTGATCTCCTTTTAGACCTTAGATGATTGATTGTCAAAAAGACGGATTCGCCCAATTTTATTTCCATTAATTTTTCTAGGCATTTTAGCATTAATGGAGTTAAATGGTTTCTCCAGTCTCCATCTTTTGGTTCCTGAAGATACATATTGTTTTCCATAAGCGAACTTACGGGTTTGGTTCACTGGCCGAAATTTTCAGATCATCACACCTGGGGTCACTTCTTTAGCGGGGAGAGATACTAAAAAATGAGCCAATTTCTAGATAAAAAAAAGGATATATTTTCTTTTATATTTTCGTGTTTAAAAAATAGTAATTGTTCACCATCGCTCAAGTATAATTTAGAAATAGAAAATATTCATTCAACTTAACGATGATTTATGATCCCGTTACGAATTTTAAAAAGGTAGTATTTACCTGATTTTTCTACTTAGCTTACGATTGCAAATTGGGCCAAAACATTGGACTCGTTGATGAAGCATCTCAAAAGCATAAGCTAATAAAACTGGTCTCGTTTCTTGGTCCTGGATGTTGGGGGTGAAATGTCTCTTGCAAGATAATAGTTAGTCCAGAAGAATTCTATACAGCCAAGACAATTAGAATTGATAATAGAAGGTGGTATCGAAATACACGGAAGATAAGTAGCCAAAATTTCTTGGTGTAGGACAACCTTCAAGCGTAGAAGGTCGATTTATAGCCAACTGAACATACATTGCCAATAATACTGCTATTATTTATAGCTAAATTTCATGTATTTTTTACGGATGTATACACCATTCATGTGAACCTGAGTTCATGAAACATATAGATGGATCAATTTTCTTGACGAGCGCTTGCTTGATGCAACATGTTGATCATTTATATCATGAACCATCTATACGGAAAATATTATAGATTGCTTGACAAACTTGGAAGATTATTTCAAAGTTGGAAAACTTTTGATTGTCGAATTTTTTGTTTGAAATTCTCCTTCAACAGCTGCTCCTTCTCAGCTACGCTGTGTCATATTTTATTAATTTTGTTTGATGTGTGTACATTTATTTACAAAACACCACTCAACGTGGTTGCGTGTGTAACACTTGTAATATTTTCTTTCTCTGGATGTGAGGAAACGCTCCCTTTATAATTTATATTTATAATACATGTGTTACAAGATTAATCTAAAATTAATTAATTCCATCTTTGGCACTTTAATTGGTGGAAGAAGGAATATTATGTCATGACTCATGATGTAAAATAATCACTCACCAATCCCATTACAATATAATAAAAGGTGACATATATTGAGCATACAAAACAATCCATTATAATTCATGGAAAGATTTGCAAAACTATAGTACAGGGATTTCAATGGTCACACGACTCACACCCGTGACCCCACGGAATCGAAAATTCAAAAATATAAAAGAACATATAAATAAAGAGTAATGCTAGTCTTTCCAAATATTTTGTCTAAATTCGTATTAGCATGTGAGTCGTCAACATCTTATAAATCATGAAATGATGTAATAATTAATAGGATATTGATAACTTATATGTTATATCATTTGAGAATAAATTTAGATAAAAAATTTAGAAAACCTAGCATTACTCATGAAAGAAATTTATTCCCTGATAAAACCAAGCAGATAATTAGGACTTGATCAATCAATATACTTTTGGACCCTTTGAAGATTAATTATATTTAAAGGTTACCAAACCGGATTCCCCCAACTTTTCATCCATCAATTTCTTTAGGCGTTCTGACATTGATGGAGTTAAATGATTGGTCCAGTCTCCCACCTCACCTTTCCTAAAGAATATTTTGTTTTGTATGTCAGTATGAGCCAGCTTACCAGTTTGGTTCACTTCCAAATTTTTAAGGTTGTCAAAACTGCAAAAATTTGATATTTCTTCCACCACACCTTGGGCCTCCTCTTCCTCAGTGAAAGGACATCCCAAGAAATCAGCCATTTTCCTAAGATAAAAGTTGATATCTTTTTTTAAATCTTCATATGTTAAGAAGAGTACCTTGTTTGGTTTCTCCAAACTGGTCTTCCTATACCCTAACACATGATCCCAACTTGGTCCAAAGCATTGGATTCCTTGACAAAGCATCTCAAAAGTTTCATCCATAGGAACCGGCTCCATCACTTGCCTTCGAAATTCCGGGGCGAAAAGTAAGGTAGAGACGAATTGATCCAAAGGGTTTCTACACAAGTAAACAATGCGGCAATTCGAGTCGATGATGGAAGTTGGCAGTGAAGGATAGGGGACATGAGTCGCCAAAATCCTTGGCTCAGGAAGATTTTCAAGAACAGAAGTTCGATTTTGCCCATATATTTGTAGATCCAAAAAGTGTACTACGTCATGTGGTTGTGAAGTAGTCAAGGGGCTATTTTGTAAAGTGTAACGTGACCGGTTTACAACGGCAAAAGCTAGAGCTTTAAGCCAAGTAGTGCCTGATTTTGGAAAAGTGGCTAGTATTATATCGGTGTCTTTAGCTTGGAAGTGTTTTTGGAAGGAGTAGACGCCATGGAAGTATCTTGCTTCCAACCAAAACCCTTGGTAATAATGGAGATTAGGTAGATCCCAGCTTTTGACTTTAGGGAGGCTCAAGAGTAGTTCTTGTTCCTCCTTTTTTTCAGGGTTTTCGACGTCCTCCATGCAAATGAATTCGTAAGAAACTCAGTTGGAAGATTTATTGTCTTTGTGGGAGGGGACGTGTGCAACTATTATTTTGATGCATTATTTATACCATACAGGTCGCATGTTACTCGGGTTGTATTGTTGTTTGATTCACAAACTCTCATTTTCTTCCGGGATGGAATGAAAGGACTGAAATTGAAATTGGAGGGCCAAATATAGAACGTAAGTGATTAATGTGTAGTCGAAAATCAATTTTATTTATATCAAGTTTGAAGCCATTATTAGAAACTCCTCAAATAATCAATGCCATAGAGCTACAGTGGTGTGAGTTAAAGTGTAATGGAAATTTTTTTTGAAAATTTTCATCAATAAATAGGCTACAATTGTAATGGAATTTTTTCAAAAAAATTTTCATCAACTAATAGAAAGCAATTAAAGGGGATTATTATTGGAAATAGATTTCAATAATAATAATTATTATTATTAAAAATTATATATCTTTAAATCACCATTACGGTTTGCAACAATTATTTTAAAAACATTGCTTTCATAGCAGCTAACTCTCATATTATTCAAAATCCTCTTCTCCATTAACGAGATTAAGTCTTCAACCACCGAAGCATTGGAGATCAATGATTAAGTAAAGGTTGATTGTGAATCAAGTTAATAAGAGAAATTAAATTCGTAAAGTTATTTTCTCTATTAGGATAAGCGGAAGAGGTAAATAAATCTTATACATTACCTTAATATATTATGTGTTCAACTTTAGAAAACATTTTGATCGGTTCTTTTAACCAATCAAATAAAACCTTTAATTTTTGTTACGTTTCATTATTTTTTATTTAAATAATTTTGTATCCTTAAATATATGTCTTTTTTACATCGTTCAATTGTATAAAAAAATATTATCTTCCTATTTGAAAAATATGATATGTTTTATTAAAAGTATTTTTCCGTATTTGAAAAGTATGATATGTATTGTAACCGTAATTGCAATGAAAACGTTTTGATTTATTTGTCCGTAGTTCATTTAATTATAATAGCCTAAACACCAGGATTACGGGTTTCATAATTGCATCGTATTGAACCAGTTGGAATATTTATTGTTGCGTAACATTAATTGTATTGGCCCCACACTGGGATTATAGGTGCTGATTGTATTGGCTCCACATTAGGATTATTGGTGTAAATTGTATTAGCCTCGCATTGGGATTATAGTTGCTAATTGTAATGACCCCGTACCGGAATTACAAATGTGAATGATATTATGTGACATGAGCCACTTCAATTTTATTTAAATTCATATATGAAATGTTTTCTGTTATTTTAACTTGAGTTCAAATATTGAATGTTTTACATATCATATTGTTAAATATGTTATTGACTTCAGTTTCGAAAATCGAATATTTTTCATATCGTATCATAATGTTTTCTATATCGTATTGTTAAATATATTATTGGTTTTAATATATTTGCAATTATTACAGTTGCCATGAGATTACAGTTTTATTTTTACTGTAACGTTACTTTATAAAATTACAATATTTCTTTTTGATTATATACTATATTGTAATGTATAATATTTACTTATTAAGTTGACGAATTACCTCTCGTTTTTATTATTTTTATATATTAGTAGGTTTTATTTCTCTTGAAAGGTAACTTTGGGTTATTGATGTCACTTGAAGAAGGATTTCGGTTCTATTGTTGTGGTTATATCCCTTCCTACTTTTAAAGAACTATTTAAGTTTGTATTAATGGTTAGGATTTAAATGTAAGGATTGATTTGAATGATCGTGAATTTGAGTTGTTTAATACTTTTATTGAGATGTTGAGATCAATTTATGTTATTAAATTAAATATTTTATGCAATGTTTTATTAATTGAATTTTAGTTTTGAAGATTTAAGTGATTGATTGAATATTGCGTTATATTGATTTTTATGGCAAATTAGGGTGTTACAATTTTGCTATCAGAGTTTGGTCGATTATGTAGACTAAGTATGATTAATATGATCTTAGTTGACTTTGTAGACTAGAAATTGATAATGTGTGAACTTGGATGAATTCTTTGCAAGGACAATTATGATATTGAACTACTTATAGTGAGAGGAATGTGATGCTTTTTGGTTCATTGTGGTTTTATACTTGAGACTGGGTTATGATTTTGTAAAATTTATCATTTGAGCTTAGATTAACGCTGGTTGATTTTATAGAATTAGGAAATTTAAGTCTTTCTCGTGTTTCTTTTCTTGAAGATAGTTGATCATAAAATAGATGGTTTACCAATTCATTATTTTATTTTGTTTTATTTTATAATGTTACTATCGTTTATACGTTTTACCTATGCAATAGGAGTATGGCATGTGGAAATCAAGGAACTACTAGTGGTGAAAACTCAAGGGGCACTTAAGGTGTGAGCGAGAGAGCTAATCCTACCATTTGCCAATTGTCCAAGAAGTGATTAATCAGGAGAACTTGGTAGTAAGATTGTTGGAGCAACAAAATAGGTTACTTGCAGAGATGAATCGTGGTGGCAATGCTTCTTAACATGGAAAAATTGCAGGAGGTTAGGACAATGCTGCAAATGGGGGGACTGTAAGAATTTTAGAGCGTTTTAAGAAATTAAGGCCACTAGCTTTCAAAGGAACCATAAACCCTATTGCTGCTAAAGCTTGGTTGAAGCAAATTAAAAAGATTTTCACTGTCATAGGCAGCCTAGTTGAGCAAAAAGTGCTTGCTTCCTTTATGCTTGAAGATAAGGCAGATCATTGGTGGGATGCTACCTCTCGAATTTTGAGGACTACCTTGGAAGAAAATACTCATATCACTTGGGAAATGTTCACAAGTGCTTTCAATGAAAAATACTTTCCAGATTTAGTTTATTTCAAGATAGAAAGAGACTTTCTCAACCTAAGGCAAAACAAGAAGTCTGTGGCGGAGTACGAAGAGCAATTTACCTTTTTATCTAGGTTTGCAGCCAAACTTATTCCAAGATGATGAAGTTAAGGGTAGGTATTTCCTTGATGGGTTGCATTCTGACATTCAAAGTAAGGTAGAGGTCCTCAAATTGAGCTAATATGCAAACATTATAGATCGAGCTATGATTATAGAGAGGTCTTTAGAGTAGTATAAGAAGGCTCAGGAGGATTATAAGAAACACAATCATTAGAAAGGATCACGAAATGGAAGTACGATTAAGTCGAGTTTTCAGTTTAAAAAGCACAACAACAATGACAACAAGAATAGGCATAAAGGTTCCGGTAACACTACCTCTCAAGACAAGTTCCAACCTTGTCAGCATTGTGGCAAGAAACAGCCCGGAGAATGTTACTTGATTATTAGAGCTTGCTTTGGATATGGACAAATTGGGCATATGCTCAAGGACTGTCCAAAGAGGAGTGCAAACACCACTAACACATCAACAAATGAACATCAGAGGAAGAAATTAAAGACTCAGGGCAGGTGTTTGCGATTACTGAGCATGATGAATTGACATCTAATGACGTGGTGTCAGGTAAACTAATCCTATTCTCTAGAAAAGCTAAAGTGTTATTCGATTATGGCGCTACACATTCTTTTAACTTTCATGCTTTTACTACTTATGCAGATAGATTAGTGGAACCATTAGATACATCTTTATCTATAGCTACCCTATGAGTGATAGCATGGTGATAAGTTATGTCTATAGATCTTGTTTGATCACTTTTGGCAAGAGGGAGTTCTAAATGGATCTTTTACCTTTGCAAATATATAACATTGATGTTATCTTAGAGATGGATTGGTTAGTAACTTACCATGCTAGTGTTGATTCTTTCTTTAAAGAGATTGTATTTTATATTCTTAGGGAAAAACAATTTTGAATTCAAGGAAAACAAAACTCTTACAATGGTTTGATTTCTGCTCTGAAGGCCACAAAATTGTTGGTGAAAGGCTCCACACGCAATTTGAATAGCTAATCAAATTAACAAATAAATTTCTCATGATTGAAAAACAATCTTGAGAACTATTTCCTTTCTGAGGGCAACAAAAGATAACAAAAAGGGTAAAAGCAAAAACCTTCCAATTGACAATTAAAAGGGAAACTAAATCAATTCACACCTATCAAACTTAAAAAATGGTTACCATCTAGTCGTTGCCCCTCTAACAACTACAACTTAAACCACAACGTAATCAAATCCCACTATCATGTTACACCCTAAAAGTTTTTGTCAAAGAATGGCGAATACCAAAAAACCAGTTGCTACACCACAAATATGTTTAGGAGCTTTCTATATTCATCAACCTTCTGTCATCTACACTTCAAAGTAGAATACATTTAACCAGGTTATAATGTTGGCTAAAAGGTGCTACAATTTCTATAGAACAAACCTTTCTACCATAGCATTTACAACAACATGAGCTTTACATTTAGACTCCAATAAATCTTCTAGCTTTTTAACTGTACTAGCCATCTTCTCAATGTTCGATTTCAATAAGGATTCTATTTCTTTCTTCATTTCTTCAACTCTTGCCTCTGATAATTGTTAGACTATGAGATTTTTCCATAAAAGTTGTTTTTTGTCTTTTATCTTGTTGTACAAGTTTCAATTGTCAAACTTTTGGTTGAAAACTTATGGTAACCCATGTCTTCAGAGTGTGACTCTTTTGTATTTGGTAATGGGTTGGTTATGATGATGTTTTACCAATCTCTTTGTACCTAATACTTTGTCTCTTGTGTGTATGTATAAACCTTTAACTGATTAGAAAAAAAAAAATTAGTTTAGTCCATTCCTTTTTTCTCTACATTTTCTTTGTTCTCATTCTGCTCTCAGCTTTGTTTTTGCATCAGCTATGACATGATATCAGAGCTAAAGTGATCTCTAAGGGCTGTGAGTTTGAGTGAAATCCAGCAAGGCTTCTCTTCCTTAACACGAGTAATTCACCTGAGAATCTATCATGGCTTCAAAGAGTTTTTCAGCTCCTTCACCTCCAACATTTACAAGTGAAAACTACTAGATTTGGGCAGTGAAAATGAAGGCTTTCTTAAGAGCATTTGACTTATGGGAGGTAGTAGAAACTGGAGCTGAACCACCTTAATTGAGAGCAAATCCGACAGTTGCTCAAATTAAGCAACACTGTGAAGAGTGTGCTAAGAAATACAAAGCTTTATCTGTCATCCATAGTGGAGTCTCAGATGTAATTTTCAAAAGAATCACGGCTTGTGAAACAGCAAAAGAAGCTTGGGATAAGCTTAAAGAAGAGTTTCAAGGCAGTAACAGGACAAGGCAGATGCAAGTGCTAGATTTGAGGAGTGAATTTGAAGTTTTCAGGATGAAAGAGAGTGAGACTGTTAAAGAGTATACAAACAAACTCATGAAGATTATAAATCAAATTAGGCTACTTGGAGAAAAGTTAACTGAGAAGAGAATTGTTGAGAAGTTGCTTGTTAGTGTACCGGAAAGATTTGAGTCTAAAATATCATTCTTAGAAGATTCAAAAGACATATCTCAGCTAACCTTGTCAGAAGTGATCAATGCACTTCAAGCTTTTGAGCAAAGGAGAGTATTCAGACTTGAAGAAACTCTGGAATGGGCTTTTCAAGCAAAGTTGAAGGAAAAACAACCAAGTAACAGTACAGGATGAAAGCAACCTGGAGAGAAAAAAGAGAAGAAAAATATCCACATTGTCCTCACTGCAAAAAGACCAGCCATACAGAAAATTTTTGTTGGTACCAGTGTTTAAAAACTCGCTACTCGCTGCTCAATCGGCGACCCAGAGAGCAGCGAATAATTGACAACTCGGCAAGTAATCGACGAGTACTCGAAAAGTACTGTTTAGGGGGGAAATTATAATTTTTGAAGTCTGAATGCTTAATTTGATATTTTTATAAATGTTAGGGGTCTTTGCAAAATCATCCTCCTCCTATTTAAAGATTCATCACTCGCCACTCACATCCCACTCACAATAGTACCACACAGTTAAGCATTCTCAAAACTGAAAACTCTCATGTTCACTCTCTCCTTTCTCATCTTTCATCCTTGTTCTTTCTCTACACACCGTCAACTTCGTCGTTCAAGTAAGCCATCGCCGTCGCCACCATCGTTGCCGAAGCCGAAGCCAATCCTCTTTATCATCGTCGGCAGTCAGCCATTTCAAATCTCCTTTTCTGTCCTCTGTGTTGTCGACCGTTCTCTTTCTCTGTGGTGACTCTTTTCCTCACGCCGGCCACTCGTTTTCTTTTGACTCTTTTCCTTTCAACTCGTCACCGACGGTGACTCATAATGGGATTGTTTCTTTAATTTTGCTTTTGTGTGTGGTGGTCTGTGGTGTGTTGTTTGTTTTGTTGGGAATATTATTGGGTTTTGACTGATTTTTTGATGGTGTTTGGGATGATTTTCGGTCAGTTTTGTGGTGATCGGACTCGCCGAGTCAGCGAGTTGGACCGAGTTGGGCCAAGTTGGGCTGAGTTGAGTCAAGTTGGGCCGAGTGTCCATCTCTGGCGAACAAGACCTTCGATCTGAGGGTTCTCGGATCGACGGAGTGCCGATCCGTGAGAACCCGACAATAACTTGGCGAAACTCGCCGAGTTTTTATTCAATGGTTGGTACAGACCTGGAGTAAGATGCAAAGCATGTAATCAGCTTGGTCACATGGATAAAGTATGTAAAAACAAGCCTAATCAGTAGGGACAACAAGCAAAAGTTGTTGAGAATCAGGAACAGGCAGAAGAAAACTTATTTGTTATTTCTTGTTATGTAGTAGACAACAACAAAGAAGTTTGGCTCATTAACAGTGGTTGCACAAATCATATGACTTACAATGTTGCATTTTTCAAGGAGCTGGACAAGTCTTATACCTCTAAAGTGAAGATTGGCAATGAAGATTATGTTGATGTGTTGGGAAAATGAGTTGTTGCAGTTGAGACTCCTTCAGGTACAAAACTCATTCATGATGTTTTACTTGTTCCTGAGATAAATCAAAGTTTACTAAGTGTTGGACAAATGCTTGAAAAACAATATGTTTTGGTTTTTTAAGATAAGTCATGCATCATAAAACAACTCTATGGTTGTAAGCTTATGACAGTTAATATGAAAGATAAAGGTTTCTCAATTGAATTGAAAAAACCTCCTTTGTATGCTCATTCTAATGTTGTTGATGATTCAATCATTTGGCACAAAAGGTTTGGGCATTGCAATTATACTTCTTTAAAACATGTGCATACACATGAATTAGCTCAAAATATGCCACTTATTTCATGAGAATCAAGGAGTGTGTGATGTGTGTCAATATGGGAAGCAAAGTAAGCTGTCATTCCCTTTAAATCAAAGTTGAAGAGCTTTTGAAAAACTGCAATTATTTCACACTGACTTGTGTGGACCAATAAGTACTTATTCTTTGGATGAGAGTAAACATTTTTTTTCTTTTCATAGATGATTGTGCAAGGATGTGTTAGGTCTTTTTTTTGAAGCAAAAGTCAGAACTATTTGATGCATTTCAGAGGTTCAAAGTCTATATTAAAAATCAATTAGGATGTCAGATAAAGAAGCTAAGATCTGACCATGGAACAGAATATACATCTAGAGATTTCAATAAGTTTTATGATGCAGTTGGCATACAACACCAATTGACCATACCTTATACTTCTCAACAAAATGGAGTGAGTGAAAGGAAAAATAGAACAGTGATGGAAATGTCTAGATGCTTGTTGTTTGAGAAAAGTCTATCAAAAATATTTTGAGCAGAGGTAGTTAACACCTCAGTGCACTCACTTAACATACTTCCAACACAAGCTTTAAAAGGAAAAACACCATTTGAAGTTTGGTATGGTGTAAAGCCTTCGGTGGAGCATCTCAAAGTTTTTGGTTGTGTATGTTACACTTTAGTTCTGAATGTTAAAAGAGATAAGCTGGGTCAAAAGTCAGAGGTTGAGATATTTTTGGGTTATAGTAGTAATTCAAAAAGTTACAAAATTTTCAACTTAAAGACTGAGAAAGTTTTAGTTAGTAGAAATGTGAAGTTTGAAGAAGCTGCAAAATGGAATTGGGAGAAGAATGAAGCTGAAGCGACATCCAAGAATCAAAGCAATGAAGTAGTTTTCCAACAAAAATAGGCTGCTGAGACAGAAAACAATTCAGACAATGATTTTGAGATGGCCATTAAGGGCACTAGGCATTTGAATGACATATATGCAAGATGTAATGTTGTAACCTTAGAACCAACAAGTTATGATGAAGCTGCAATGTCACACGATTAGAGAGTTGCAATGAAGAAGGAGATCAACACGATTGAGAAAAATGGAACATGGCTACTCGTTGACAAACCTGAATATGAGAAAGTCATTGGTGTGAAGTGGGTTTATAGAACCAAGTTGAATTCAAATGGTTCTATAAAAAAATTGAAAGCTAGGCTTGTAGTTAAGGGGTATTCTAAAAAATAAGGTGTTGATTACTTAGACACTTTTGCTCCTATCGCAAGACATGATACAATAAGGCTGTTGATAGCCTTAGCAGCAAAATTGGGTTAGAAAATATATCATTTGGATGTCAAGTCAGCTTTCTTAAATGGTGTTCTTGATGAAAATGTTTATGTAGAACAACCAGAAGGTTTTGTGGTTATTGGTTGCGAAGAGAAAGTTTACAAGCTTAATAAAGCTCTATATGGCTTAAAGCAAGCTCTAAGAGCTTGGTACAATAAAATTGACAATTATTTGCTAAAACAAGGATTCAAGAAAAATGAAAATGAGGCTACCTTGTATGTGAGAGAAAGTAGAGATGATGTGCAGCTCATTGTTTCCTTGTATGTTGATGACCTTCTTGTTATAGGAGGAGACACAAAGTGGTTAAAAAAATTCAAGACTTGCATGGAGAGTGAGTTTGAAATGTCAGACTTGGGTGAGATGAGATATTTTCGAGGAATGAAAATTTGTCAATCAGATGCAGATATTTTCATCTCACAAACAAAGTATGTCAATGAGATCTTAAAGAGATTTCAGATGGGAAATTATAAACCGGTAGTTAAACCACTGGTCATTAATGAAAAACTCATTTTAAATGATGAAGAAAGCAAGGTAAATGCTTCAACTTATAGAAGTTTGATTGGTGGTTTGTTGTATTTGTTTGCCACCAGACCAGACTTGATGTTTGCAGCAAGTTTGCTTTCAAGATTCATGAATTCTCCTAGCCAAACTCATTTTGGTGCAGCTAAACAGGTCCTAAGGTACAAAAAATGGACTGTCGATTATGACATTTGGTATGAAAAAAATGAAGATGGGAGACTGCAAGATTATGCAGACAGTGATTAGGCTGGAAGCTTTCATGATTCCAAGAGTACTTCTGGTTATGTTTTTTCATTTGGAAGTGGTGTTTTCTCTTGGAACTCAAAGAAACAAGAGGTTGTTGCTCAATTAACAACTGAAGCTAAATACATATCAGCAGCAGCAGCAGCAAATCAAGCCATTTGGCTCAGAAAAGTGTTATCAGATGTTGGGCAAAAACAAGATGAAGCTACTGTTATTTGGGTAGATAACAAGTCAGCCATTGCAATCACTAAGAATCCAGTCCAGCATAGTAAAACAAAGCACATTAAAGTAAAGTTTCATGCCATCAAAGAAGCTGAAAAGCTTGGGGAAGTTAATCTTGTTCACTGCACATCTAAAGAACAGATTGCAGACATTTTGACCAAAGCACTTCCTAAGGGAAAGTTTGAGCTCATAAGAGTAAAGCTTTGTGTGTCCAAGAAAAACCTCAAGGAGGAGTTTTAGACTATGAGATTTTTCCATAAAAGTTGTTTTTTATCTTTTATCTTGTTGTACAAGTTTCAATTGTCAAACTTTTGGTTGAAAACTTATGGTAACCCATGTCTTCAAGGTATGGCCCTTTTGTATTTGGTAATGGGTTGATTATGATGATGTTTTACCAATCTCTTTGTACCTAGTACTTTGTCTCTTGTGTGTACATATAAACCTTTAACTGATTAAAAAAACATAAAATCAGTTTAGTCCATTCCTTTTTTCTCTGCATTTTCTTTGTTCTCATTCTGTTCTCAGCTCTGTTTTTGCATCAGCTGTGACAGTAATGCAAGCTTCATAGATGATACTTCCACCTCATAACTCTTAATTTTTGACTCAGCCGCTTGCACAGAACTTATCACAGTCACACAGAATCTATACACAGGCATCCATCTAAACATATTAAATTACTAAATGGAAATATATGATGCGGCCATGGCTGGCATGCAACACATGCACATACGCACATCATAGAAGAGATCTGTTGATACCCACTTTAGTTTGCTTTAAAAATGTGTAAGCATATAATAGTTCATTTCATGGCTCTTTTATCGAGTGCAAGCACTTGACTCTGTTGGTATGAATTTATACATGCATATGTGGAAGAAAAAGCTTTATACATTGCTTGATTGCAGAAGATATAATTTCAAGAACCTTAACTTCAATTCCAATCTTGAAGTTGTCAGACAATGCTCAGCATGCTCAATCTTTGCTTGTCCTTCACTTCCTCTTCCCGCATGTTCATAAACGCAAAAAGTACAAATTTTTGTTTTGTTAATTATGATATTGATTAGTTGAAGTACAAAGAAATATAATATCCAAGTGCCTATGCATTTCTTGTGTGGGGGGTGCATGTGTGTGTTTTCGTGTGAGAGAGAAAGAGAGAGCACCTTTTCAGCTAAAATATTAGAGAATTCTTCCCTGAGGGAATCTTCCGTCTGTTGCAAGTTTATGTTTTTTCAACGATATGTATATTCTGTATATTTTTTATTGACTAACAATTTCCTGAATAATTTTATATCTGGAGTTATTATAAAACTTAACTAATCTCCTTGACGAATTTTACAATTAATTAATTTAAATATAGTTAAATTATGTATAAAATGGAATGCTCTTTCTCTTTTTCTTTAATAAGCCAAATTTTTGGAGATTTCTAACTTTCATCATTCTTCAGACTTTTATTTCATCATGAATGTCAAATAGATCGGGTGGCTCCAATTCAACTCTTGCCGACCTTTACACGGCCTAATTCTTGTTCAAGCTCTTGTTAGAAGTTTTGAATTGAAAAACTTATAAGGCTTTTAAATTTCAGGTTGAAAAATTGTACTTCTCCACTTAACAGTTGTACATTTTCAGTTTTAATTTTGAATTTAAAAAATTGCACTTTTTAAAATGGCTTGCTCTATTGGAACTGCATAATATATTACTTCTCAAAATTGATTTAAAACTCAGGTGTGTTTTCAGGGCGCACTTACCATTCAATTCAAAGTACCCGGTATGTTTATACATGGTTTATAAACATGAGATCAATTGAAAGAGTCAAACTCCTGTTATGGCAGGGAGCTACAATATTGATGTATAGAGTCAAGAGAAATTGTACATGAAGTTCTAAACCTCTAACGATTACATAATAAATATAGAATTATGATCTCGAGCAATTACAAATTTATATTAACAACCATATATGCATGAACTGATGCTTAATTCATCAGCAGAATCTATATCACATCATAGCCGATAATTATGATTGCTTGGAGGAGCTTAAGGATGATTATAAGCAGCTGGTGGAGGTTTCTGTCTAAGCTCCCTAAATTGTTCACCTGGAATAGTAGTATTAAAAATTATGATCAAGGGGTTATATATTATTGTACATTATATATACTTTTAACTTCTATAAGAGTATATATAGATCACTAGATGGTCCTGCTTCCTTTTTCCTGTTACTTCCAACCATTAAGTCAAAGATATATCTTGTATATGCTCATTAGAAGTTAACAACTTAAAGCGTCTAATTTTCTCATGTTGTTGAATTTGATTGTGCAAACTAAAGATGTGTAAAATTAAGAAGAGAAAGAAAGACAACGAGTAACGAGGACTCGTAAAAGGCTTTGAGATCGTCTTAGTTCCCTTGCTGCAACTTCGGAGGTCAGGAGAAGAAGAAGAAGCATACCAAGGAGGAGAGCCACCCTCCGAATTGAACATTTGTTAGTATGAACAGCCACTTTTGTTCTTCTTGGTGCAGCATTAATTTCTATCTCACATTGAATATATATATATGAATGGTTAACTTGTGGGATCCAAGTGCAAAATCTTTCATTTTCATTTTATAATTTAAGGTTGCACTTGGTGTAATATCATATGATATATTTATAATAACGTATGAAAATATTGTTATTATTTCTTTTGAGTGAACTTCTGTTGCAGCATAGTTTGCATAATTAATTTTAGCATAGAGCTGGCTAGCTGGCTCCATTTGAATAGTAAAGATTAAAGACTAAAAAAATGGAAGAGGACCACGAGGTCTTAATTTTAAGTTTAATAAAATATTAATGTAACAACCTATAATATAATGTTTATCTTATGAAAATAAATTAATTAATTCTGACAAATCTGGCCAGTCTTTAATTGTATATGAGGTGCCGTAAGCTGAAACAAGGCATACTCAAAGGCCTCTCTTTAGCAGAAAAGTTGCATGTTTGGAATTAAAAAATGAAATGTATAATCGAAATTTGAGAGACGTGTTTACAAATTCAGTTTTATCATTAATTATAAAATAATCTAATAATAATAATTAGAGTCTATCGATACCTAAAAGAATTTAATTTTATATACACAGTTCTAAAATCTACTCATATAACATAAAAAGTGATAAACTATCATAATAAAAGGAGAAAGTTAGAAAAGTTCTCACACATGTTATAAATAGAACATTGAAACTCAAATTCTACTACAAATAAAAAAGAGAAATACATTAACCACTTGAATGAGTGGATATGCGTTATAATACTTTTTAAATATAAAATTTTTAGTGATCTTACTTATATTTGACAATATTTTTCTATTTTTATTAATTTGAACTTATATTAATTGGAATCACTTTTATTTATTTATTTTTCCAATTAAAGGTGGAATGAGCATAAATAAATAGTGTTTACATTATTTTTTTCATTTTCATCATATCTGGGTATAATGAAATTAAATATCAATTGGAGTTCCAAAAAAGAAAAAAAAAAATTAAATATCAATTGCATAGGTCCTCTTTGCATTCAGCGTGGAATCATTTTGTAATTTCGTAGGTATATGTGATGCGATTGATAAGGTTAAATCTAATTCGACATGTCAACAAATGTGTATACAACTATATAAATTGCTTTGTTATCAGTTCAGTTCAAGTATTATATATTTGATTTCATGGATCACATCAAACAGACGTATCCTGTTTATGCCAGGAAATAGGTTTAAAAATAAATAATCAAATAATTAAATAATTTGTTTACATTAAAAATAGCATAGTAATACTCATATCACCTTTTATTCTAAATGTACAAATAATTATTAATAAAAAATTTGGTCCCAAGAGCATGGGACTATTGAATCCCGCGGTGGGGCATGTAAGAATTTTTTTGGTTGCAAAGGAACTGTTTTTAAAGGAAGTTAGATACTTTCCTCATCTACAAGATAAAGCTAGGAATGTGATGTTTTATTATTTTAAAATTATAGAATAAATTATTTATTTTCTTCCATCATAAAAATTAAAATTATAAACAATACTAGTTAAATTAAAATTTTAATTATGAAGGAATTGCACAAAATCCCAACCACCACCACCCCCCCACCCCCCCGACCCCGAGGTTTGCCAAAAAACAAATAAAAACATATTTATCAGTTTATTACACCAAACCCCCACACCATTAGTCAATTACCGTCAATTTTAACAGTTAACCAAGATTTTTAATCAAATGACCATTTTACCCATTTTGATCATCATCATCACCATCAGATCATCCTCATTATCATCTTCGAACATCATCACCATCAGATCATCCTCATCATCATCATCATCACCATCAGATCTTCTTCATCATCATCTTCGATCATCACCATCAGATCATCTTCACCATCATCTTCAAACATCATTATCATCATCACCATCACCATCAAACATCGATCATCAACATCACCATCAGATCATCCTCATAATCATCTTCAAACATCATTACACCATCAGATCATCTTCATCATCAAACACCGATCATCTCACCAACAAAATCAATCACAAAACCAGATCGACAGGAGAGGGTGAGAGAGAAGAAGAAGAAGAAGAAGAAGAGCTGCTCCGGTCACCTGAACCCGTCACCGACCAGCTCATCTAGCCGCAAACTCACCAAGAAGAGCTGGCTCCGGTCTGGTCTGGCTTACGCGCGACGTCGAGCTGGTCTGGTTCAGCTTTGATCTGTCTTGGTCAGCTTCGGTTCGTGCGCGGGTCGGCGTGAGCTCCTCGGTCGGCCGGCTGAGCTGATGGTCGGCATCGTCGTCTGGTTCTGCTCGGCTTGGTGTTTTCGATTCCGCGTGACCTCTACTCGGCGACGATCTGATCTATAGCTGGTTAGGCGAGCTTGCATGACTGGATCGACAACAGCTTCCTCTTCAGACAGAGGATGAAGGAGAAGAAAGCGGCGGCGGACAGGGGGGTGAAGAAGAAAAAGATGATGAATGAGAGAGACGCACAGGGGTGAAGAAGAAGAAGGAGAAATGGACCAAAATACCATTCTCTCAGTTAACATTGACAAAAGTCAACGTTAGGTGTAGGGGTTTGGTATAATAAAGTGATAAATATGTTTCCCTCTGTTTTTAGGCAAACCTAAAGGGAGTTTTGTGCAATTCATTCTTTTAATTATTGGTATTTACCGTTAGAAGAAATATTGGGGCCCCAAGAACTTCAAATTATTAATAATTTTATTTTTTTTTAATTTCTTAATAAATTTATTAAAAATAAAATATTTTCCGTGAACCCGTAGGCCATTATTTTTTATCATCTAAGCTTTTTTCTGACCTTATATTACAATCAATAAATAATTAAGATGTACTTATTTTTCACTTTTACGGTTTTATCTTATCAATAATCTATCACAAACCTGAAAAATGCAAGAAAAAAGACAAAAACAAGGATTTAAATCTAAAAAGAAAATGGTACTAAAAAACCCCATCACCTTGCTTGCATCCAACATGAAATTACAACATAATGCATCTAAAAGATTTCAATTGTAGATGCACCAAACATATCCACATACATTCGAATATAATAACAATTCCAAGCTCCATAATCAAGGAAAGTGGAGATGCTTGTTTCCAAACCACAAGCAACCAAGTTTTACAACTGATATATTGTTGACGGTGCTACTCACAAAAATTCACTTGTCATTTTCAAGTTGTGTGCTGCGCCAAAAATGAAAGCCAGCTTCGATACTCAGTCGTCCAACTTAGCAACCAAAATTGATATCGAAAACAACCCAAAAATACAGAGAGTTCCACAAATGCTTCGTCGGATTGAAGCAGACCAGAAATGCTACGATCCTTTAGTGGTTTCCCTTGGTCCTTTTCACCATGGAAACGACCAGCTTGAAATCACTGAGGAGCACAAGCGTGTAGTGGCACTCCAATATGCCAACAATAATGATCGCATGCTTGAACTTTTGTACAACAAGGTCAAGGCCGTGGCTGGACATGCAAGAAAGTGTTACTCTGAGGGCTCAACAGAAGCGTTCGATGTCGAAACGTTCACTAAAATGATGTTTCTTGATGGCTGCTTCATTCTCCAATTCATCTACTCCTTTGTAAATTATGATTGTTACAAAGATTTGAAGATGAAACGTTGCCTTGCAGCCTTTGTGAGACAAGACTTGCTATTACTAGAAAATCAACTTCCTTTTCTAGTCCTCAAGGAGTTGATGAGCTTGAAGAAGGAAGTTGATTGGAAGGATACATTCATTCGTTTTATTGCCACATTTCGGCCTCCTGGCGTTCAATCTAAGTCTCCAGATCAAGATCATGATCAGGAAATGTTAAAGTTCGATCATTTTGCTCATCTTCTTGACATGTTTCAAACCATGCTTATCAACAAAGCTGCGTTGAATCCTCCGGACCAAACCAAGGGAAGATTGAAGGAGTGGTTCTCATATCGTTCCGCGAAGGAACTTAAGGAGGTGGGGATCCATTTCAAGCCAAGTGAAAGTCACCAACTCACAGATGTTCAATTCACATCAACATTTATCAAAGGTTTGCTCAAACTTCCACCCATGATCATAGATGATTCAACCAAGGCCATGCTACTAAACATGGTTGCCTATGAGGCATGCCCGGATGCGCCTGATGACTTGGGGGTCTCTTCTTACATATGTTTCATGGATTCATTGATTGATCATGCAGAAGATGTGAAGGAGCTTCGATCAAAAGGTGTTCTCCTCAATTATCTAGGGAGTGATCAACAGGTTGCGGACATCTTCAATAACATAGCAGATAACTTGGTGTCGAATCCTTATGTTTATGCTGATGTTAAAGACAGACTTGAAAGGCATTACAAGAACAAGATCAAGATTTGGTTGGCTGAGTGGTTGCATACACATTTTACAAGCCCATGGACTGTGCTTGCTTTTGTGGGTGCAATTTTCGCTCTTGTTCTCAGTGCTATTCAGACTTATGAAGCCGTGTACGCAGGCATCGATACTGCATCATGCCCATGCACAGTTGCAAACCGCACTATGTAATCATTTTCCATATACTATTTGGATTTGAGAGTGACAGTAAGCACGTGAGAGAGTTTTTACATTTTGAGCATGGATTGTTTTTACCTGTTTTTATTTTTTGTATTTTATTTTTTATTTTTGGGTATTTTTATAAGCCACTTATATCAAATATAAGGACTCATATTATATGTATATGTTGAGGAGTGAGGACATGTACTTTTTAATTAGAATATATGATTGTCAATAAAAAGAAGACCTCAAAACATATATTATTTTATTATACTCTTATATATTGATTAAACTGAGTTGATTGATTAGATGATTACAGAGAAAAATCGAAATTTGAGCAGTCAAACTTGATCCAACAAAATTATCTTTTAACCTTCACTGATAAACACCTCTCCATCTACTAATTTTTTTTAAAATTATTTTTAGTTTGTGCAAAAACATTATAATTATTTCTAAAAAAAAAAACATTATAATTATTAAAGAGAGATGATTCTTAGTTGAGGGTGATGAATGAAAGATTACCGTCTCATTTAAACTTATAAGATTGTAATATATTATCATTTAAAGATTAATGATTCAAAGTTGCACGGAAGACAAAATTTAGAAGATTAATCTCCTAATTTCATCACCAAAACTTGTGAAATTTCTAGAAAACCAAGAAAACTAAAAAAGATAGCAAAATTAATGAGAAGAGAAACCAAGAACGTAAGCAGAGAAAAAAAGATCGCAAAAGCCATAATATTGAAGCAAGAAATGTGTGTCTCACTAACTTGAAATCAACAGAGAGAGTTGCCTTCATATTGGTAGGTAGTGCATACAGAGTGTCAAGACTCAAGATCAATGGTCAGTATTGAAAGCTAATCAACGGCTAGGATGAGTTAATTTTTGAAATGTGGGTAATTTTTGAAATTCCCACCCTAAGAGTTCACACTAGAGAAATAAAATAATTAATTAGGGGTTGTAATTTGGTACAGTAAATTTAATAACGTAAATAATTTCAATGAGACAATGATAATATGGACTAAGAGTAAGTAGCTTGTTGGAATCATAAATTAGTAGTAAGATATCTTCCATAATTAAAGTTTCAGATAAAAAAATACATATGCAATTTTAATTGCACTACAAGAAAAAGTATTTTTTACAAGCTTTAAAAAATATCATAAAAACTCTTTTACGACATTTATGAAAATGTCCTAACGAATGATGCAGTAAAAGATTGACCCTATTTAATGTATTCCACTAAATGTCGTAAAAAGTCACACTTACAAGAGCTAAAAAATGCTGCTTAAAACAATTTTCATGACATCTAAAAAAAATCATTTAAGATACTTTTTGATGCAACTAAAAAAATATCGTATAATTCTTTTATTGGTGCAACAAAAAAATGTCACATATATGTTTCTTTTAGAGCAGTAAAAAAACACTGCATGAAATGAGTTTTATAACCAAACCAATGCTCCAAATAAAACTTTTCAATTCAAAATATTCAATTTAAACTAAAACGAAATGAACTTCATTGCAATAATATCAATTGAAATATCCCAAAACTACATAACATTCAAATATCAATCTATAGTCACTTATCAATTTACATAGTAGACTAACACTTAACATATCCATATAGTCAATTCCTAAACACTGAATTACTTAACGCTTGTACCATAAGTGGTGTAGCCTCGACATCCCATCCATCACCAACAACAATTGCTTGCAAACCTGAAAAGTTTAAAGCAAATACAAGTATGAAAGTTTTATTATAATTGGAGATAATGAATAGTAAAGACTATAATCACAAATTACCAAAAAAAAAAAAGAAAAAGAAAAAAAAAAAACAAAAAGAAACTAACCATTTAAATCTCATCTAAGACGATGTAGCTTTTAGGCCATGCGATAAAACTTCCAACCGCATGACCAAGTATTTGAAACTCTTGGGTAGGACGAATTAACAATGTATCTTCTACAATTGCATGTGTCACTGCAATCTTCCAATGATCCGGACCAAGAGGAATATGATGTACCTTTGACATAGGATCTCTTGAAGCAACTTTTCCCTCCCCAACAACTTTCCCGGTTCCCATCCAATCTAGTAACTTGCAGCTAGAATTTTCAATATTTGTTATTTTGTATCTACTAGTAACACTTGTTAGATGGGACTACAACAAAAGCATATAGAAAGAGGTATTAGACTTTTGCATTGTAAAATTTTATCACTCATTTAAAAGTATTGAACTCTACCATTGAAGTATCCTCAGAATTTTGAGTTTTAGATTCAATATCTTGCTCTTGATTCTCTTTCCTCTCACTTTGCTGCTTCAAACATTTGGAAAAAAGAAAGTATATGTAAGCATAACAATTACCCAACAATCCGATAGAACAATAATATATTAAGAGAATCAAATAAATATCCAATAGATATGAACACTTTAGAACGTCAAATCAAGGCTGATAGTGATAGCTTTTATACAAGCCAAAAAAACCTATATAAACTAATAAGCTACCAAAAAAAAAAAAAAAGCAAAACACGTTAACCATAATATTTATATATCATAAAAACTTATGCAACTGAAAAATTATAGAAAACTTTAAGAATTGGGATTGAGATTAACTATTACAAAACAAATAATTCACTCTTGCAGAGAGAAGATTTTCCAAAGACAGCTCAAACAAATCCAAAGTTTCAAATGAGAGTAAAGATTAGCCAATTTTTACCTTAAGATTTAACATTTGTTGAAAGTAACGAGTTTGAAATTCAGCAAATTTCTCTTTAAGATCCCTCAATTCCTTTTCAAGATGTGCATGGTATGATTTGTATTAAAATATAAAAACACAAATATAAAAACATATTCAATTTAAAAATAAAAAAGTTTTCTCATAATATAGAATACAATTTTCAATTAGTATAGAAAATGCAACAAATAAGTCATATGAGATGAAAATTAATACCACTAAACATCAAACAATTAGTGGGTTGTACTAACCTTGAAAGATGAATCCATGATTTATCCATTATGAACTTTTGATCCTGATATAAACAACACTGGAAATGAAACAAACAGGTGTATAGTTTTTTAGTTTAAACTCTCATATAGCAAATTAATGAATAGAATATTTACTCTAAAATTTTAAAATAAAATAAAATGTTTCAATGCATACAATTCACATGAATATCAAAATAAAATAAAATAAACTATGTAAACAATTCACAAAAATAATCAGACTTATATAATTCATAAAGTCACCTAGACCAAATTTTTTAAGTTGAGAAGATACTGAACCAAATTTAAGTTGAGAAGATACTATTCTTATTCACAAATCAGAATAGTATTTGCATCATACAATAGTAACAAACTGCATCATATAATTAAATTTTTAATTATAAGCTATAAGCTAATATGGTTATACAATAGTAACAAACTGCATCATATCATCAAATTATAACCTACACATAATAAACAATAATAATGATTAAATAACCTACACATATATCAAAGCTGTAGAATCTTAAATTATAGATAGCCCTTTGAATAACTTAACAAATTTATATAAATCAATTTAAAATCATGCATATAAATATAATAGAATAAGCATCATTAATTAATAATCAACAATTGAAAGATTAGAATAAAAATAATTAATTATAGCGTATCAATTATACAAACTTAATTTTTTCTTTGCAATTGGTTTGGCTTGAATTTCATAACTTAAAATTTTTACTCTCTCAATGAGTTACGAATCAAAAGCTCATCAGCAAACACCTGAAAATAAGACTTATATATTAGTTATGATTTACCAATTAGTACTGTCTCAAACATATAGCACACTGAAGACCACCAAATAGATATCAAATAGGTGAAGGCCATCATAATGCATAAAGGCTCAAATATAGTTTAATCATTTGATGGGAAATATAATTTTGTTTTATGAGATCCGTAACTAGCATAAAAAGAAAACAGATATTTTCAAGTCATAAGTGTACAGAGGGAAACACTCTGTAAAATTGTCATAGAAAATAAACAACAGGATGTCATCAACTTATAAATATTGATCTCTCTGTAACAAGCCTATTTTCAGGATTTATTGCCCACTACATAGATTATGTAAAAAGTAATCTCTCCAACACTATGCCTCAAAAATTAATAAATTGCCTGAGAATCCATGATTCCTATAATTAAAATTGAGAACAATGTTAGATTTGAACGAGTCAACAACACAATCAAGAAGCAGAGTCAATAAGTTTGCAATTCAAATTCAGGTCTATGGTCAAAGCAGAGTATGACTAAAGATATTAAAATCGTTAAAAATATTGCAATTAGAAGGAAAATAAATTTATCTAATTAGGATAAATTGTTAAAGAAAATTAAACAAAAACATGTAAACACAAAGAATGTGTATAATCACTTCCAAAAAAAAAAAAGCATATATTCAATTATTAAACAGCAATAGAAATATGGTAATAAGAGAATGATGAAAATCTAGAAATTAGTGAAGTTGAGCTGAAATCCAAGGGACAAACAGTAGGAAAAGTTGGAGATAGATAATGTCAAATTGGGCAAATGCCAGAACAAATGAAACAGTAGTGGTCTAGTTGACAGACTATGGCATATTCGACAATAAACTAAAAATATATATACTGTGTATGTACATAATGAATATGAATTATCCTTCTTGGTTCAAGTGTTATTACAAACTAACATCTGTTACTGATTTAAGTAGTGATATTTCAAAATCCATTGTGCCCTCCAAGACTTTCACCACTAGCAGATGAACATTCTTGAACCAGTAATTGGCAAGTTCGAGAATTACATTGAAATGCCCTTAAAGTTATCTTTCCCTAGAAACCAACCTTACATATGCATATTGCAAGCAATCATAGGAATTATCGCTATAAATAGCTGGAGATGGAGGCAGTTTCCATATCAAAGCAAATAGCAGTTGTGTGATTGATTACAAATCTGATTTAAACAACTCACCCGATTTCTTCCCCACGGAATCTCTTTCTTCCTCTTCGCGTTGAGCTCGATTTGGGGCTGATTTTTGGTGGCGAAAAGGGACTGGTTCGGCTGGATCTCCTCCCTCTTTCTTTTCCTCCGCGTGAGCTCCTCTTCCACGGTCGGATTCTCTCTTTTCTTCTCCGATCTGCTGCCTTTGTTCTGCTTCAGCTTCGGTCACGTTTCAGCACTGTTCCGGCAAGATTGCAGCTGGATTTGCGGCGAGTTCTGGTCTGGTTTGCGTCGATCTCTTCTCCTTCTTATCCTCTCTTCCTCCCTCTCTCTCTCTCTCCCTAGCTCGATCGGCTTCAGTTTTGCCGTCAACTTCGCCGTTTCTGCTCGGTTTTGCGCGTGCGAGTGGTCTAGTTTTTGGTCGCTTCACGGAGTCGGGCTGAGCTGGTCGGCGAGCTTGCACTATTTTAGTTAATTAATAAGATTGAGCTTGAACTTATCTTCAATCTAGTCCCTTGTTACTTTAATTAATTACTCGATTTCATTTACTATTTTACTCTTCCGTTTAATCTCCAATCGGGTTTAATTCAATCTCTAAGGGTTTCTTATACCCTTAGGCGCTTTTGTAAATCATTTAAGGTCTCTAATAATTATTTAGGAACTATTTCCGGAGAGATCCGTAAAATTACATTTGAGAACTTACATAGTGTAATTAAATCCATTTGCGCATGTATATTCAATCTAGACTTAAATTTTTTTTTTTATGGAATTAATAAGTTTTAGTATTCAATTTAGGCTTTTAAACAGATTTTTAAACCTTCAGTTTTATAAATCTTGCAACTTTTTTTTTTTGAATTTCGGTAAATAAATGTCCCACCACATTTATAAAAAAATATAAAAAAACAACAAATTTTATAATAATATTATTATAAAGAACATAACAATATTATTATTTCCTTAATTTAGAAATTTCTCCTACGATATTTTAAAAATATTACTTATGGAATCATTAGTGACATTTTTTAAATCCTTCAAAAACATATCTCGATCAATCTTTTGCGACTTTTTTAAGAATCAATCATGCAATTTAATGCAATTGCGACTTTTGTTTATAAATCTCGCCAGATTAAAGTCGCAAATACTACTTTTTCTTGTAGTGTTGGTACTAAGCTTCTTATGCAGACAAAGTCAATTTATAAAACCTACCTAGGCAGCAGGAAGAAAAAAAAAGTGAAAGAATAGGGTTGTTCCACAAGCTTACCAGGCAGTGAGATTGACAAATTGTAATGGTTTGAACATTGTGATCCAAAGTGAAGCCATCGCTATTTCTCGGACTGATCAATAGTGGGTGACAGCAATAGAATTGGATTTTCACCTAAGTTAAACTTTTTAAAATATATGATTGATTGTTAAAAAAGTAAATATGAAAATTGTTACTAAATTGCACCCATTCATTATTAATGGTAGAGTTTATGTCTCACAAAAAAAAAAAAAAAACCTTAGTTTAGAGGAGGATCCAAATCTGACATGAATAATAATGTAGGGTAAAAGCATGCAAGTGGTCAACAAAAGGTGAAAGCCAAAAATAAAGAGAGTTCTAGTGATGCTTTTGTAAGATTGAAACAAAGGGGACCTACTAATTAAGCATAGTGAAAGCAGTCATTTATTACAAGAACAATACCAAGAATTGGCTGGCTGAATACTAATAATGTCATGATCAGCCCTCGGACTGTTTTCACTTACACCCTTTTCATGAGTAATTTTCAGGTTTAGATACTTACCAAATCCACATAGTTAGGGAATTTTAGGCATTAGTATCTATTAATCTTCTCCCACCAACTTTGGAGAGGAATATTTGCTTTTCGAGTTGTATGGAGTGAAGCAGAGGAGAGGAATATTTACTTTGATTGGTAAATTTACACTCTTGGGGTTCCGCTTGTTGATCCCGGATTGGACTGTATCGAACAAAGTTTTGTCCAATCCCACAATTGCTGCTGTCTAGGGATTGGACAAAACCAATCCCAAACTATCAAATAGAGTCGATGTCGCAGGATAAAACTACAAAGTTTTGTCCAATCCCACGCTTGCTACTGTCTTGGGATTGGACAAAACCAATCCGAAACTATCAAATAGAGTAGTTGCAGGATAAAACAATCCTGCTACAAGGCACGGGATTTTCATGAAATCCTGCGCTTTGTGCCGCTCATGTTTTTAATATTTTTTAAATTTATTAATTAATATAATTTACTTATTTACATATGATATAATGCTTTAAATATAAAATAAAGTAATTAAAATAACTTTTGAAACTTATCTTATATTATTACTATTTTTTCAATTGAATAAACTAAAATTTTAAAATAATTTATAAAAATAATTTTTATAAATATATGTGTTATTAATTATAATTAATATATTTATAACCTACAAATATTATTTAATTATATAAATTTTTAATGACAACTTATTATAAATATTTTTATTTAGCATTAATCGCAAGTAAGTAATTTTGATTCATGCTAAAAAAACTATTTTTTTTATTCAAAAACTTTTTTTATCCAAAATTATAATAATAAGTGTCAAAATATTAAATATAAATTATAACTATGTTTTTATCCAATCACATACTGCACCGAAACAAAGGATGATATCATTTTTAGTCCTATCTTATTTGCATTAAACATATTATAGTATTAATTTAATCTAATCTAGTTTAGTTATATCCAATGTAATAACATCTTTAAAATAGTCTAATCTAATCTGTACACCAAATATATATTTGTTTTACATCCTAATTTACATGGTTGTGTTCACTTTAAAATTTAAATATTTGTTTACAAATTTTCAAAATTTATATATGATTTTTTATTTTATAGGTCTCTTTATGATGGAAATATGCGAAATAAGTTAAATGAAAAGTAAAACTTAAATTTGCTTTGAACACATGTAAACTTATAACAAAAAATATGTAGGGTGGAACACGAAATAGCTTTTCATGCCACAAATTTATATATAGGCAGGAGATAAGAGAAAAATACTCAAAATCTCTTTGTAGTTCTTACCTTAATTAACGATTTTCTCACCCTCTTTGCAACACGTGATTGCATGTTAATAAAATAAAATAACAGTGAAAGACAATCAAAGTCTAACCACTATATAATTTGTCGTAATGTTATGTATTGTGAGATTACATTAGGTGAGCAAAGCTTGATTAAAGAAGAAAGATTATTCAAATCCAATGCAACAAACACTTGTCTTCACACATATCATATGAAGTGTTCCATTATTCATGTGAAGGGTGATGAGTTACTTTAGAATATTTGATACCCAATAAAAGCAAAGCATCCAAAAGTAAAAGCCAAAGTTTTAATGGGTACAAAAGTCGTTATCCAAATGAAATCTAACCAATTTAAGGACAAATTGACCATCAAAGCCAAATCACTGAAGCGAGACAAAATATCACCATTCAGAAATTTAACTAAGGGTACAATACTGAAAAAGTACACACAAATTAATGGAAATGGAGGGGCCGAGTAATTTTTCATCCTATACATTACATTGCATAGTAAAAGCATAAATTAAAAATTTGGAGAAGCTTTATTGACTAGGGGGGCTACATCCCCTGTGCACACCCTAACAATTGATATATTGTTGCAAAATAAACGGTGCTACTCACAAAGTTCACTTGTCATTTTCAAGTTGTGTGCGCCAAAAATGACAGCTTTAGATAGAGTACCAAGGGAAAGAGAGGTGGGCTGCAGCCTATCTGGTGATGCTCAATCGCCCAACTTAGTAACCACAATTGAGATCGAAAACAAGCCAAAAATACAGAGAGTTCCACGAATGCTTCGTGAGATTGAAGCAAACCAGAAATGCTATGATCCTTTAGTGGTTTCCATTGGTCCTTTTCACCATGGAAACGACCAGCTTGAAATCACTGAGCAGCAAAAGCATACAATAGCCTTCCAATATGCCAATAATGATGCTCACATGCTTGAACTTTTGTGCAACAAGGTCATGGCCGTGGCTGGACATGCAAGAAATTGTTACTCTGAGGGCTCCACAGAAGCGTTCGATGTGGCAACGTTCACTAAAATGATGTTTCTTGATGGCTGCTTCATTCTCCAATTCATCCACTCCTACGTAAAAGATAATTGTTACAAAGATTTGAAGATGAAACGTTGCCTTGCAGCCTTCGTGAGACGAGACTTGCTATTACTAGAAAATCAACTTCCTTTTCAAGTCCTCATGGAGTTGATGAGCTTGAAGAACGAAGTTGATTGGAAGAATACATTCATTCGTTTTATCGCCACATTTCGGGCTCCCCCCGTTCGATCTAAATCTTCAGATCGTGATAAGGAAATGTTACAGTTTGATCAATTTGCTCATTTTCTTGACATGCACCAAACCATGCTTATCGACAAAACTGCTTTGAATCCGCCTGATGAAGCCAAGATAAGATTTAGACCGTTCTACTGTCGTTCCGTGAAGGAACTTAAGGAGGCGGGGATCCATTTCAAGCCAAGTGAAAGTCATCAACTCACAGATGTTCAATTCACATCAACATTTATCAAAGGTTTGCTCAAACTTCCACCCATGATCATAGATGATTCAACCAAGGCCATGCTACTAAACATGGTTGCCTATGAGGCGTGCCCGGATGCGCCTGATGACTTGGGGGTCTCTTCTTACATATGTTTCATGGATTCATTGATCGATCACGCAGAAGATGTGAAGGAGCTTCGATCAAAAGGTATTCTCCTCAATTATCTAGGGAGTGATCAACAGGTTGCGGACATCTTCAATAACATAGCGGATAACTTGGTGTGGAATCCTTATGTTTATGTTGATGTTAAAGACAGACTTGAAAGGCATTACAAGAACAAGATCAAGATTTGGGTGGCTGAGTGGCTGCATACACATTTTACAAGCCCATGGACTGTGCTTGCTTTTGTGGGTGCAATTTTCGCTCTTGTTCTCAGTGCTATTCAGACTTATGAAGCTGTATACGCCACTGAGACTACATCATGTCCATGCACAGTTGCAAACCGCAACGTATAATCATTAAATTTCCATACAGTATTTGGATTTGAGAGTGACTGAGTGAGAGAGTTTTTACATTTTGAGCATGGATTGTTTTTACTAGTTTTTTTTTTTTTTATTTCATTTTTTTCGGTCGTTTTTGCATTTTATCGTTCCCCCTTCTTTGTGTGCCTTTATAAGCTACTTATATCAAATATAAGGATTCGTATTATATGTATATGTTGAGGTCATGTACTCTTTAATTAGAATATATATGATTGTCAATAGAAAGAAGACCTTAAAGCATATATTATTTCATTATACTCTTATATATTGATTAAATTGAGTTAACTAATTAGATCATTACAGAGAAAAATCAAAATTTGATCAGTCAAACTTTATCCTAGAAAATTATATTTTTAACCTTCACCGGTAAACTCCTCTCCATCTACCACTTTATTTGTTTATTTATTATTATTATTAAACATGATAATTATAAAGAGAGATTATTTTTAATTAGTTGAGGGTGATGAACAAATTCATAAGAAAGATTATCTACTGATTTAAACTTGTAAGATTGTGATATATTATCATTTAGAGAAATATGATTCGAAGTTGCGTACGAGACAAAATTTAAAAGTAAGGTCATTTCTTGATTAGTCTCATAATTTCAATGCCAAAATTAAATTATGGACGCTAATATTATAACTCACTAGCCTCATCTATTTCACACTAAAGAAAGCAATAATTAATCGGGCGGTCAACAGAAAATTTTAAAGGTTGTTATTCGGTATGGTAGCTTTAATAACATACGTAATTCATTTCAACGAGACAATGATAATATGAACTAAGAGAAGTAGCTTGTTGGAATCATAAATTAATGGTAAGATATCTTCCATAATTAAAGTTTCAGACAAAAAAGTATATATGCAGTTTTAGTACTTATATGCAGACAAAGTCAATTTATAGCTGGTACCTAGAGGAAAAAAAGGTGAAAGAAGAGGGTTGTTCCACAAGCTTACCTGGCAGTGAGATTGATAAATGTTGTAATGATTTGAACATTGTGGCACAAAGTGAGGCCATCGCTAATTCTCAGATCGATCAATAGTGGGTGACATCATTTGAATTTGGATTTTTGGCTAAGTTAAGGTTTTTCAAAATATATGATTGATTGTTGAAAAAATAATCAAATACCAGTGATTCATTAATTGTAGTACTTATATTATATAAGATTAGGTAAAACTTAGTTTATAAGAGGAGATAAATCCGACATGAATAATAATGTAGGGCAAAAGCATATAAGTGGTCAACAAAAGGCGAAAGCCAAAAATAAAGAGAGTTCCACTTATGCTTTTGTAAGATTGAAACAAACCAGCACTACTAATTAAGCATAGTGGAAGTAGTGATTTACTACAAGGACAATAATAATGTCATGATTAGCCCTTGAACTATTTTCAGTTTTTCACTTACAGCCATTTTACACCCTTTTCGTGAGTATTTTTAGGTTTAGATATATCCAAATAATAAGGCCAGGATTTTAGGTATTACTATATATTAATCTTCTTTCATCAACTTTGGAGAGGAATATTTACTTTGATTAGTAATATACACTCTTGGAGTATGTAGTAGGGTCGAATTACAGTATATTGATTTCAAGCAAGATTTATCGATCAATTTCTTTGGAATCTAACAACTTGCGTCTTACACAAACTAAATAAAAAGAATGAGATGTGAACTTGACACTAATAGGATGTCGACTGAAGACATTCTGACACTCAATATTGTATTGATCGAATAAAAAAAAAAGGAGCAAGGGAAAACAGGTAAATAGTGAAAGAACAAGGTTGTCATACATCCCTATTTTGTAGGAGCATGTCCCTAAATTCTAGGCGGTGATATGTTTATATCCCATTCGATCACATCCCTATTTCGTAGGAGCATGTCCAAGTAGGATTTTTCTTGGTCATACATGAGTCAAAGTATGAAAGTTGGTTCCTAGGCCTAGGTTGGACTACTGGGTCGTCCTATGAAGATGCATTGTGGGCTTTACGAGCTTGGACTGGGTCAACCAAACTACTGGTTTGGTCTGCCACAATGTGATTTGGGCCCTTGTTTTATGGGCTTGATGATTTTTGGCCACTACAGAGTACTATTTAATATGTTTTACATCCTAATTCACATGGTTGTGTTCACTTTAAAATTTTATATATGATTTTTCATTTTACAGGTCTCTTTAAAATATGATGGAAATATGCAAAATAAGTGAAATAAAAAGCAAAACTTATAATGTAAATGAAAACAAACAATGTTTTTTTTTTTTGACATTGAAAACATGCAATGTTCAATGCAAAACATACATTGTAATTGCAAAATATGCAAGTGAAATGTAAAGATGCTTTGAACACATGTAAACTTATAACAAAAAATATGCAGAGTGGAATACGAAATAGCTTTTCGTGCAACTAATGTTGTATATAGGTAAGAGACGAAGTAAAATACTTAGAATCTCTTCTCACCTGCTCACCCTCTTTACAATTGATCATGATTTTATGTTCATAAAATAACATTGAAAGACAATCAAATTCTAACCATGCACTAATTTATTGTAATGTTGTATATGTATGGGATTAGGTTAGGTGAGTAAAAGCTAAGGTAAGAAGATTATTCAAATCCAATACAACAAACACTTGTCTTCACATGTATCATATATATAAATTAGGTAAAGCATCGAAAAATAAAGGTCAAATTTTTAACGGGATCCAAATATCACTATCCAAATGAAATCTAACCAATTAAGGACAAACTCACCATAAAAGCCAAATCACTAAGGCCCCTATTTGGTGCCAGGAATTGAATAAGTAGGGATGAGATAGAATTGTATGGAATTAAATTGGATATGATTATTAGACAAGTTTTAATAATTACTACAATGATGCAGTTGAGATAGAATTAGATTTAACTAAATTAATTTAATATTAAATAAAATTCCTTTTTGATAATAAGTTAATTTTTAAATATATTTAATATAAAGAACAATTAAATAAATAAAGATAGAAAAATTAATTAAATTAAAAGTAAAATTTACTTTCAATTGATATTTAAATTGTTATTTTATAACAATATTTATAATAAACTTATAATTATTTCATTATAATAAATAATTTATATATTAGTTAGTAATAAAAAAAAAAAGTTGAAATCCTGAGTTGGACAGTATTTCAAAAACCCATCAATTTGATCTTGACTTGGTCTTCGAATTAACTAAGCATACTCAACTTAAAAATAAAACACCAATTAATGAAAATTTACCGAGAGATATTGCGTGAAAAGGAAATGGAGGGGCCGAGTAATTTTTAATCCTATACATTACATTGCATAATAAGAGCATAAATTAGTCTTTTAAAAAAAAAAAAATCATAAATTAAATTTTGAAGAAATTTTAATGACTAGGTGGCCATATCCTCTGTGCACACCCCCACAGTCCTGCCACGCCATAAGTAAACTATTTTGATGGTTTCTAAAACTTCAGGAATGATGACTTTCAATAACGTATTGACAATTAAAAAGAGATAAATGGGCAAAGTATAGATAATAAAATGATAATTATCGAAAATTAATTTTACTGAAAAAAAATATCTAATTGTGTATGATCAACAACATAAGATATTAGAAACTTAATGAAAACTAATAGAATTTGGATTCTCTTCTAAGCTAAGCTTACATCAACTCTAAACAATGTTGATTTGATATGATAGATTAATTTTGTTTCAATTAATTTATCCACACTCATATTAGCATTCTGTTGTTATTTGGATTGCTGTGTCTTAGGCCATCTCCAACCAATGCACCATTTTGGTGCATTCTGACAACATTTTTTGGTGTCCATCTACAGTAGAACACTACTGTAGATGAACACCAAAAATGGAGTTTTGATATAACTTAATTCAATTAAAAATATAAATTAAATTATTATAAAAAATATACATTGTTGAAAATATTTTATTAAGATATTGAAAATGAGTATAATATTGAATATATTCTAATATATTTGTAAGTTTTTAATATATGTTATAAATAGTATATTAATACAAAATTAATTAAAATTTTTAATATACATAAAAAATTATTATTTTAATAATTATTTGATAGAAAGGATGATATTTTTAGTGTAAAAAATCAATTTAATTAAAGAATTGTATATAAAATACTCTTTAAAGATATCTTTCATATCAATTTGGTGTAATATAATGAAAAAAATTTGATATAAATTTCTTTTTGATATTAAAATGTTACACAACATTGGAGATGGCTTACAACCCAAGGCGAGTGTGATGTAGTTGGACTTTTGCTGTTGCTGCCTACGAGTGGAGGAGAAAATAGAGTTGATTTCCCAAGTCATCTGTGGCTGTGGGAACCTTTATCACAAATTAGTTGGCTGTCTAATCACTCTCTCGTTGATTTTCCAACTCTCCAATATAATCTAAATTTTTTAAAATATAATATTAAATAAAATTTATACTTATTAATTTTATAAAAGCTTTTGCATTTATTTATTTTATTGTTTGATGTTAAAATTTATTATGTATTTAATCAATACTTTGACAGATTTTGTGTTGTATTTAGATTTATGTATTTATATCTTTTATTTTGAATTTATTACACTAGATATTAGAACCTAATTTTTTTTAGGTTTGATTATTAATTTTAATTCTATTTTGTGGCTGATGTTATTGTTAGGATTTGTAAATTATATCATTATATGTGCTTATTAGATGATGTTTGAGGAAAAAATCTATATGAAAATTTGTATTATTATTATTATTTTTTCTTATAACCATTGTTGATTTGTGCAGGTGGGATTTGAGTCCATCTACACCCGTAAATCCTACACTCGCACCTGAACCCACGAAGTTTTTGGTTTGAGTGTGGGTTTGGGCAAACTCACTCTAACACAACCCAATATCATCCTTAATTGTTATTGTTAATTACTTGACAGCAAGTAGTACATACAAGGCTTGCCATTGTATCTTTTCATGTCAATAACTATCTATTCGTAATTATTTATATAATATATAAATAGTCGACATCATACAAATCATAAGATGATATGATAATTAATATGATATTCAAAATTCCACTTACCACACATCTTGGATATCATTACTCATTTTTTAATAGTTGTTTTCTCATTTTTCATTATAATTTAATATAAATTTATTTATTATTTTTATTTGGTGCTTTCCCCTGTTATTATTATTGAATGCAATTGTTGTTTTTGTTGTTATTGTTAATACATACAATTTGATTTCATTTTTTTTTCAAAGTATTTCCACCAAAAATGTTTTTTTTTTTTTAATGTGTTCATTCTAGAAATATTGTTTTTAATAAATGCTATCAGACACAATTTTGGATTCAAAAAATATAAAAGCTATTTTGAAAATGAAAAAAAAAAAAAATGAAAAAAAAAAAAGAAAACTACACCAATCAGCCCTTACAAAATATCCTTATTTTTATGGGCATCTGTTCTTTTACTCTACTTTATACCTTATGCTTAATAGTGCAAGTACCAAAATTACTAATGGCACTTTCAAACATCAAATTAAATGAAGGGTAGGTGCTTAGCAATTTATAAGCATTCTATTATTTGGATTGATGTTACACACTTGAGCTGTTTATATTGCTGCCTCCGCTACATACACGGGATGAAACTTAGTTTAACAAAAGAAACCATGCATTTAGTCCTGCAAGTATATAGAGGAGTAAAACGTTTCCATCTTCAAAATAAAAACAAGTTTATACCTTCCATGCAATGTTTTCCTTTATGCATGCATTTAGTCATTTGTGGCGGTCTTCACACGGAGGACATTATAACATTCTCATCAATTAGTAAGTCAAGAAAGCAAGTTTATACCTACATGTAATTTCCAAGTATCATCACATTGTGAGACATACCCACCTGTTTCTTGTTGACTTTGTCAATTTCATTAATTCACCTTGACTTGCTAGCAACTAGTACATACAAGCCTTCCATATTCCCATACGTGTAATCACTGATCTCTCAGAGAAACTTTATTGATTTCAAACTTTGCAAGTGAAAAATGGCTGAAGCTTTTCTTCAATTTATGGTGAAGAAACTGGATATGTTCATCGAAAAGGAGGTTGGCTTGATCTGGGGTGTTGACAAAGAGATGGAGAGACTTTCAAGCTTGCTCTCAACTATTGAGGCTGTGCTCGAAGATGCAGAGGAGAAGCAAATAAAAAACAAGGCACTTCAGAACTGGTTGCGGAAGCTCAAAGCTGCAGCTTACAAGGTTGATGACATCTTGGATGAGTGTGCCACAGAAGCTGCTCGGTTAGAGTCTGTTAGTCAAAATTCAAGCTTGATCAACAAGGTACGTACTTCTTTCTTGAGTTCTTTGCATCCGCATAATACATTGTTTCGTCGCAAGATTGGCAGTAGGATGAGGAACATAAGGGAGAGGTTAGATGAAATTGCTGAAGAGCGTTTGAAGTTTCATTTGATTGAGGGAGGAGCTGAGAGGCGTTTGGATGTCATAGAGAACCGTCAAACTGGTTCCATCCTTACTCAGTCTCAAGTATACGGAAGAGATGAAGATAAAGCAAGAATTGTTGAGTGTTTGGTGGATAAAGTTGCTGATTCTGATGGCATTTCGGTGTATCCTATTGTTGGATTAGGGGGGCTTGGAAAGACAACACTTGCCCAAATGGTCTTCAATGATGAGAGGATTCAGAGCCATTTTGAGTTAAGAATTTGGGTTTGTGTTTTTGAGGATTTTAGTGTCAAAAGGGTAATCAAAGCTATAATTGAATCCGCAACTAAAGCCTCTTGTGAAGTCTTAGATTTAGATCCTTTGCAGAAATGCCTTCAAAACATACTAAATGGGCGAAGGTATTTGCTTGTTCTAGATGATGTGTGGAATGAAGATCAAGAGAAGTGGGATAGGTTAAAGTATGTTTTGGCTTGTGGATCAAGAGGCGCTTCAGTCATTGTGACTACTCGAATTAAAACAGTTGCGTCAATTATGAGAACAGTGTCTCTGCATCAATTATCTGGCTTAATTGAGGATGATTGTTGGTCATTATTTAGCGAACGTGCATTTAGACATGGGATACAAGAAAGCTCGAACCTCGTGGCATTGGGAAAGGAGATAGTGAAGAAGTGTGGAGGCGTACCTTTAGCTATAAAGTCATTAGGGAGCATGATGAGCTATAAAACTGAGGAAAACCAGTGGCTTTCTGTTGTGGAAAGCGAACTTTGGAATTTGCCACAACATGAAAATTCAATCTTGTCAGCTTTACGACTCAGTTACTATAATTTACCGTCAAAGTTAAGACAATGTTTTTCTTTTTGTGCTCTCTTTCCAAAGGATTTTGTACTTGAAAGGGAACTTTTAATTCAACTTTGGATGGCCAATGACTTTATTCCTTTCATTGAAAAATTAGATTATGAAGATATTGGTAATGAAATCTGTAACGAATTGTGTTGGCGTTCTTTTTTAGAAGTTCTTGGAGAAGATGAATGTGGCTACACTGAAGGATTCAAAATGCATGACTTGGTTCATGATCTTGCACGATCTATCATGGACGATGAATGCCTTACCGAAAAGATCGAAAGCTCAATCAATATCTCAAAAAGAACTTTGCATTACAGGTCAAGCAATAATTCATGTGCATCATATTGCTTACCTGAAGCTTTTTATCAAGTTGAAACCTTAAGAACACTCCTAGTGAACTCAACTTCTTCGAATGCTGAGTTTTCTTGTGACTTCTCTAGATTAAGTTCTTTAAGAGTGTTTGGTGCAAGACGCTTCAGACTGACGAAGTTGAAGTCTTTAATTAGCCACTCAAAGCATCTAAGATACTTGGACCTTTCTTTCAGCAATATCCAAATGCTTCCTGAATCAATTTGTACTCTTTTTAATTTGCAAACTTTGAATTTAAATTGTTGTGTCTGTCTTCAAAAGCTACCAAAGCATATGAGATGTTTGAAGAATCTTCGACATCTTTATTTGGATTGTTGTGAGGCATTATCTCAAATGCCGCCACAAATTGGGCAAATAACTTGCCTAAAGACCTTATCTTGCTTTATTGTGAGCAAGAAAAAAGGTTGTCACCTAACTGAATTGAAAGGCCTAAATCTTGGTGGAAGCTTGCGTATTAAACACCTTCAGAGAGTCAAGAATCCACTTGAAGCCGAAGCCAATTTGGTTGGAAAAAGAAATCTCCATCGATTGTCCTTGTTATGGGAAAATGATAGTCACATTGAATCACAAGAAGATGTTGAAAAGGTACTTGAAGCAATTCAACCTTACACAAACCTTAAACAATTTTCCATATCAGGGTACAAAGGTACCAAATTTCCTTTTTGGATGACGGACAACACTCTAAATAATGTTGTTGTTATTAAGCTTTCAGGCTGTCATAATTGTTCTCAACTGCCTCCTTTAGCGATATTACCTTCTCTTCGATATCTTGAATTAGGTGGAATGAGCAAGGTGATATATATTGATGATTATCTTCAAGGTGGTAGAATGATGAGAAGATTCCCATCTTTGCAGTGGCTCCGGATTTATGATTTGCCAAGTTTGAAGAGGTTCTCACGAGAGGATGGAAGGGAGATCCTCCCATGTCTTCAGTCCTTAAGTATTAGCAGATGCCCTGAGTTGATGACCTTGCCACATCTTCCTTCAGTAGCTCATTTATCTGTTTCAGGTTGTAGTGAGGTACTGGGATCGATCTCAAACCTTAAAAACCTTGTCTCCCTTTCAGTTTCAGATGATGATAATTTGGTTTATCTTCCACATGGTATGTTGGTAAACCTCACCTCCCTGAAGAGACTTGGAATTCATAATTTCAGAAAGCTGGGGTGTTTGCCCACAGAACTAGTCAGCCTCAGTGCTCTAGAGACATTAGATATCCGCGGGTGTGATGAGTTAGATTCTTTTCCGGCGCAGGGGATGGAAGGTCTGAAAAGTCTTAAATATTTGTGTTTACGAGGCTGTAGAAAGTTCACGTCTTTGACAGAGGGGTTACAACACCTCTCATGCCTTGAGACCTTGTCTCTTATTGGTTGCCCTGAACTAGTGGCTTTGCCCGATGGTATTAAGTACCTTAGTTTCCTGCATCGCTTGGAAATATCTGGTAATGGCTCGAGCATACGGATTTCAAGAATCCATCCCGCTGGCTTTGAAGTGGCAGTCGGTGGTGATAGCGATAGGTATTCACCTAAGTTGGCAATCTTGCCTGAGGCCCTGCAGTATGTCCCTGCACTACAGTCCTTGTATATATCTGGCCACCCTAATCTTGCATCATTGCCCAACTGGCTTGGAGACCTTAAATCTCTTCAAACTTTGTTAATGTATGATTGCCCGAAGTTGTCATCTCTTCCGGCAAGCGTTCAAGGCCTCACAAATCTACAGAAATTGGGTATTAGAAAGTGCCCTGAACTGGTGAAGCGATGTAAGAAGGAAACTGGAGAGGACTGGCACAAGATAGCACATATTCCTGATGTATATGTGAAAGACCAGTAGCAGAAAACTACTAATGTCATCCAATTTAAAAGGTATGTATGTACCTCTTTTAGCTCTTCTTTCGTTGTCTTACGTTTAAACATCTTTTTCTTAATTCCATGACATTATATTCTGATTCGTTACAGAGATACTATACCACTGTTTGAACCAGCATGATGGCAGTGCCGGTGTGGGCAGATTGTTCATGTTAATCATCATACCAGTCAAGTTGAAACTTCCTCGTAAGTCATAAACATGCCTGTTCCCTTTTGTTTTACAGACACTATATATATATATATATAAAGATCGATTACCTATGTATTTCCTTTTGTGTATATAACCTATCAAATGAAGCATTGCTGCATTATGTTTTTATATTTGATAAATTGTAAGCAGATATATGTCATCTTAACAATGTTACATCATCTCTTACTAAATTTGCATACAACAAATTCTAGTAATAGTTAAATTTGTTGTGGTGATTAACTTGTCCCTACTGACCATTATTTTCTGTTCTGTGAGTGATAATTAATTGCCGGGTTGTTCCAATTTGAAACATCAAACCCATATGTTTCAATGCAACTATTTATTTAAATTTAAAATAATGTTTTATGTTCCTGCTTTTCCACCATCTTGAATTAATGTGGTTTCTACACTTGTATGCAAATATACGTTTTGATGTTCTAAATCGAACTTGTACTCTAATCACTCTCCAGCAAATATTTGCATAGTATCATCTATAAACAATTCATTTGCATTTCGGCTTTGGAAGGAGCATATGAGATTTAAGGTTGATGAATCTTTGAATCTCACATTTGGTGGTGAGTTGCAAGCTTCTCTGAATCTCGGTATCATGCTGATTATTTTGTTGATTGAGCTAATCAATTTTGTTTTGTGATTTTGAAAGCCAGTGCCAGCTTGTAAGGCAACAGAGAAAGTCTATCAGGGAGAAGCAGTAAGTTCAGAGTACTAATCCTTTTAAAATATTATTCTTCTGAACTTATCTTTGCATCAATCCTATATATGATACATTGCATTTATGAGATTCATTTATATAATCTTCTTCTTTTCTACTTAGTTTTATTTAATCTGCTAAATTATCCTTATAATTAAAAACTTAGAAACTAACTAAAGTTGCAACTGATATGTACACTGATCTGTGTGTCAAAATTTCTGCATTTTGTTTGACTTGTTATGCTGTCTTGACAGCAGTCTCAGCAAGTTAAGCCAGTAGAATTAAAATTGTTATTGAAGATAACCATCTATTACTAGTTACTTATCCAAGATATTTTTCTTAATGCTAGCAACTAATTAGAATTTGTTAGACTACTAGTATAAAGTATTGTTTTGTTTATTAAAATTCAAGGAACATGTAATAAATACTACTTATTCTTCAATATTAATTTATGTCTCAAACTAGGTTACAGGCCTATGCCATGTTAGACCTTTGGAAGATTCTGTGTGTTTGTTGCAATAACTGAGCTGCTTAAGATGTTGGGAATTGGAATGGAATTGATTGTTACCGGTTGATGCAATGAAAGCATTGTAACTCTGTACGTGCCTTCGATAACTTTAAAATATAGATTAGAGATTCATATGATGTGTTTGAATCATGAAACCACTGTGATAGATACATTCCTGTTAGAGTTATTATTAGAGCTGATGTTTAGTCTTGTAAATATATAGTCTTGTAAGGGTAGTTTAGTCTTTTTCTATCATTAGCTATATATGTATTTCTTGTCTTGTAAACTGATTCAATTTTTCTTTGTTCTCTCGACAACAATAAAACCCTATTGTTCTCTACTTCACATGGTATCAGAGCACTGTCTCTCTCTTTGCTGCCCAAGTTGTTTGCTCGATGTTATCGCTGCTGTCCTTCTGCACTGTCTCTCCCTACCTGCTGTCATATTGTTTGCTTGCTGCCCCATTGCTCACATGGTATGAGAAACCCTATTGTTAGCTGTTACTGCTGTGTTGTTGCCATTGTTTGCACCATCTCTGCTGTTGTCTTGTCTCTGCCACGCCTTCCTCTTGTCATTCCGGAGCACTTAAGATGAATCGCACCATCGTTCAACTCTGTCTTCCACGACCTCTCTCTCCACTGGTCTGTTCTGCAGTCACTTGATCTCTGTTCCGCTGTCACCTCTGGTTTGTTTGGTCTTTATTTCATTTTAGTTATATATTTTGCAATTTGTATATGCAATGGCTGGCAACAAGGATGATTCACTTCAATCTATTAGTGTCAAGTTAGATGGAAAAAATTATTCTTATTGGAGTTATGTCATGAAGAATTTTTTGAAAGGAAAAAGAATGTGGAGCTATATTTCAAGGGCATCAGTTAAACCCATAGATGATAAGATGACAAATTATGCACAACTTGTAGAAAATTGGGAAATTGACAATTCAAAAATTATCACTTGGATAAACAATTCAGTTGAGCACTCTATAGGAACACAATTGGCTAAATACGACACAGCTAAGGAGGTGTGGGATCACTTGTCAAGATTGTATACGCAATCTAACTTTGCAAAGAAATATCAGTTAGAATCTGATATTCAAGCTCTTGAACAAAAGGACATGAGCATTCAAGAGTTCTATTCCGCAATGACAGATCTTTGAGATCAATTGGCTCTTACAGAATCCGCAGAACTACGAGCTTGTGCACCCTATATTGCCGCTAGAGAGGAGCAGCGCTTGGTTCAGTTCTTGATGGCACTTCGTGCCAGACCCCACTTCCTAGGCGATCTGCTGGCACCCTATGGTGACCCTCCAGTTAGCCCTTACGCTCAACTAAAGAATCCCCCGCAGAGCTGAGCCATATTCTTTCTCAACATTTACGAAAACAGCGGAAACGAAGGGAAATTTTTCATTTTTATTTTAAAACCTTTACAAAATATTTTATAAAAATTTGGGCAGCATCCCGTCTGTTTTTCGGACTTTACCACCCTGTAAATAGTAAAATTTAACACTTCTAAAATCATAAAAACAATTTCCCCCAAACTACGGAGCCTCAGGCTCTCAATTTCCAACACAACCACAACCACAGTTTCAAATATCAATTTATAAACTGATTATCAATAATTCCTACGTCATGCATCAATTTACTTCAAAAACATAATTTAAATCTACAAAAGAATATTTACAAAACATGTGGATATAACAAAATAGATACATCATTTAGTTTTAAACAAAAAGATAGATTTGGGAATTACATTAGCACTGTCGCCGCGGCTGCCTAATGTCGTCCGGAGAAATCCGCAGCTATGGTACCTGTGCCTGGGAGGTTTGTTTAAAAAAATACAGAAAACGTTGGGTGAGCTTTAAAAGCCCAGTGAGTGTCATATATTATCATTTAAAATCATACTTTATAAAAACCTCCCTAAAACATTTTCAAATTCATTTATTTATAATCAAATTTCATGCATTATTAATATAAAACATATATTGCACGGTTATCAACTTTATAAAGGGATCTCCTATGGTTGCAGGGTTTATTATTCAAAAATCATTTTTCTTTTACAAAACCGAAATGGTCCGACTCCGCTCGAAGGTGTCCAGCCAACCAATCCGGCTCCCGCCAACCTATAGTGACCCGTGCCTCATGGCCCCCTAGTATGGAGCGGAATCCTGCATCGCTCATTTTCCAGGTCATGCAGCGGAATCCTGCATCGCTACAAAGCAGACTATGTCTCGCTCGGGTAAGCTAGAATATAATATACCTTTCACGTGCATTGGGCTAATCTCTTAAACATGTGACTGACACGACTCTTTGCGGGTATCTCCCGCGGTTAGTTTAGTTAATAACATGCTGACACTACTACTCTACCAATGCACGCTTCAGGTACTCAACCCAGACCGTACTTATATGATACTATATGGAAAGCCATAGGTTTTATTTTCATATTTTCAATCCATTTCACATATAAGCAATTCAAACATGAAATCATCATTTCATGAAATCACAAAATCATATCATCAGTTACCGTGCCATTTATCATTTAAACCATATTTCATTTTCATCAAAATATCAAAACATGCATGAAACATTCATTCATTTATCAAATCAACAAAAACGTATTAAAATCAGTTTGACACTCACCTTTAGCTATCACTTCCGGATGACTATCCGAAAGGCTCTAAAACTGCGCTCTAGCGCTCTTCCCTTGCTCCACCGAATCGCTCGTCACCTACACAACATATACATACGTAAATTTACATTCCCGTCAACCTCCGGAAACTCAAAATGACAAAGGATTACATAATCGCTCCAAAACAATCCTTTTTAGGCGTAATTCTCCATTTTGATTCCTTAATTAAATTTCCAACTTTTATCAACCTCAATACGCCTAATTAAACTCATTAGGGTCATCCGAACTCCCAATGGACGCCCTAGGGGTCAATTTACAAAATTGTCCATTAAACTAGTTTACGCGCGTTTTGGTTTCCTCTTTGAATCCTTAGTATTTTTCTTAACTTTCTAAACTCCCCATAAACTTCAAATACTTATTTTTCAACTTCTATTCAATCAAAAACAACCAACCAACAAATCACAACAAAATCCATCTCAAATCAATCTATTTCTAACCAAATCATCAATCTTTAAACTCAAACAACTCACCCTTAATTTCTCCTCCCGTTGACTTCGCTTTGGGGTGGTTTTGGACTGATTTTGGGATGGATCTGGGCTGGTTTTAGGCTGGTTTCCTTCCTCTTTTCTTCCCCTCTCTTCTTCTCTCTCTTTCCCCCTTGGTTCTGCCGCGATTTGCGGCTGTTCTGGCCACAAATCTGCTGTCCGATCTGCACGCGCGGGAGCTGTTTTGGCCGCTGGATCAGCTCCATTCAGGTCTAGCTTGAGCTGATCTTGGTGCAGGTTGGGTTGGAGCAGCTCATCGGCGTTGATTGGGGCTGTTTCGCGACAGTTTCAGCTCGGTTGCAGTGCTGTTTTCAGTGCTGTTTTGCCACGGTTCTGCTGCAGTTTTTGGCTTCAGTTCACGGCTGGACGGCGAGCTCCACGGCTGGTCGGCGATGGTGCACGGTGGTGGCTTCTCCTTCTCCTTCTTCTTCTTTTTTTTTTCTTCTCTCTTTTCTTCTTCCTTTTCTTTCTTTCTTTCTTTCTTGCGAGAGAGAGAAGCTTCTGGTTTGCTTTTCACTTTGAACAGTCAACCAACATTTTCTTGGCTTCTAATTTCCTCCACACAAGTCTCATTAATTCCACTTATTCCCTAAAATAATTCCATTCTCCTCCCTTAGATTCTAGCTTAATCTCACTACGACCACAATTATTCAAAATTATCTTCACTTTAGTCCCTTTTTACATTAAACCTTATTTGATTCCATTCACCATTTTAACTTCCCGTTTAATCTCCAATTGAGTTTAAATCAATTCCTATGGGTTCTCTATGACCTTAAACATCTCCAAAATCATTTAGAGTCTCAAATTATTCCTTAGGGACTATTCTGAGGAATCCGTACAAAAATAAAAATAGAGGGTTTACACTTCGTGATGATTTTGAGGGACTTCGTGGTTCAATTCTACATCGTAGTCCACTTCCATCTGTTGATTCGGTTGTGAGTGAGCTATTGGCTGAAGAGATTCGTCTCAAGTCTCAAGCAGGAAAATGAATTCTTCCATTACCAAGTCAGGCTGTTTTGGCAGTTCCTTCAAGACCCTCGAGGGTCGGGATTGATGAGTGTAGTTTTTGCAAGCAAAAGGGTCACTGGAAATCTCAATGTCCTAAGTTGTTGAATAAAGCGTCGCAATTACATCAGCAAAAACATCAATTCAGACCTCCACAATTTGTCAACCAATCACAACCACAACCACGTCGATCCCCACAGCTTAACACTGTAGCTTTTGTACCGCCATCACCACCACTAGACTCATCTGGCTTTGGATCCTCATCCTCACATGCAACACTTGCTTCTCTTTCTGAGCAACTTCAGAAACTCATTGCCGCACAATCACATACTATGTCTACCACTTCTCCAATAGGTCAGTTGCCTTCTAATTCTTCAGGTATGTCTTCCTCCACATGAGTCCTAGATTCTGGAGCTTCACATCATATGTCTCCTAATTCGAAATCTTTTGTTTCTTTGATTCCTGTAGCATCTACTTCTATTATGACTGCTGATGGCACCCTTATGCCTTTAGCAGGAGTTGGTTCTGTGGTTACATCTTGTATATCTCTATCTAATGTTTACCACATTCCTAAACTTACAATGAACCTTGTTTCTGTCAGTCAATTGTGTGACTCTGGTTACTCAGTGTTCTTTTCTTCTACTTCTTGTTTTGTGCAGGATCTACAATCCCAGAAGCTGATTGGGATAGGCCGTAGGAGCGGGGGATTATATGTTTTGGACGAGCTAAGATTACCAGTAGTTGCAGCTCCCAGTGTTGACTTGTCTTCATTTCGTTTATGTCCTTCATCTTCTAGTTTTTATTTATGGCATTCTCGTCTTGGTCATGTTTCAGCATCCCGTTTAAGATTTTTAGCCTCTACGGGAACTTTAGGAAATTTGCAAACTCATGATATTTCTGATTGTAGTGCTTGTAAACTTGCAAAATTTTCGGCCTTGCCATTTAATCGAAGTATTTTTTGTTCACCTTCACCTTTTGATTTAATTCACTCTGATGTATGGGGGCCTGCTCCAATTGCTACAAAAGGAGGGTCTCGATATTATGTTTCTTTTATTGATGATCATACTCGTTTTTGTTGGGTTTATCTCATGAAACATCGTTCTGATTTCTTTAGCATTTATAGTAACTTTCGGGCTCTTGTAAAAACTCAACATTCTGCTATTATTAAGTGCTTTAGATGTGATTTGGGTGGTGAATATACTTCCAAAAAGTTTTGTGAATTACTTGCTTTGGATGGAACTATTCACCAAACTTCTTGTACAGATACTCCTGAGCAAAATGGTGTAACTGAAAGAAAACATAGACACATTGTTGAAACTGCTCGTTCTCTTTTGCTATCTTCTTCCGTTCCTAGTGAATTTTGGGGAGAAGCAATTCTTACTGTAGTCAATGTCATCAATAAGATCCCATCATCTCACATTTCAGGTTTGTCACCCTTTGAGAAATTATATGGACATGCTCCTGATTATTCTCTCTTGAGAGTTTTTGGTTGTACTTGTTTTGTCCTTCGACCTCATGTAGAGCGAACAAAATTGTCGTCACGTTCCATTATTTGTGTGTTTCTTGGTTATGGTGAGGGACAAAAGGGATATCGTTGTTTTGATCCTATTTCCAAAAAGCTATATGTATCTCGTCATGTTGTATTTCTCGAACATATACCTTTTTTTTCTATTCCCACTACTCCTCACAATGTAACTAACTCTGATCTTATTCACACTGATCCATTTTTTGATCAAACTGATAGTTTCTCTCCGTAGGTTCCTTCTAGCATAGATTCTAACTCATCTATTGTTCCTATAGCTCCTTTTCCATTTCATTATTCTCGCAGGGCTCGCACTAGTTCTAAAGATGCTGGTAACTCATTAGCTGACACTTCTGATAATCACCCTTCTCCTGCAGTTGCCCAAACACCTCCTGAGATTGTGGATTCTTCTTCTCGTTATCCTCAGCAGATTCGTAAGTCTACTCACCTACCAGATTTTGTTTACTCTTGTTATTCCAATTCTTTTTCTACTTTTTTGGCATCTATTCACAGTCTTTCTGAGCCTTTATCCTATAAAGAGGCAGTTCTTGATCCACTTTGGCAACAAGCTATGAATGAGGAACTTTCTGCCCTGCAGAAGACCGATACTTGGGATTTGATACCTTTACCTACCGGTAAAAGTACAATTGGTTCTCGTTGGGTCTATAAGATCAAGACAAAGTCTGATGGGTCTATTGAGCGTTACAAGGCTCGATTGGTTGCAAAAGGGTTCTCCCAACAATATGGTATGGATTATGAGGAAACTTTTGCTCCTGTTGCAAAGATGACTACTGTTCGTACTCTTTTTGCAGTTGCATCTATCCGTCAATGGCATGTATCTCAGATGGATGTTAAAAATGCCTTCTTAAATGGTGATTTACATGAAGAAGTTTATATGGATCCACCACCTGGTGTCTCACATAATCCTAGAGAAGTTTGTAAGCTTAAAAAGGCTTTATATGGTCTCAAACAAGCTCCTCGGGCTTGGTTTGAGAAGTTCTCTACTGTGATCACTTCTCTTGGATTTTCTCCTAGTAATTATGACTCAGCTCTTTTTGTCAAATGTACCAATACAGGTCGTATTTTGCTCTCTCTATATGTCGATGATATGATTATTACTGGTGATGATGTTGATGGGATTGCAATACTAAAGTCAGAATTAGCCCGTCAGTTTGAAATGAAAGATTTAGGTTCTCTACGGTACTTTCTGGGTATTGAAGTTGCAGTTTCTCCCAAAGGTTATCTTCTCTCTCAGTCTAAGTACACTACTGATATTCTTGAGCGAGCACATCTCACTGATACTCGGACTGTTGATACTCCTTCTGAGCTCAATGTTCGATACTCTCCTTCTGATGGTACTCCATTGCCTGATCCTACATTGTATCACACCATTGTTGGCAGTTTGGTCTACCTTACTATCACTCGTCCAGATATTGCATATGCTGTTCATATTGTTAGTCAGTTTGTTTCCTCACCCACCACCATTCATTGGGCAGCTGTTCTTCGTATTTTGCGATATCTTCGGGGTACAGTCTTTCAAAGTCTTCTACTTCCATCTACCTCATCATTGGAGCTGCGTGCCTACTCTGATGCTGATTGGGGTCATGATTCCACAGATCGCAAATCTATTACCGGTTTTTGTATCTTTTTGGGTGATTCTCTTATCTCTTGGAAGAGCAAGAAACAAACTGTTGTTTCTAAATCTTCTACCGAAGCGGAGTATCGTGCTATGGCATCTACTACCACCGAGATTGTTTGGTTACGTTGGTTGCTTGCTGATATGGGTGTTTCTATCTCTCATCCCACCCCTCTGTATTGTGACAACCAGAGTTCTATTCAGATTGCTCATAACTCAGTTTTTCATGAACGAACCAAGCATATCGAGATTGATTGTCATTTCACTCGGCATCACCTTAAGTATGGCACTATTACATTACCTTTTGTTCCTTCGTCATTACAGATTGCGGATTTCTTCACTAAGTCTCATACTATTTCTCGTTTTCGTTTTCTCGTCGGCAAACTCTCGATGCTTGCTGCTGCCGCATCGTGAGTTTGTGGGGGGATGTTAGAGTTATTATTAGAGCTGATGTTTAGTCTTGTAAATATATAGTCTTGTAAGGGTAGTTTAGTCTTTTTCTATCATTAGTTATATATGTATTTCTTGTCTTGTAAACTGATTCAATTTTTCTTTGTTCTCTCAACAACAATAAAACCCTATTGTTCTCTACTTCACAATTCCTTCAACTGTTTGAAATGTGTGTAAAAGACTACAAACTTAGTAACATTACATGCTCTTTTTGAATATATTGAATATTAACCAGTAATTATTCTTTTTTGCAGATATCTAGTATTTGATTATCATTGGATACAAGTAATCATGGATAACCTCAGATTTCTTAGTGCACATAAGGATGGTATAGCCAAAATACTGAAAGTTGGTTAGTTAATATTATTCCATCTTTCGATTTAGTTTTTTCCTCATCCTATGTAGACTTGATTATTGTATGTCAAATGCAACTAGGTGATATTCTTTTGTTTTTGGATAGGATGCTAAAATGCTTAAATACCCATAAACTTAATAGAAAAATATTGGACAGTTGTTTTGACCATTCACATAGATTAACAAACATATCCATTTTCTCCATGTTATGTAAGGCTGGACGGCTGACTTGTCAGGTGACATAATACGTTTATGGGGGTCCTAAACACTCAAAATTCAGGACACTGGAAGCTGAAGCACAAGTTCAGGTCACTTGTAATAGAGCATCACCTGGAAGAGGCTACTCTACTCTGCTTGCATTAGTAGCCATCTCCCCTGCACCCCAGATGGTAATGATCATACGATGGCATCAATAGCAAGCTCCTCTGCACTAGCTTGTAAAATGATTGTGTGATTGACTCCAGCTAAGTATGAAGAGTCCCTCAATCCTGTTGTGTATATAGTCATTGCCTGAAATCAATCAATTAATGACAAGTGCTTTACGAGAACCATCATTGTGAGCTTCAGGCACTCTCTTTTTCTTTGAATCATTTTATCGAACAGTTTGATATTTTCAGCAAACACTTAAGTTTTCACACTCAGGACTTCAAACTTAAAGCCATTGTGTTAATCATGACTTGATTGTTGATACCATGTTTGAAACCATTAATTCAAACATTTAAATTATCTTTACTCTAATTAGATCGTTTATATTTAGAATCTATTTATTAATGACAAGATAATATAAATACATAAAAGGAAAGTAACTAAAGCCATTTCTTATTTATTCATTTAATATAAGGAAGTACAAGCTTCCATCAACTAACATAATATTCTTATTTAGTGCGATTTTATATGCCAAATTACTAATAATGTTATTCCTGACGAGCAGCTATTCCAAGAGGTGGCTTTAATCCTCTAGCTAAAAGATCAATCTCTACAGATTTATCATCATTCGTTAATCATAAACTTAGGTAAATCCAATCAATGTCAATCTGAAACAAATATTCAAAATCATGAATTGCAATACACAACAGAGTAAGATGGATCATAAACTTAGGTAAGCCCGTAGCAAATAAATTACAATTCACTACCTTATTTTTGGGTTGTCTCCCATGATATCCAAGCCTTGTTGACCTCATGATATTCAGGCCCTATAGTCGTAAATAGGTTCCAACAAACTTCATAGATATTAAAGCCGTATAAGAAGTACTTTCTTTTATGAGTTGTTGTCCTTTGATTATGAAATCAGATATTGGAACTATATAAACAATGTTTGATCATGACAATTCCAATAAACTTTATAAAAATTCAGGCCGTACGATTAGTATTTAATCTTAACAAGTCTTGATAGAACCTTTTACCCAAATTATTATCTATTGTTCATCACAACAAATATGTAAGTTATATTAGTAGTGTTTAATTTTAGCAGCTTCTAATAAATCTCTAATTCATTTGCGTTGACTTTATTGTTTTCTTTTTTTCGAAATACATTTGTGTTAACTTTAAAAAGGAAAAAAGTTAAAAGAAAAATAAAAACCAAATGGGCTGAATTTGGATATAGCAATCTGGTATTTGTCCTTTGGTGCAAATTAGTACTGGGCCGATTGGTTGGCCCAAACACAATAACCATTTCCTGGTTGAGGCCCAATGTTGTCATTTAGTTTGGCAGGCTAATTCATCTAGAGTTCTTAGTTATCTAAGCCCGAGACATTGATTCAAGACAGGGCTTCAGATATTGATGTGTTTGTAAACACTATTCAAATTCACTTGAAGCTTTAAGTAGCCTGTGTACTTCATTTCATATTTCTAAATGAGATCATAAAGCGTGCAACGACATAGCGAAAGTTGTTTTTTTGGAACAATTTATCTTAGTCATATTTATAACAGCAGATCTTGTTGAGTGTGAGGGTCTCACTGTCGAATTAAGTTTTTATATGAGTTTTATCTGAAACATTTTAACCAAATAATAAAACATACAAAAGCACTTTTTTTGCCTTTTATTTATTTATTTTAATACAATTCTTTAAGCTAATGGTACCAAAACAGAAGATATACATGGACTTATGTTTGCTTTGCTTTTTTTGCAGGCTAATTCATCTGCTTATCTAAGCATAGGACACATATTCTTGATAAGGTTTCAAATATAAGTTTCAACGATAAGAAATCTTTTTTAAGTTGGGATTCGAATTCATTTGCAGCCTGAGTTTAATCTGTACCCTTTTTCCATCTTAATCACACCTAAATATAAAATATATATATATACATTGGTCATTATTTTTTTCTTTATGATATTTTACAGATAAGAGTTTGATACAAACTCATGCACCATTTAAGTAAAAGTTAGGTTAAACTGGACTACAAATATGTTTTCTTTATACTGGCATGAAATAAAGATTTTAAAGTTGAAGAGGAAATGGATAGGCATTACAAGAACGACATCAAGGTTTGGGTGCCTGAGTGGCTGCATACACATTTTAGAAGCCCATAGACTGTGGTTGCTTTTGTGGGTGCAATTTTGGCTCTTGTTCTCAGTGTTATTCAGACTTATAAAGCTGTATACGCCACTGAGACCACATCATGCCATGCACAGTAGCAAACCGCACTATATAACCAATAAATTTCCATATACTGTTTGGATTTGACAGTGACTGAGTGAGAGAGTTTTTACATTTTGAGTATGGATTGTTTTTACTTGTTTTTATTTTATTTCATTTTTTTGGTCGTTTTTGCATTTTATCGTTCCCCCTTCTTTGTGTGTTTTTGTAAGCTACTTATATCAAACATAAGGATTCGTATTATATGTATATGTTGAGGGCATGTACTCTTTAATTGGAATATATATGATTGTCAATAGAAAGAAGACCTTAAAATCAAAATTTGATCAGTCAAACTTGATCCTAGAAAATTATATTTTTAACCTTCACCGGTAAGCTCCTCTCCATCTACCACTTTATTTATTTATTTATTATTATTTTTAAACATTATAATATAAAGAGAGATTATTTTTAATTAGTTGAGGGTGATGAAAAAATTCATAAGAAAGATTATCTGCTGATTTAAACTTGTAAGATTGTGATATATTATCATTTAGAGAAATATGATTCGAAGTTGCATACAAGACAAAATTTAAAAGGTCATTTCTTGATTAGTCTCATAATTTCAATGCCAAAATTAAATTATGGACGCTAATATTATAACTCACTAGCCTCATCTATTTCACACTAAAGAAAGCAATAATTAATCGGACGGTCAACAGAAAATTTTAAAGGTTGTTATTCGATACGATAGCTTTAATAACATACGTAATTCATTTCAATGAGACAATGTTAATATGAACTGAGAGAAGTAGCTTGTTGGAATCATAAATTAATAGTAAGATATCTTCCATAATTAAAGTTTCAGACAAAAAGTATATATGCAGTTTTAATTAGTACTAAGCTTCTTATGCAGACAGAGTCAATTTATAACAGTTACCTAGAGGAAAAAACAAGTGGAAGAAGAGGGTTGTTACACAAGCTTACCTGGAAGTGAGATTGATAAATGTTGTAATGATTTGAACATTGTGGTACAAAGTGTGGCCATCGCTTAATTCTCAGATCGATCAATAGTGGGTGACATCAATTTGAATTTGGATTTTTGGCTAAGTTAAGGTTTTCAAAATATATGATTGATTGCTGGAAAAGTAATCAAATCCCAATAATTCATTAATTGTAGTACTTATATTCCATAACATTAGATAAAACTTAGTTTATAAGAGGAGATAAATCCGACATGAATAATAATGTGGGGCAAAAGCATACAAGTGGTCAACAAAAGGCGAAAGCCGAAAAATAAAGAGAGTTCCACTGATGCTTTTGTAAGATTGAAACAAACCAGCACTACTAATTAAGTGAATGTAGTGATTTATTAAAAGAACAATAATAACGTCATGATTAGCCCTTGAACTATTTTCAGTTTTTCACGTACAGCCATTTTACACCCTTTTCATGAGTATTTTTCAAGTTTAGATATATCCAACTAATAAGGCGGGGATTTTAGGTATTATTATATATTAATCTTCTCCCATCAACCTTGGAGAGGAATATTTACTTTGATTAGTAAATATACACTCTTAAAGTATGTAGTCAGGTCGAATTATAATATATTGATTTCAAATGGGACTTATCAATCAATTTTTTTAAAATCTAACAACCTATGTCTTGTACAAACCAAATAAAAAGAACGAAATGTGAACTTGACATTAGTGGAACGTGGCCGAAGACATTCCGACACTCAAGTAAGTTGATTAATCAAATAATATTAAAAAAAAAAAAAAAAAAAGCAAGGAAAAACAAGTAAATAGTGAAAGAATGAGGTTGTCATACATCCCTATTTTGTAGGAGCATGCCCCTAAATTGTAGGCAATGATATGTTTATATCCCATCTGATAACATCCCTATTTCATAGGAGCATGTCCAAATATGATTTGTCTTGGTCATACATAAGTTCGACATAGGAATGTTGGTTCCTATGTCTAGGCTTGTGTCGATCGGACTACTGGGTCGACCTATGAAGATGCATTGGGGGATTTATGAGTTTGGACTGGGTCAACCAAACTATTGGGCTAGTCTACCACAATGTGATTTGGGCCCTTGTATTATAGGCTTGATGATTTTTGGCCACTACAGAGTACTATTTAATATGTTTTACATCCTAAATTTGCATGGTTGCTGTTCACCTTAAAATTTTATATAGGACTTTTCATTTTACAGGTCTCTTTATGATGGAAATATGCAAAATAAGTGAAATAAAAAGCAAAACTTATAATGTGAATGAAAACAAACAATGGGTTTTTTTTTTTTTTTTTTTTTTTTGACATTGAAAGCATGCAATGTTCAATGCAAAACATACATTGTAGATGCAAAATATGCAAGTGAAATGTAAAGATGCTTTGAACACATGTAAACTTATACCAAAATATATGCAGAGTGGAATACGAAATAGCCTTTCATGCAACTAATGTTGTATATAGGTAAGGGACGAAGTAAAATACTCAGAATCTCTTATTACCTTCTCACCCTCTTTACAACTGATCACGATTTTATGTTGATAAAATAATATTGAAAGACAATCAAATTCTAACCATGCACTAATTTCTTGTAATGTGATGTATTATGGGATTAGGTTAGGTGAGTAAAAGCTAAGGTAAGAAGATTATTCAAATCCAATACAACAAACACTTGTCTTCGCATGTATCATATATATAAATTAGGTAAAGCATCGGAAAGTAAAGACCAAATTTTTAACGTGATACAAATATCACCATCCAAATGAAATCTAACCAATTAAGGACAAACTCAACATCAAAGCCAAATCACTAAGGCCTCTATTTGGTGTGCAGAATTGAATAAGTAGGGATGAGATAGAATTGAATGAAATTGAATTGGATATGATCATTAGATAAGTTTATAAAGAACAATTAAAAGAAATAAAGATAGAAAAATTAATTAAATTAAAAGTAAAATTTACTTTCAATTGATATTTAAATTGTTATTTTATAACAATATTTATAATAAACTTATAATTATTTTCATTATAATAAATAATTTATATATTAGTTAGTAATTAAAGATTAAAAAAAGAAAGTTGAAATCCTGAGTAATTTTTAATCCTATACATTACATTGCATAGTAAAAGCATAAATTAGTTTTTTTTTTTTTGAAAGAAAAGGCATAAATTAAAATTTGAAGAAATTTTATTGACTAGGTGGCCATATCCTCTGTGTACACCCCCACAGTCCTGCCACGGCATAAGTATTTTGATGGTTTCCAAAACTTCGGAAATGATGACTTTCAATAAATTATTGACCATTAAAAAGGAGATAAATAGGCGAAGTATAGGAAATAAAATGATAATTACCGAAAATTAATTTTAATGAAAAAAAAAAGTCTAATTGTGTATGATTAACAACACAAGATATTAGAAACTTAATGAAAACTCATAGAATTTGGATTCTCTTCTAAGCTAAGCTTACATCAACTCTAAACAAATTTGATTTGATATGGTCGATTAATTTTATTTCAATTAATTTATCCACACTCATATTAGCATTCTGTTGTTATTTGGATTGCTGCGACTTAGACCATCTCCAACCAATGCACCATTTCTGACAACATTTTTTGGTGTCCATCTACAGTAATTTGGTGTTCATCTGTAGATGAACACCAAAAATGAAGTTTTGATATAAATTAATTTAATTAAAAATCTAAATTAAATTAGTATAAAAAATATTTATTGAGCTATTTAAAAAGAGTATAATATTCAATATATTTTAATATATTTGTAAGTTTTTAATATATCTTATAATTAGTATATTGATACAAAATTAATTAAATTTTTTAATGTATATAAAAATTTATTATTTTAATAATTATTTAAGGATAATATTTTTAATATAAAAATTTAATTTAATTAAAGAATTATATATAGAATATTCCTTAAAGATATCATTTTATATCAATTTGGTGTAACATTGTGAAAAAATTTGATATAAGAAAATTTGATAAAAATCTCCTTTTGATATTAAAATGATATTAAATTTAAGGGATAATCCTAGTTTCCCCCCTGTAGTTTGATGAAATAGCCAAAATCCCCCCTTACTTTAAAAAATCGCTAATATCCCCCTATTGATTTACAAAATGGATATAAAACCCCCTGTAGTTTATTAAAATATCCAAAAAACCCCCCACCGTCAATTTGAACGTTAAAAATCAACAGTTGACCGTTAATATGGAAGGGTAAAACCGTCCAAGTGAAATAAAATATAAAAAATATAAAAATTTAATAAAATAATAATTTAATATTTAAAAAATTGAAAACAATCTCCACCGTCCATCTTTAAAATGGACGGTGGTGATCAAAACTATTAAAAAAGTTTAAAAAATTTAAAAAAACTCCACTCTCTCTCTTCCTCTCTTTCTTCTTTTTCTTCTTCTTCCTTTCTCTCTTTCTCTCTCTCTCTTATTCTTCTTCTTCTTCTTCTTCTCTCTCGGCAGTGCCCACACGAAAACCCATCTCGGAGCTGGGTTTCCGCGTCCGAAAACCTAGCTCGGATCTGGGTTCCGCAGTGGAAACCCAGCCCAGATCGGGGTTTCCAACAGAGGAAACCCAGATCGGATCTGGGTTTCTTACCCGGAAACTCCACCCAGATCGGGGTTTCCGCGTCGGAAACCAAGATTCGATCTGGGTTTTCGACGCTGAAACCCAGATCTAGGTTTCCGCGTCGGAAACGCAGATCGATCTATGGGTTTTCGACGCGGAAACCCATAGATCTACCTGTTTCCGGCGCTGGAAACCCAGAGATCTTTGGGTTTCCAGTGCTGGAAACCCAAGGATTTCTGGGGTTTCCAATCCAGAATTTTTTTTTGTTTTGGTTTTTTTTTTGTTATGTTGCTGTTGTGTTTTTTTTGATGATGTTTGTGTTATGTTGCTGTTGTCTTTGATGATGGTTTGGTTGAAAAGAGATGAGTGAATGTGTCAAGGTTGAGGGGCAGTTTGGTGTTCTGGACGGTGATGGTGTTCTGGACGGTTTTCCGGTTGAAGGGCAGTTTGGTGTTTTGGACGGTTACTGTGTTGAGGGGCAGTTTGGTCTTTTCGCTCACTATTATAGTCAGAAATCAATTCTTACTAACAGAGTTAATAGAAGGGGTAAAATAGGATTTTCAGAAACTACAGGGGGGAAATTAGCGATTACATTAAACTACAGGGGGAAACTAGAATTTTCCCTAAATTTAAAGCATAACATTGGAGATGGTCTTACAACTCAAAAGGCAAGTGAGATACAGCTGGACTTTGGCTGTTGCTGCCTCTGCTAAAAACAAGGGATGGAATGTATTTTGTCACAATAAACTAAGAGAAGAGCTATCAGATCGGTGAGTTTGGTCAATTCATGCTAGCATGCATTGCATTGAGTCACATGAGTGGAGGAGAAAATGCATTTGAATTCCCAAGGCATCTGTGGCTGTGGGGACCTTATCACAAAGTTGTTAGCTGTCTAATCACTTCCTCGTTAAATTTCCAACTCTCCAATATAATCTAAATTTTTTAAAATATGATATTAAATAAAATTTATATTTATTAATTTTATAAAAGATTTTGCATTTATTCGTTTTATTGATTGATGTTAAAATTTATTATGTATTTCGTCGATGTTTTGATATATTTTATGTCGTATTTGAATTTATATATTTATATCTTTTTTTTGAATTTATTACATTAGATATTAGAACTTAATTTTTTTAGATTGGATTATTAATTTTAATTCTATTTTATGGTTGATATTATTGTTAGGATTTATAAATTATATTATTATATACGTTTATAAGGTGATATTTGAGAAAATAAAAATAAAAATTTGTATGATTTTTTTTTTATTGTAACCGTTGCGGGCTTGTAGGTGAGATCCGGATCCACCTACACTCGCAAATCCTACACTTGCACCTGAACTTGCGAAGTTTAGAGGTGGGTGCAATTTTTTTTTTATGGTTCGAGTGTGGGTTTGGGTAAACCTGCTCTAACCCAACCTACTCACATCCCTAGTTGTTGTTGTTAATTACTTGATAGCAAGTAGTACATACAAGGCTTGTCATTGTATCTTTTCATGTCAATAACTATCTATTCGCAATCACTTATATGATATGTAAATAATCAATAATATGTAAATTATAGGATGATGTAATAATTAATGTGGTATTCATAATTCTACATGTCATATCATTTGGATAAAACATTCGAAAAATCTATCATTACTCATTTTTTAATAGTTGTTTTCTCATTTTTCATTATAATTCAATATAAATTTATTTACTATTTTTGTTTGGTGATTTCCCCTGTTATTATTATTGTATGCATTTGTTGTTTTTGTTGTTGTTATTGTTAATAAATGCAATTTGATTTCATTATTTTTTTCAAAGTATTTCTACCATTTTTTTAATTTTTCTTTTTTTTACTTGTTCATTCTAGAAATATTGTTTTTAATAAATGCTATCAGACACAATTTTGGATCCAAAAAATATAAAAACTATTTTGAAAATGAAAAAATTAAAAATGCAAAAAAGAAAACAATACCAATCAGCCCTTACAAAATATTCTTACTTTTATGGGCATCTGTTCTTTCACTCTACTTGATACCTTATGCTTAATAGTGAAAGTAGCAAAATTACTAATGGCACTTTCAAACATCAAATTAAATGAAGGGTAGGTGCTTGGCAATTTATAAGCATTCTATTATTTGGATTGATGTTACACATTTGAGCTGTTTATATTGCTGCCTCTGCTACATACACAGGGGGATGAAACTTATTAATTTTAACACAAGAAACCAACACTAGTGGTGCATGCATTTAGTCATGCAAGTAAATAGAGGAGTAAAACATTTCCATCTTCAAAATAAAAACAAGTTCATACCTTCCATTCAATTTCCATGCAATATTTTCCTTTGTGCATGCATTTGTCATTTGTGGCGGCCTTAACACGGATGACATTATTACATTCTCATCAGTTAGTCAATTGAGAAAGCAAGTTTACACCTACCATGTAATTTGCAAGTACCATCACATTGTAAGACATAGCCACCTGTTTCTTGTTGCTTTGTCAATTTCATTAATTCACCTTGACTTGCTAGCAACTAGTCCATACAAGTCTTCCGTATTCCCTTCTCCGGGCAACCACTGTATAAGTGTAATCACTGATCTCTCAAAGAAGCTTTTTCGATTTCAAAATTTGATAGTGAAAAATGGCTGAAGCTTTTCTTCAATTTATGTTGGAGAGACTGGACTTGCTCATCCGACAGGAGGTTGGGTTGATGTGGGGTGTTGACAAAGAAATGAAGAAACTTGCAAGCTTGCTTTCAACCATTCAGGCCGTGCTTGAAGGTGCAGAGGAGAAGCAAATACAAAACAAGGCTCTTCAGAATTGGTTGCGGAAGCTCAAAGACGCAGCTTATAAGGTTGATGACATCTTGGATGAGTGTGCAACAGAAGCTGCTCGGATGGAGTCTGTTGGTCAAAATTCAAGCTTGATCAACAAGGTACGTACTTCGTTCTTGATTTCTTTGCATCCACATAATTTATTGTTTCGTCGCAAGATTGGCAGCAGGATGAGGAACATAAAGGAGAGGTTAGATGAAATTGCTGAGAGCGTTCGAAGTATCATTTGGCTGTGGGAGGAGCTGAGAGGCGTTTTGACGTCATAGAGAACCGTCAGACTGGTTCCATCCTTACTCAATCTCAAGTATACGGAAGAGATGAAGATAAAGCGAGAATTGTTGAGTGTTTGGTGGAGAAAGTTGCTGATTCTGATGGCATTTCGGTGTATCCTATTGTTGGATTAGGGGGGCTTGGAAAGACAACACTTGCCCAGATGGTCTTCAATGATGAGAGGATTAAGAGCCATTTTGAGTTAAGAATTTGGGTTTGTGTCTCCGAGGATTTTAGTGTCAAAAGGGTAATCAAAGCTATAATTGAATCCGCAATTGGAGCCTCTTGTGAAGACTTAGATTTAGACCCTTTGCAGAAACGCCTGCAAAACATACTAAATGGGCAAAGGTATTTGCTTGTTCTAGATGATGTGTGGAATGAAGATCAAGAGAAGTGGGATGGGTTAAAGTATGTTTTGGCTTGTGGATCAAGAGGTGCTTCAATCATTGTCACTACTCGAATTAAAACAGTTGCGTCAATTATGGGAACAGTGTCTCTACATCAATTATCTGGTTTAATTGAGGATAACTGTTGGTCATTATTTAGCGAACGTGCATTCGGACAAGGGATACAAGAAAGCTCAAACCTCGTGGCATTGGGAAAGAAGATAGTGAAGAAGTGTGGAGGTGTACCTTTAGCTATCAAGTCATTAGGGAGCATGATGAGCTATAAAACTGAGGAAAACCAGTGGCTTTCTATTGTGGAAAGCGAAATTTGGAATTTGTCACAACATGAAAGTTCAATCTTGCCAGCTTTACGACTCAGTTACTATAATTTACCATCAAAGTTTAGACAGTGTATTTCTTTTTGTGCTCTCTTTCCAAAGGATTTTGTACTTGAAAAGGAATTTTTAATTCAACTTTGGATGGCCAATGACTTTATTCCTTTCACTGAAAAATTAGATCCTGAAAATATTGGTAATGAAATCTGCAACGAATTGTGTTGGCGTTCTTTTTTAGAAGATCTTGGAGAAGATGAATATGGCTACACTAAAGGATTCAAAATGCATGACCTGGTTCATGACCTTGCACAATCTATCATGGAGGATGAATGCCTTACCGAAAAGATTGAGAGCTCAATTAATATCTCGAAAAGAACTTTGCATTACAGGTCAAGCAATATTAATTCATGCAAATCATATTACTTACCTGAAGTTTTCTATCAAGTTGAAACGTTAAGAACATTCATAGTGGAATCAACTTATTTTGTTGCTGAGTTTTCTTGTGACTTCTCTAGATTAAGTTCTTTAAGAGTGTTTGGTGCAAGAGGCTTCAGACCGACGAAGTTGAAGTCTTTAATTAGCCACTCAAAACATCTAAGATACTTGGACCTTTCTCACAGCAATATCCAAATGCTTCTTGAATCAATTTGTACTCTTTTTAATTTGCAAACTTTGAATTTAAATTGTTGTGACCTTCTTCAAAAGCTACCGAAGCATATGAGATGTTTGAAGAATCTTCGACATCTTTACTTGGTTGGCTGTAATGCATTATCTCAAATGCCACCGCAAATTGGGCAAATCACTTGCCTAAAGACCTTATCTCGCTTTGTTGTGAGCAAGAAAAAAGGTTGTCACCTAACTGAATTGAAAGGCCTAAATCTTGGTGGAAGCTTACATATTAAACACCTTCAGAGAGTCGAGAATCCACTTGAAGCCGAAGCCAATTTGGTTGGAAAAAGAAATCTCCATCGATTGTCCTTGTTATGGGAAAATGATAGTCATATTGAATCACAAGAAGATGTTGAAAAGGTGCTTGAAGCAATTCAACCTTACACAAACCTTAAACAATTTTCCATAGAAGGGTACAAAGGCACCCAATTTCCTTTTTGGATGAGGGACAACACTCTAAATAATGTTGTTCATATTAGGCTTTCAGACTGTCATAATTGTTCTCAACTGCCTCCTTTAGCGATACTACCTTCTCTTCGATATCTTGAATTATTTGGAATGAGCAAGGTGATATATATTGACGATTATCTTCAAGGTGGTAGAATGATGAGAAGATTCCCATCTTTGCAAAGGCTCCGGATTTATGATTTGCCAAGTTTGAAGAGGTTCTCACGAGAGGATGGAAGGGAGCTCCTCCCATGTCTTCAGTCCTTAAGTATTAGCGGATGCCCTGAGTTGATGACCTTGCCACATCTTCCTTCAGTAGCTGATTTATTGGTTTCAGATTGCAGTGAGGTACTGGGATCGATCTCAAACCTTAAAAACCTTGTCTCCTTTTCAGTTTCAGGTGATGATAATTTGGTTTATCTTCCACACGGTATGTTGGTAAACCTCACCTCCCTGAAGAGACTTGAAATTTATAATTTCAGAAGGTTGAAGTGTTTGCCCACAGAACTAGTCAGCCTCAGTGCTCTTGAAACATTACATATCTATGGGTGCAATGAGTTAGAGTCTTTTCCGGAGCAGGGAATGGAAGACCTAAAAAGTCTTAAATATTTGTGTTTACAAGAATGCAGAAAGTTCACATCTTTGACAGACGGGTTACAACATCTCTCACGCCTTGAGACCTTGTCTCTTATTGGTTGCCCTGAGCTGGTGGCTTTTCCAGATGGTATTAAGTACCTTAGTTTCCTGCATCAGTTAGAAATATCTGGTAAACAAAGGAAAATAGAAACTTCAAGATTCAGTCCCTCTGGTTTTCAAGTGACGTCTTATTCATACCAGGGATCAATTGATTGTGATTACATCCGTAGTTATTCCCCTAATTATTCCCCTAAGTTGGCAATCTTACCTGAGGCCCTGCGTTATGTCCCTGCTCTGCAATCCTTGTATGTTTCCTGCTACCCTGATCTAGCATCATTGCCATACTGGCTTGGAGACCTCACATCTCTTCAAACTTTGATAATACATGATTGCCCCAAGTTGTCATCTCTTCCGGCGAGCATTCAAGGCCTCACAAATCTACAGAAATTGGCTATTACAAAATGCCCTGAACTGGTGAAGCGATGTGAGAAGGATACTGGAGAGGACTGGTACAAGATAGCACATATTCCTGATGCATATGTGAATGACTATCAGCCGACATGTGCTTGTACCATCTACTTGAATGGGTATGTATGTACCTCTTTTAGCTCGTCTTTCGTTGTCTTAAGTTTAAACATCCTTTTCTTAATTCCATGACATTATATTCCGATCCCTTATGGAGATGCTGTACCACTGTTTGCAGCAGCGTGATGGCAATGCCGGTGTGGGCAGATTGAAACTTCCTTGGAAGTCATAAACATGTATGTCCCCTGTTGTTTTTTACAGACACTTTACATATATATATATAGATCAATTACCTATGTATTTCCTTTTGTGTATGTAACCTATCAAATGAAACATTGCTGCATTATGTTTTTTGTGTTTGATAAATTGTAAGCACATCTTAACAATGTTACATCATCTCTTACTAAATTTGCATACAACAAATTCTAGTAATTGTTAAACTTGTTTTGGTGGTTAGGCTGTCCCTGCTGACCATTAGTTTCTGTTCTGTGTGTGATAATTAATTGCTGGGTTGTTCCAATTTGAAACAACAATCAAACACATATGTTTCAATGCAACTATTCATTTAAATTAAAAAGTGGAAATGTTTTATGTTCCTGCTCTTCCGCAATCTAGAATTAATATGGTTTCTATACTTGTATGCAAATATATGTTTTGATGTCCTAAATCCAACTTGTACTCTAATCACTCTACATCAAATATTTGAACAATATCTATAAACAATTGATTTACTTTTTAGCTTTGGAATGAGCATCTAAGATTTAAGATTAATGGATCTTTGAATCTCACATTCGGTGGTGAGTTGCAAACTTCTCTGAATCTCGATATCATGCTGATTATTTTGTTGATTGAGCTAATCAATTTTGTTTTGTGATTTTGAAAGCCAGTGCCAGCTTGTGAGGCATAAGAAAAAGTCTATCAAGAAGAAGCAGTAAGTTCAGAGCACTAATCATTTCAAAATAATATTCTTCTGAACAAATCTTTGCATCATCAGATCATATATGTCCTATATATAATACATTGCATTTATGAGATTCATTTATATAATCTTCTCCTTTTCTACTTAATTTTATTTAATCTGCTAAATTCTCCTTATAATTAAAAACTTAGAAACTAATTAAAGCTGCAACTGATGTGTGTACTGATCTGTGTGTCAAAATGGCTGCATTTTGTTTAACTTGTTATGCTGTCTTTACAACATTCTCAGCAAGTTAAGCCAATAGAATTAAAATTGTTGTTGAAGATAACCATCTATTACTAGTTACTTATCCAAGATATTTTTCTTAATGCTAGCAACTAATTAGAATTTGTTTAGCTACTAGGATAAAGTATTGTTTTGTTTATTAAAATTCAATGAACATATAATAAATACTACTTATTCTTCAATATTAATTTATGCCTCAAACTATGTTACAGGCCTATGCCATGTTAGACCTTTCGAAGTTTCTGTGTGTTTGTTGCAAGCATTAAGCTGCTTAAAATGTTGAGAATTGGAATGGAATTGATTGTTAACATTTAATGCAATGAAAGCATTGTAACTCTATATGACTATATGTGCATTCGATAACTTTAAAATATAGATTAGAGATTCATATGATGTGCTTGAATCATGAAACTACCATGGTAAAGACATTCCTTCAACTATTTGAAATGCGTGTAAAAGACTGCAAACTTAGTAACATTATGTGCTCTTTTCACATATATTCAATATTAACCAATAATTGTTATTAATTCTTTTTTGCAGACATCTAGTATCTGATTGTCATGTGATACAAGTAATCATGGATAACCATAGATTTCTTAGTACACATGAAGATGGTATAGCCGAAATACAGAAAGCTGGTTAGTTAATTTTATTCCATGTTTTGATATAATTTTTTCCTCATCCTATGTAGACTTGGTTATTGTATGTCAACTGCAACTAGGTGATATTCTTTTGTTTTTGGATAGGATGCTAAAATGCTTAAATACCCATAAACCTAGTAGAAAAATACCGGAAAATTGTTTTGACCATTCACATGGATTAACATACATATCCATTTTCTCCATGTTGTGTAAGGCTGGATGGCTGATTTGTCACGCGATATAATGCGAGTATGGGGGTCCTAAGCACTCAAAATTCAGGACACTGGAAGCTGAAGTACAAGTTCATGTCACTTGTAATGTAGCGGTACCTGGAAGAGGCTACTCTACTCTGCTTGCATTAGTAGCCATCTCCCCTGCACCCCAGATAGTAATGATCATGGCATCAATAGCAAGCTCCTCCGCACTAGCTTGTAAAATGATTGTGATTTGACTCCGGCTAAGTATGAAGAGTCCCTCAATCCTGTTGTGTATATGGTCATTGCCTGAAATCAATCAATTAATGACAAGTGTTTTTCGAGAACCACCATTGTGAGCTTCAGGCACTCTCTTTCTTTCAATCATTTCATGAACAATTTTATATTTTCATCAAACACTTAAGTTTTCACACTCTGGACTTCAAACTTAAAGCCATTGTGTTAATCATGACTCGATAGTTGATATCATGTTAGAAACCATTAATTCAAACATTTAAATTATCTTTACTTTAATTAGATCGTTTATATTTAGAATCCATTTATTAATGACAAGATAATATAAATACATAAAAGGAAAGTAACTAAAGCCATTTCTTGTTTATTCATTTAATATAAGGAAGTATAAGCTTCCATCAACTAACATAATATTCTTATTCAGTGCGATTTTATATGCCAAATTACTAATAATGTTATTCCTGACGAGCAGCTATTCCAGGAAGTGGCTCTAATCCTCCGACTAAAATATCAATCTCTACAAATTGATCATTATTCATTAATCATAAACTTAGGTAAATCCAGTCAATGTCAATCTGAAACAAATATTGAAAATCATGAATTGCAATACACAAGCAGCGTAAGTTGGATCATAAACTTAGGTGAGCCCGTAGCAAATAAAATACAATTCACTACCTTATTTTTGGGTTGTCTCCTATGGTATCCAAGCCCTGTTGTCTCTCATGATATTCAGGCCCTGTAATCGTAAATAGGTCTCAACAAACATCATAGATATTAAAGTCGTATAATTAGTATTTTGTTTTATGAGTTGTTGTCCTTTAATTATGAAATCAGATATTGGAACTATATAAATATTGTTTGATCTTAATAGTTCTAATAGACTTTTTAAAAATTTAAACCATACAAATAATATTTGATTTTGATAAATCTTGATAGAACCTCTTACCCAAATTATTATCTCTTGCTCATCACAGTAAACATGTAAGTTATATAAGTAGTGTTTGATTTCAGTAGCGTCTAATAAATCTCTAATTCATTTGCATCAATTTTGTTGTTTTCTTTTTTTGGAAATACATTTGTGTTAACTTAAAAAGGAAAAAAATAAAAATAAAAATAAAAACCAAATGGGCTGAATTTGGATATAGCAAGCTAGTATTTGTCCTTTCGTGCAAATAGTACTGGGCCGATTGGTTGGCCCAAATACAACAACCATTTCCTTGTTGAAGCCCAATGTTTTCGTTTAGTTTGCAGGCTAATTCATCATGAGTGCTTAGTTATCTAAACCCGAGGCATCGATTCAAGACAGGGCTTCAGATATTGATGTGTTTGTAAAAAGACTACTCAAATTCACTTGAAGGTTTAAGTAGCCTGTGTACTTTATTTTATGTTTCTAAATGAGATCATAAAGTGTGCAACGACATAGCGAAAGTTGTCTTTTTGGAACAATTTATCTTAGTCATATTTGTAACAACAGATCTTGTTGAGTGTGAGGGTCTCACGGTCGAATTAAGTTTTTCTATGAGTTTTATCTGAAACATTTTAACCAAATAATAAAACATACGAAGGCAAATTTTTTCCCTTTTATTTATTTATTTATTTTTAATAGAATTCTTTGAGGCTAATGATACCAAAATAGAAGATATACATGGACTTATGTTTGCTTTGCTTATTTTGCAGGCTAATTCATCTACTTATCTAAGCATAGGACACATATTCTTGATAAGGTTTCGAATATAAGTTTCACGGAAGAAATCCTTTTAAGTTGGGATTTGAATTCATTTGTGGCCTCAGTTTAATCTATACCCTTCTTCCATCTTAATCACACCTAAATATAAAAAATATATATACATTGGTCATTATTTTTTCTTTATGATATTTTACAGATAAGAGTTTGATACGAACTCATACACCATTTAAAGAAAAAGTTAGGTTAAACTAGACTACAAATATGCTTTCTTTAAACTGGCATGAAATAAAGATTTTAAAGTAAAAATCACAGTTCAATTGGTTAATATATTTTATTTCATGTTCATAATTTTCAGGTTGTGCATAGTATCTGTTCTTAAACAACTTTGGACAAATTTCTAACTTTCTGATAGATTTTCTTTCCTATATTATTTTAGCTCAAGATGTCCCAACAAACCTATATTTTCCTTTACAAAGTACTTTTGAGTAATTACAATCTCCATAAGTTTCCATAAATTTTTAATTAGTTAATGTATTTTTCTTTGTATTCATGACTTTTACGTTAACATAATTTTTCTTTCACATAATAATTCATCTTAATAGATTTCTTTTTAACTAATCTGTGTATTTTTCTTGAGGTGTAATGATTTTCAACCATATATAACATTTATTAATCTCCATAAGTCCAAACACGGATTTCTAATCATTTATGTCCATATATAAATTTCATATTATTCTATATATAAAATCATGTCATTCATCCGATCCATTTCATTTCATCTATGAATCATGCCTCAACCTGTTTTTCATACTCAAATTTTCAATTGATCAAGATACCTTTTTTTTTTTTTTTTTAAGAAAAATTGATCAAGAAACACTTGCAAGCCACAACCATTAACAAAAACAAAAGCAAACAACAACAATATCCATCTAATCCCAAAATTCCCTCAATTCCTCACCTCTTATTCCTCCCTCCCACCTTCCCTCTCCTCCCCTCCCATTCATAATAGATGGACCATCTTCCCCCACCTCCACCCTCCATCTCCACCACCACCACCTCCATCCACTAACATGTCTCCTCCTGACCCCAAACCCCTCTCCACCACCCCCCACCACCACATCAAACCCAAAGCCCTCCCTGACCTCTTCCTCACCACCGCCTTCTCCCTCTTTTGCCTCTTTACCTCTTCCTCCAACAACAAACTCAATTTCCCTTTTTACCCTCGTCGCTCCCTCAAAATCCGCACCATGTCCCTCCCCAGAAGCCCAAAACCCACCTTCGCTTCCACCCCACAAGTCCTCTCCGAGTGGCTCCGCCCCCGCTTGCCCTCCGAGTCCTTCGCTTCCTGGGGCGTCAAACCCGGCACCAAGAACTTCTACAACCTCTGGCTCGAGCTCTCCGAGGGCGAGACCTCCCTCGCCGACACCACCCCACCTGTCCGCTCCGTCAATGTCGTCACTGTCCGGATTTTGAATGAGGGCAAGCTTCTTGTGAAGTCAAGGCAGGAGCTGTCGGAAATATTAAAAATATAAATTAAATTATTATAAAAAATATATATTGTTGGAAATATTTTATTAAGATATTGAAAATGAGTATAATATTGAATATATTTTAATATATTTATAAGTTTTTAATATATGTTATAAATAGTATATTACTACAAAATTAATTATTATTTTATAAAAAGGATTATATTTTTAATGTAAAAATTCAATTTAATTAATGAATTGTATATAGAATATTTTTTAAAGATATCTTTTATATCAATTTAGTGTAATATAATGAAAAAAAAATTGATATAAATTTCTTTTTGATAGGCAAGTGTGATGTAGTTGGACTTTTGCTGTTGCTGCCTACGAGTGGAGGAGAAAATAGAGTTGATTTCCCAAGTCATCTGTGGCTGTGGGGACCTTTATCACAAATTAGTTGGCTGTCTAATCACTACCTCGTTAATTTTCCAACTCTCCAATATAATCTAAATTTTTTTAAATATAATATTAAATAAAATTTATATTTATTAATTTTATAAAAGCTTTCGCATTTATTTATTTTATTGTTTGATGTTAAAATTTATTATGTATTTGATCAGTACTTTAACATATTTTATGTTGTATTTAGATTTATGTATTTATATCTTTTGTTTTGAATTTATCGCACTAGATATTAGAACCTAATTTTTTTAGATTTGATTATTAATTTTAATTCTATTTTATGGTTGATGTTATTGTTAGGATTTGTAAATTATATCATTATCTGTGCTTATTAGATGATGTTTGAGGAAAAAATCTATATGAAAATTTGTATTATTATTATTATTTTTTCCTATAACCATTGCTGATTTGTGCAGGTGGGATTCAGGTCCACCTACACCCGTAAATCCTACACTTGCACCTGAACCCACGAAGTTTAGAGGTGCATGTGCAATTTTTTTTTTTCTTTTTTTTTTTTTTTTTATGGTTCGAGTGGGGTTTGGGCAAACTCGCTCTAACCCAAGCCACTACCATTCCTAATTGTTATTATTAATTACTTGATAGCAACTAGTACATACAAGTCTTGCCATTGTATCTTTTCATGTCAATAACTATCCATTCGCAATCATTTATATAATATGTAATATTATTATTATTGAATGCAATTGTTGTTTTTGTAGTTATTGTTAATACATACAATTTGATTTCATTTTTTTTTTCAAAGTATTTCTACCAAAAATGGTTTTTTTTTTTTTTTTAATGTGTTCATTCTAGAAATATTGTTTTTAATAAATGCTATCAGACACAATTTTGGATTCAAAAAATATAAAAACTATTTTGAAAATGAAAAAATTAAAAATGAAAAAAAAAAAAAAAGAAACTACACCAATCAGCCCTTACAAAATATTCTTATTTTTATGGGCATCTGTCCTTTTACTCTACTTTATACCTTATGCTTAATAGTGCAAGTACCAAAATTACTAATGGCACTTTCAAACATCAAATTAAATGAAGGGTAGGTGCTTGGCAATTTATAAGCATTCTATTATTTGGATTGATGTTACACACTTGAGCTGTTTATATTGCTGCCTCTACTACATACACGGGATGAAACTTATTTTAACACAAGAAACCAACACTAGTGGTGCTTGCATTTAGTCCTGCAAGTATATAGAGGAGTAAAACGTTTCCATCTTCAAAATAAAAATAAGTACTTTATACCTTCCATGCAATTTCCATGCAATGTTTTCCTTTATGCATGCATTTAGTCATTTGTGGCGGCCTTCACACGGAGGACATTATAACATTCTCATCAATTAGTAAGTCAAGAAAGCAAGTTTATACCTACCATGTAATTTCCAAGTATCATCACATTGTGAGACATAGCCACCTGTTTCTTGTTGACTTTGTCAATTTCATTAATTCACCTTGACTTGCTAGCAACTAGTACATACAAGTCTTCCATATTCGCATACGTGTAATCACTGATCTCTCAGAGAAGCTTTATTGATTTCAAACTTTGCAAGTGAAAAATGGCTGAAGCTTTTCTTCAATTTATGGCGAAGAAACTGGATATGCTCATCCAAAAGGAGGTTGGCTTGATCTGGGGTGTTGACAAAGAGATGGAGAGACTTTCAAGCTTGCTCTCAACTATTCAGGCTGTGCTCGAAGATGCAGAGGAGAAGCAAATAAAAAACAAGGCACTTCAGAACTGGTTGCAGAAGCTCAAAGCTGCAGCTTACAAGGTTGATGACATCTTGGATGAGTGTGCCACAGAAGCTGCTCGGTTAGAGTCTGTTAGTCAAAATTCAAGCTTGATCAACAAGGTACGTACTTCTTTCTTGAGTTCTTTGCATCCGCATAATACATTGTTTCGTCGCAAGATTGGCATTAGGATGAGGAACATAAGGGAGGTTAGATGAAATTGCTGAAGAGCGTTTGAAGTTTCATTTGATTGAGGGAGGAGCTGAGAGGCGTTTTGATGTCATAGAGAACCGTCAAACTGGTTCCATCCTTACTCAGTCTCAAGTATACGGAAGAAATGAAGATAAAGCAAGAATTGTTGAGTGTTTGGTGGATAAAGTTGCTGATTCTGATGGCATTTCGGTGTATCCTATTGTTGGATTAGGGGGGCTTGGAAAGACAACACTTGCGCAAATGGTCTTCAATGATGAGAGGATTCAGAGCCATTTTGAGTTGAGAATTTGGGTTTGTGTTTCTGAGGATTTTAGTGTCAAAAGGGTAATCAAAGCTATAATTGAATCCGCAACTAAAGCCTCTTGTGAAGTCTTAGATTTAGATCCTTTGCAGAAATGCCTTCAAAACATACTAAATGGGCGAAGGTATTTACTTGTTCTAGATGATGTGTGGAATGAAGATCAAGAGAAGTGGGATAGGTTAAAGTATGTTTTGGCTTGTGGATCAAGAGGCGCTTCAATCATTGTGACTACTCGAATTAAAGCAGTTGCGTCAATTATGAGAACAGTGTCTCTGCATCAATTATTTGGCTTAATTGAGGATGATTGTTGGTCATTATTTAGCGAACGTGCATTTAGACATGGGATACAAGAAAGCTCGAACCTCGTAGCATTAGGAAAGGAGATAGTGAAGAAGTGTGGAAGCGTACCTTTAGCTATAAAGTCATTAGGGAGCATGATGAGCTATAAAACTGGGGAAAATCAGTGGCTTTCTGTTGTGGAAAGCGAACTTTGGAATTTGCCACAACATGAAAATTCAATCTTGTCAGCTTTACGACTTAGTTACTATAATTTACCGTCAAAGTTAAGACAGTGTTTTTCTTTTTGTGCTCTCTTTCCAAAGGATTTTGTACTTGAAAAGGAACTTTTAATTCAACTTTGGATGGCCAATGACTTTATTCCTTTCACTGAAAAATTAGATTATGAAGATATTGGTAATGAAATCTGTAACGAATTGTGTTGGTGTTCCTTTTTAGAAGTTCTTGGAGAAGAAGAATGTGGCTACACTGAAGGATTCAAAATGCATGACTTGGTTCATGATCTTGCACGATCTATCATGGATGATGAATGCCTTACCGAAAAGATCGAAAGCTCAATCAATATCTCGAAAAGAACTTTGCATTACAGGTCAAGCAATAATTCATGTGCATCATATTGCTTACCTGAAGCTTTTTATCAAGTTGAAACCTTAAGAACACTCCTAGTGAACTCAATTTATTTGAATGCTGAGTTTTCTTGTGACTTCTCTAGATTAAGTTCTTTAAGAGTGTTTGGTGCAAGACGCTTCAGACTGACGAAGTTGAAGTCTTTAATTAGCCACTCAAAACATCTAAGATACTTGGACCTTTCTTTCAACAATATCCAAATGCTTCCTGAATCAATTTGTACTCTTTTTAATTTGCAAACTTTGAATTTAAATTGTTGTGTCTGTCTTCAAAAGCTACCGAAGCATATGAGATGTTTGAAGAATCTTCGACATCTTTACTTGGATGGCTGTGAGGCATTATCTCAAATGCCGCCACAAATTGGGCAAATCACTTGCCTAAAGACCTTATCTTGCTTTATTGTGAGCAAGAAAAAAGGTTGTCACCTAACTGAATTGAAAGGCCTAAATCTTGGTGGAAGCTTGTGTATTAAACACCTTCAGAGAGTTGAGAATCCACTTGAAGCCAAAGAAGCCAATTTGGTTGGAAAAAGAAATCTCCATCGATTGTCCTTGTTATGGGAAAATGAAAGTCATATTGAATCACAAGAAGATGTTGAAAAGGTACTTGAAGCAATTCAACCTTACACAAACCTTAAACAATTTTCCATATCAGGGTACAAAGGCACCGAATTTCCTTTTTGGATGAGGGACAACACTCTAAATAATGTTGTTGATATTACGCTTTCAGACTGTCATAATTGTTCTCAACTGCCTCCTTTAGCGATACTACCTTCTCTTCGATATCTTGAATTAGATGGAATGAGCAAGGTGATATGTATTGATGATGATCTTCAAGGTGGTAGAACGATGAGAAGATTCCCATCTTTGCAAGAGCTCCGGATTTATAATTTGCCAAGTTTGAAGAGGTTCTCACGAGAGGATGGAAGGGAGCTCCTCCCATGTCTTCAGTCCTTAAGTATTAGCAGATGCCCTGAGTTGATGACCTTGCCACATCTTCCTTCAGTAGCTCGTTTATCTGTTTCAGATTGTAGTGAGGTACTGGGATCGATCTCAAACCTTAAAAACCTTGTCTTCCTTTCAGTTTCATGTAACGATAATTTGGTTTATCTTCCACGTGGCATGCTGCTAAACCTCACCTCTCTGAACAAACTTCATATTGATAATTTCAAAAAGCTGAAGTGTTTGCCCACAGAACTAGTCGGCCCCAGTGCTCTGGAAACATTAGATATCTATGGGTGCAATGAGTTAGAGTCTTTTCTGGAGCAGGGAATGGAAGGCCTGAAAAGTCTTAAATATTTGTGTTTACAAGAATGCAGAAAGTTCACGTCTTTGACAGACGGGTTACAACATCTCTCACGCCTTGAGACCTTGTCACTTATTGGTTGCCCTGAGCTGGTGGCTTTGCCAGATGGTATTAAGTACCTTAGTTTCCTGCATCAGTTAGAAATATCTGGTAAACAATGGAAAATAGAAACTTCAAGATCCAGTCCCTCTGGTTTTCAAGTGGTGTCTCACTCATACTGTGAATCAAATAAGTGTGATATCATCCGTAGTTATTTCCCTAAGTTGGTAATCTTGCCTGAGGCCCTGCGTTATGTCCCTGCACTGCAATCCTTGTATATATCTTGCTACCCTGATCTAGCATCATTGCCCAACTGGCTTGGAGACCTTACATCTCTTCAAACTTTGATAATACATGATTGCCCCAAGTTGTCATCTCTTCCGGCGAGCATTCAAGGCCTCACAAATCTACAGAAATTGGCTATTACAAGATGCCCTGAACTGGTGAAGCGATGTGAGAAGGATACTGGAGAGGACTGGTACAAGATAGCACATATTCCTGATGTATATGTGAAAGACATAAACTATTAGCAGAAAGCTACTAATGCCATCCAATTTAATAGGTATGTATGTATGTCTTTGAGCTCTTCTTTTGTTGTCTTAATTTTAAACATCTTTCTCTTAATTCCATGACATTATATTTTGATCCCTTATGGAGATACTGTACCACTGTTTGAAGCAGCATGATGGCAATGCCGGTGTGGGCAGATTGTTCATGTTAATCATCATACCAATTAAGTTGAAACTTCCTCGTAAGTCATAAACATGTATGTTCCCTTTCGTTTTTTACAGACACCTTGCATATATATATATATATATATAAAGATCAATTACCTATGTGTTTCCTTTTGTGTATGTAACCTATCAAATGAAACATTGCTGCATTATGTTTTTTGTATTTGACAAATTATAAGCAGTTATATGTCATCTTAACAATGTTGCATCATCTCTTACTAAATTTGCATACAACAAATTCTGGTAATAGTTAAACTCGTTTTGGTGGTTAGCCTTTCCCTGCTGACCATTATTTTCTGTTCTGTGTGTGATAATTAGTTGCTGGGTTGTTCCAATTTGAAACAACAATCGAACACATATGTTTCAACGCAACTGTTCATTTAAATTTAAAAGAGGAAATGTTTTATGTTCCCGCTTTTCCAATATCCAGAATTAATATGGTTTCTATACTTGTATGTAAATATATGTTTTGATGTTCTAAATCCAACTTGTACTCTAATCACTCTACATCAAATATTTGTATAATATCTATAAACAATTTATTTATGTTTTAGCTTTGGAATGTGCATATCAGATTTAAGATTAATGGATGTTTGAATCTCGCATTTGGTGGTGAGTTGCAAACTTCTCTGAATCTCCGTATTATGTTGATTATTTTGTTGATTGAGCTAATCAATTTTCTTTTGTGATTTTGAAAGCCAGTGCCAGCTTGTGAGGCAATAGAGAAAGTCTATCAGGGAGAAGCGGTAAGGTCAGAGTGCTAATGCTTTCAAAATAATATTTTTCTGAACAAATCTTTGCATCAATGCATCATATATGTCCTATATATGATACATTGCATTTATGAGATTCATTTATATAATCTTCTCCTTTTCTACTTAGTTTTATTTAATCTGCTAAATTATTCTTATAATTAAAAACTTAGAATACTTCAAGAAAAAAAAAAAAAAAAACTTAGAAACTAATTAAAGTTGCAACTGATATGTACACTGATCTGTGTGTCAAAATTGCTGCATTTTGTTAAACTTGTTATGCTGTCTTGACAGCAGTCTCAGCAAGTTAAGCCAGTAGAATTAAAATTGTTATTGAAGATAACCATCTATTACTAGTTACTTATCCAAGATATTTTTCTGAATGCTAGCAACTAATTATAATTTGTTAGACTACTAGGATAAAGTATTGTTTTGTTTATTAAAATTCAAGGAACATGTAATAAATACTACTTATTCTTCAATATTAATTTATGCCTCAAACTACGTTGCAGGCCTATACCATGTTAGACCTTTGGAAGATTCTGTGTGTTTGTTGCAATAATTGAGCTGCTTGAGATGTTGGGAATTAGAATGGAATTGATTGTTACCATTTGATGCAATGAAAGCATTGTAACTCTATATGTGCCTTCGATAACTTTAAAGTATAGATTAGAGATTCATATGATGTGTTTGAATCATGAAACCACCGTGATAGATACATTCCTTCAACTGTTTGAAATGTGTGTAAAAGACTGCAAACTTAGTAACATTACATGCTCTTTTTGCATATATTCAATATTAACCAATAATTATTATTAATTCTTTTTTCCAGATATCTAGTATTTGATTGTCATTCGATACAAGTAATCATGGATAACCTCAGATTTCTTAGTGCACATAAGGATGGTATAGCCAAAATACTGAAAGCTGGTTAGTTAATAATATACTTGTATATTAAATGCAACTAGGTGATATTCTTTTGTTTTTGGATAGGATGCTAAAAGGCTTAATACCCATAAAATTAATAGAAAAATACTGGACAATTGTTTTGACCATTCACATAGATTAACAGACATCCATTTTCTGCATCTTGTGTAAGGCTGGACGGCTGACTTGTCAGGTGATATAATACGTTTATGGGGGTCTTAAACACTCAAAATTCAGGACACTGGAAGCTGAAGCACAAGTTCAGGTCACTTGTAATGGAGCATCACCTGGAAGAGGCTACTCTACTCTGCTTGCATTAGTAGCCATCTCCCCTGCACCTCAGATGGTAATGATCATACGATGGCATCAATAGCAAGCTCCTCTGCACTAGCTTGTAAAATGATTGTGTGATTGACTCCAGCTAAGTATGAAGAGTCCCTCAATCCTGTTGTGTATATAGTCATTGACTGAAATCAATCAATTAATGACAAGTGTTTTACGAGAACCACCATTGTGAGCTTCAGGCACTCTCTTTTTCTTTGAATCATTTCATTGAACAGTTCGATATTTTCAGCAAACACTTAAGTTTTCACACTCAGGACTTCAAACTTAAAGCCATTGTGTTAATCATGACTTCATAGTTGATACAATGTTAGAAACCATTAATTCAAACATTTAAATTATCTTTACTCTAATTAGATCGTTTATATTTCAAATCCATTTATTAATGACAAGATAATATAAATACATAGAAGGAAAGTAACTAAAGTCATTTCTTATTTATTCATTTAATATAAGGAAGTATAAGCTTCCACCAACTAACATAATATTCTTATTCAGTGCGATTTTATATGCCAAATTAATAATAATGTTATTCCTGACGAGCAGCTATTCTAGGAGGTGGCTCTAATCCTCCGACTAAAATATCAATCTCTCCAAATTGATCATTATTCATTAATCCTAAACTTAGGTAAATCCAGTCAATGTCAATCTGAAACAAATATTGAAAATCATTTGAATTGTAATCCACAAACAGCATAAGTTGGATCATAAACTATGGTGAGCCTGTAGCAAATAAAATACAATTCACTACCTTATTTTTGGGTTGTCTCCCATGGTATCCAAGCCCTATTGTCTCCTATGATATTCAGGCTCTGTAGTCGTAAGTAGGTCCCAACAAACATCATAGATATTAGAGTCGTATAAGTAGTATTTTGTTTTATGAGTTGTTGTCCTTTGATTATGAAATCAGATATTGGAACTATATAAATATTGTTTGATCTTGACAGTTTCAATCGACTTTATAAAAATTCAGGTCGTACAATTAGTGTTTGATATCGACAAGTCTTAATAGAACCTCTTACCCAAATTGTTATCTCTTGTTCATCATGGTAAATATGTAAGTTATATAAGTAGTGTTTGATTTCAGCAGCTTCTAATAAATTTCTAATTCATGTGTGTCGACTTTATTATTTTCATTTTTTCGATATACATTTGTGTTATCTTTAAAAAGGAATAAAATTAAAAGAAAAATAAAAACCAAATGGGCTGAATTTGGATATAGCAAGCTTGTATTTGTCCTTTCGTGCAAATTAGTACTGGGCCGACTGGTTGGCCCAAATATAACAACCATTTCCTTGTTGAAGCCCAATGTTTTCGTTTACTTTGGCAGGCTAATTCATCTAGAGTTCTTTGTTATCTAAGCCCGAGACATTGATTCAAGACAGGGCTTCAGACATTGATGTGTTTGTAAACACTACTCAAATTCACTTGAAGCTTTAAGTAGCCGGTGTACTTTATTTTATATTTCTAAATAAGATCATAAACTGTGCAACGACATAGCGAAAGTTGTTTTTTTGGAACAATTTATCTTGGTCATATTTATAACAACAGATCTTGTTGAGTGTGAGGGTCTCTCGGTCGAATTAAGTTTTTATATGAGTTTTATCTTAAACATTTTAACCAAATAATAAAACATACAAAAGCAAATTTTTTTCCCTTTTATTTATTTTTATAGAATTCTTTGAAGCTGATGATACCAAAACAAAAGATATACATGGACTTATGTTTGCTTTGCTTATTTTGCAGGCTAATTCATCTAGTTATCTAAGCATAGGACACATGTTCTTGATAAGGTTTCGAATATAAGTTTCATGGAAGAAATCTTTTTAAGTTGGGATTCGAATTAGGGAGATGAATGGAGCAAGAATTGATGAAAGAAAATCAAAAGGGAAGTGGTTCTAATGCATTTGGCCAAAGGGGGTGCAAAACCATCGATTTTCGTTTTGAGCTTCAGAAAATTATTTTTTGGCATATAGGTGTGTTCCTAAGTGAGAATAAGTGAGATTCATCAAAAGAAATTGGAAGTTTAAAGCGTTGGTTAAGTAGAAAACTAGAAGAGAAGTTTGAAGGCAAAATGAGTTTTAATGGAATTTGGTGAGATTTGGAAGTAGTTAGATCATTTGGGATTAGTACATCATGCATTTTGATTAATAGAATCAATTTCTTATTCATTTTCTATGTGTTCTTGGAAAATCTAAGAGATGAGGTAGCTCAAGGAAGTCAAGGAAAAGGAAAGGAGAAAGTTTGAGTTTCCTTTGGAAAGTAAAAGAATTCAATAAAGAGGTTAAAGGTTGGTGTACATTTCATTTGAATTTTATTTTTAATTGTATGAATATATCTATTTTCAAATGTTGATGTTTAAACTGTTTAATCCAAATCGATTTATGAACCATGTTTGAAATGTGTGTTTTGAATGGAAATGTTGATTAAGTGAGAAAGTTGATATCAAATGTAAGTTGTGGAATGATTTATGGAAACTTTTAATTAAAAGGAAATGGTGATTTTTATATGTATTCATTTGAATAATGAAATTGTTGAAGACAAACAAGCAGAATAGGGAAGCAAATATTATGTATTGACCCAATTATTTTGTTTCCATTCTTGTAAATGTCAGAGCTAATTTATAGGCATTAGATTAGAGTCTAATTGACTCCCTTATGTATAAATATATAGTTTTGCTATTGAATGAATACAGAGAAATCATTCACCAAAATTATTTTTCTCATTATGGTATCAGAGCCTGGTTCTGACAACCTAAAAAAAAAAAAAAAAAAATTCAATCCTAGTCATCACCATGGAAGATGATAGCAACCCAAAGAAGCCAACTACCATGGAAGATGATAGCAACCCAAAGAAGCCAACTACCATGGAAGATGATAGCAACCCAAAGAAGCCAACTCAATCGAGCATGGCATTCAAATTTGATAAGCCTAATGACCCACTGTATCTTCATCATTCAGACCAGCCAGGGTTAGTTCTTGTGTCACAACTTCTCACTGAGGAGAACTATAGCACATGGAATCACTCCATGACTATGGCTCTAACAATCAAGAATAAATATGGGTTTGTTGATGGATCGATAAAACAACCAAGTAGAAACGCAAGCGATGAATTGCATCAATGGATTCGTTGCGACAACCTAGTCAAAACCTGGTTATTGAGTTCAATCTCAAAAGAAATTGCAGCCAGTGTGTTCTATTGTGATGGAGCACAGGCAGTTTGGAACGAGTTACGTGAACATTTTTCTCAAGTAAACAGCGTCCAACTTTTTCATATTGAGAATGAGATACATGATTGTGTTCAAGGAACTATGTCAGTTGGCTCCTACTTCACAAAACTCAAAGGATTGTCGGATGAGAGGGATGTTCTTTGTCCAATTTCAGCCTGTCATTGTGGAACTATGAAGGAGGAGTTATCCTATCGAGAAACACAGAAAACCATTAAATTTCTCATGGGATTGATTGAATCTTTTTCTGCAGTACACGGGCAAATATTGACGATGGATCCTTTGCCTAAAGTTAGCAAGGTTTATTCCCTCATGCTTCGACATGAATGACAACGAGATGTATCTACTAGTAAGAGTACATCTCAACCTGAGGCATCAGCCTTTGTAATCAAGAATTCAAGTAAGAAATGAGGTAATTACAAGTGTGGAAAATGTGGCAAAGATGGACATAGCGCTGAAAATTGTCGAGCACATTTGAAGTGCACTTATTGTGGATGGAAAGGTCACACAATTGATATTTGTCGGAAACTTAAACAGTCAGAATTAGATCAACCATCTCGGTTCTCCGCAACAAATCGAGGCAATAATGTTACTACTCCACAACAAATTGAGAAGAATGACATATCCAACTCTTTTCCTTTTACTCAAGAGCAGTGTCAACAGATCTTGCGTATGCTCAATAATAATAAATCTTCTATGGCAAATCACGTGGGTAATCCATCAACTCATGATGAGCTGTCAGGTAAGGCTTTCTGCTATTCTTCTTATGGTAAGAAAACCACATGGATCCTTGATAGTGGAGCAACCGATCACATTGTTTGTAAACCTGAATTACTCACAACATGGAAAGCTATTAAAAACAAGACAGTAGAATTGCCAGATGGTTCTCTTGCTAATGTTACACATGTTGGTCAAGTTGTGTTCTCTTCTAGTTTGGTTCTTGATAATGTTTTGTGTGTTCCAATCTTCCAATTAAATCTAATTTCCATAAGCAAACTTACCCGTCAATCCCTTTGTATCACTGTGTTCCTTACCCATTTTTGTGTGATACAGGACCTATGTTCGGGGAAGATGATTGGGACGAGAATTGAACGAGAGGGCTTATACTACCTTAATCAATCACAGAAGTCATCATGCAATTCAATTCATTTACCCTCCTCTGGCCTTTGGCATCAACGACTTAGGCATCCTTCAAATAAAGTATCTGCTTTATTTTCATTTCTAGACAATAATAAATTTTGTAACGAAAATAGTTGTTTGGTTTGTCCATTAGCTAAGCAAACTAGATTGCCATTTTCCTTGAATAAAATTTCTAGCAAATCACCATTTGACATGTTACATGTTGATATTTGGGGGGGTTACCACATTGCATCTATTTCTGGAGCCCGATATTTTCTTACCATAGTTGATGACTTTATCAGATGTACATGGGTTTACTTGATGAATCACAAATTAGAAACCCAAACCCATCTAATTAATTTTATTAACATGGTTGAAACCCAATTCCTTTCGAAAGCTAAGGTTGTGCATAGTGATAATGGTTCTGAGTTTACACTTGAAGCCTATTACTTGTCCAAAGGTATTATCCATCAAACTAGTTGTGTTCACACCCCACAACAAAACGGGGTTGTCGAACGCAAACATAGACACTTGTTAAACATGGCCAGAACTTTGCTTTTTCAAGCTCATCTTCCAAAAAGGTTTTAGGGGGGATGCTATTTTAACTGCGACATATCTCATAAATCATACACCTACACCACTTTTGCAAGGTAAAACACCTTATGAGCGATTATTTTATACAACACCAAATTATTCACATTTACGAGTATTTGGTTGTTTATGTTTTGCTTCCACTCATGCTCAAAAGCCATCCAAATTTGATGCCCGTGCAACCCGTTGTACTTTTCTTGGTTACCCATATGGGAAAAAGGGATATCGAGTATATGATATTGAACTTCATAAGATGTTTGTGTCTCGAGATGTTACTTTCTTTGAAAATGAATTTTCTTTTAAACACACTTCCGCTGCCTACAGTCTTATGTTTCTTACTCTCAAAGAGTCTAATTTTTATGATGATCCAATAACATCACACAGCCCCATTGAGACACCTACGTCTATTCCACTAGAAAATAATGAAATTGCAGACACTACTTCCTTACCACTTCCTAGTCCAAATCTTCCTCCTATGCATCGTCGCTCTACTAGACCAACCAAATGCCCTACCTTTCTTCAAAATTTTCATGTGGAAGCTCCCCTCCTATCAAGGCCTGAACCATCATCTGCCTCTAGCGTGGTCACCACATCAAGTACACCATATAACCTCTCTCAAGTCCTTTCTTATGATAAGTTATCCATTCCTCATAAAGCTTTTACCACATCATTAACTATTATCAAAGAACCAACTAGCTTTGTGCGGACAATGAAGGATCCTAAATGGTGTATAGCCATGCATGATGAAATTCAAGCACTGCAAGCAAACCATACATGGACACTTATGCCTCTTTTACCTGGTAAGAAACCCATAGGATGTAAATGGGTATACAAAGTGAAGCTCAACTCTAATGGAACCATTGAACGGTACAAGGCTCATTTGGTTGCCAAGGGATATAATCAGATTGAAGGACTCGAATATCAACAGACTTTCGCCCAGTTGCCAAATTAGTTACCGTGCGTGTCTTTCTCAGTATTTCTGCCATTCAAGGATGGCATCTTCACCAACTTGATGTTAATAATGCATTCTTGCATGGGGATCTTGATGAAGATGTGTACATGTCATTACTTCCAGGATTCAGACGAAAGGGGGAGACTCGAGTGTGCAAACTTAACAAATCGTTATACGGCTTGAAACAATCTTCCAGGCAGTGGTTTTTGAAACTCTCTTCAGCTCTTAAAGGCGCTGGTTTTAAATAGTCAAAGGTGGACTATTCATTATTCATCCAATCCCATGAAGGTAGTTTCACGGCAATTCTTGTGTATGTTGATGATGTGATTTTGGCAGGTAACAGTCTACAACATATTGAAGATGCAAAATAATTCTTATCAAAACAATTCAAGCTTAAGGATCTTAGTCAACTCAAATATTTCTTGGGCATAGAAGTGGCAAGATCTTCGAAAGACATTTCCCTTTCTCAAATGAAATATACATTGGAGATACTAGAAGATGCTGGATTTTTAGGAGCTAAACCAGCAAGTTGCCCAATGGAACAAAATTTGGTTCTTACACAATCCAACGGAGACCTCTTGAGTGATCCTTCATCATATCGGCGTCTTGTAGGAAGATTGATTTACTTGACCTTCACTAGACCAGATTTAGTCTATGTTGTTCACATTTTAAGTCAGTTTATGGAAAAACCACATATACCACACCTTGAGGCAGCACATAGAGTCCTTAGATACTTAAAGAAAACATCAGGACAAGGTATTCTACTATCCTCCATGAGCATGCTCCAATTAAGGGCCTTTTGTGATGCAGATTAGGCATGCTGCAGAGACACAAGAAGGTCAGTCACAGGGTATTGTATATTTCTTGGACAATTACCCATTTCTTGGAAGACAAAGAAACAAACAACAGTGGCTCGATCGATTGCCGAAGCAGAATATCGGTCTATGGCTTCTACATGTTGTGAAGTTATTTGCTTAAAGAATGTTTTGAAGGACTTGGAAATCAAACATCCTCAGCTTGTCATGTTGTTTTGTGATAACCAAGCTGCTTTACACATTGCCTCAAATCCGGTATTTCATGAACGAACAAAGCATATCGAACTTGATTGTCACTTAGTTCGTGAAAAGATTCAAGAGGGATTGATCAAAACAGCACATGTGAGGACCAACAATCAAATGGCGGACTTTTTTACTAAGGCATTGAGTTCATCACAATTTGAAGTGCTTCTTGCCAAGTTGGGTGTTATTAACATACACTCCAACTTGAGGGGGAGTGTTGAAGACAAACAAGCAGAATAGGGAAATAAATATTATGTATTGACCCAATTATTTTGTTTCCATCCTTGTAAATGTCAAAGCTAATTTATAGGCATTAGATTAGAGTCTAATTGACTCCCTTATGTATAAATATATAGTATTGTTATTGAATGAATACAGAGAAATCATTCACCAAAATTATTTTTCTCATTAGAAATGAGTCCTAGTAAACCTAAGTATTGGTAGGTGGGGATTGAAATTTGGCATGTCAATAAGGTTATTATAGCAGTACTGAATCGATACGTTTGAAATAACATGATAATCATTAATTTACGGATCATGAGAGGCACCGAGTGTCCGGTTCCATATGATTGTTTTATATATGTGTAATGCAATTCGGCGGGTAGTCATCGAGTGTCCAATGTTGGAAATCCCGTTTTCCAGTCCAAGGTATCATACTAGTGTTTACAATGGACAATGAAAATTGTTTTAGACCAATTAGATAATGTATGTGTGAATTGGTTTTCAAATGTGTTGAACAAGTTGTTAAATGAATTTAAAATTTGAAAAGTTGTTCATTTATGGTATGAAAATGTTTATATTCAAAAATTATAAATTTGAATTTAATATACACCCACTGAGCAAATATGCTTAGCGCGTTGGAATTACTGCGCGCAAGTAGTAGATTGCGCCAGGAGAGCGAAGATTGAAGAGAAAACACATCTGCAACGAGTCAATATAGTCATATCCATCCATCCTTCCATATCTATTTTTGGGTATCTATCATGTTTGGATATGTATATAATAACTTTAATTTAAATTCATGTGCATGCATATATGTGTTCGGATTTAAAATGGTGATTTCTGTAAAGAAAATCAATTTGTGTAAATATTTTGGTAAATGTTGTGTATATGGATAATGATGGGGCAAACGGAGTTTGGTTCAAATTGGTGAATATGTATGTGGAAATTTTGTGTTGGAAATGAAAATATGGAATTTGTAACAGGTTGGGAAAGTTCAAATTTTAGCGGAAACTCTTGTAGTTTTTTCGTATAAAATAAAATGGATTAAATGTTTTATAAAGTTTTGAAATTTCGTATTTTGATATGAATAATCGAAATATATGATTTTGACATTATGGATTTAATAAAAAAGATATGAAAGGAGCGCCCCTTGGACTCATCTAATGAGAGGAGGGGCAGAGGCTGTTACAAGTTGAGATAGAATTGGATTTGACTAAATTAATTTAATATTAAATTAAATTCTTTTTTGATAATAAGTTAATTTTTAAATATATTTAATATAAAGAACAATTAAAATAAATAAAGATAGAAAAATTAATTAAATTAAAAGTAAACTTTACTTTCAATTGATATTTAAATTGTTATTTTATAACAATATTTATAATAAACTTATAATTATTTTATTATAGTAAATAATTTATATACTAGTTAGTAATTAAAGATTAATAAAAAAAAAAAGTTGAAATCCTGAGTTGGACAGGATTTCAGAAACCCATCAAATTGATCTTGACTTGGTCTGCAAATTAACTAAGCATACTCAACTTATAGAGAGAACACCAATTAATGAAAATTTACCCAGAGATATTGAGTTAAAAGGAAATGGAGAGGCGGAGTAATTTTTAATCCTATACATTACATTGCACGGTAAAAGCATAAATTAGTTTTTTTTTTTTAAAAGGAGTAAATTAAAGATTTGAAGAAATTTTATTGACTAGGTGGCCATATCCTCTGTGCACACCCCCACAGTCCTGCCACGGCATAAGTATTTTGATGGTTTCCAAAACTTCAGGAATGATGACTTTCAATAACGTATTGACTATTAAAAGGAGATAAATAGGCGAAGTATAGGAAATAAAATGATAATTACCGAAAATTAATTTTAATGAAAAAAAAAAGTCTAATTGTGTATGATTAACAACACAAGATATTAGAAACTTAATGAAAACTCATAGAATTTGGATTCTCTTCTGAGCTAAGCTTACATCAACTCTAAACAATGTTGATTTGATATGGTAGATTAATTTTGTTTCAATTAATTTATCCACACTCATATTAGCATTCTGTTGTTATTTGGATTGCTGTGACTTAGACCATCTCCAACCAATGCACCATTTCTGACAACATTTTTTGGTGTCCATCTACAGTTTTTGGTGTTCTACTGTAGATGAACACCAAAAATGAAGTTTTGATATAAATTAGTTTAATTAAAAATCGAAATTAAATTATTATAAAAAATATTTATTGAGATATTTAAAATGAGTATAATGTTGAATATATTTTAATATATTTGTAAGTTTTTAATATATGTTATAAATAGAATATTGATACAAAATTAATTAAATTTTTTTAATGTATATAAAAATTTATATTTTAATAATTATTTGATAGAAAGGATAATATTTTTAATATAAAAATTCAATTTAATTAAAGAATTATATATAGAATATTCTTTAAAAATATCTTTTATAGAGAAATTTATCATTTTCAGCCAAATAAAAAGAAAATTTTTGTTTTTTACCCAATATTTTATACAAATTTGTTTTAACCTCTCAAACAAATTATTTCCATTGTATACCCAAGATTACTAAATTACCCTTCAAATTAAAATCACCCAATTGCCCTATGCGAAATTACCAAAATAGCTTTCTTCTTCCTCCTACTTTCTCCTAGCATCCAAACCTCTCTTCTCTTTCTCTTTACTCTATTCATGGTTTTTGTTCTCTTCCATTCACCATTATAGCCGAAAGTCAAACCTCCTAGCAAAGGATTATTCATTGGAGCTTCTTTGTCCATTAAAGGTTTTTGATCCATTCAAGTGTGATCCGTTTTGAAGCTTCTTCTTCCATTTCAAGTGATTTGAGTTTTGAAGGTAATATATATGTTTTTGTTGGTTGGTTTTTATGTTATTTTGTTCAAATTGTAAGCTAAAGGCTTTAAGAGTGATTTGGTTGTGATATATGGCATCCGAAAGATAGATTTGTAGATTTGCAGTTTCTGCAAAATCTGCGATGAAATTGGTTTTTAAATTAACTAAAAAACCGTTTTCGGTTTTTACAGAGGTGTAAAACCGATTCTCTCTTTTGATCGGTTTTTCATGCCGCTAGAAAACCGAAATTGATTTTTCATGTATATGAAAAATTGATTTGAGCAATTTTTTATGTTAATTTCGATATTTGGATGTCGTGTATTAAATTTTAGTGTTATATGTGGTTAGATATGATCGTAGGCAGTGTTAGCATAATTGTGATATATCTTGTGTTTTTAATGATGGACATTGATTTATAGTGTTAGATTTTGTTATATATGCTTGTACTTTGTAATGTTGTCCCATTATAGTGAGACTAATTAAACATTCTTTGAATGTTATAGGAATGGCTCACGAAACGATCGTAATCAACTTTGATGGAGAGTGGAATGGATCTAACTACGTTGGGGGTGAGTCGATCATGTGTGGGGTTTCCAAAGATAGTAGTTTTTCATCGTTGGTGGATGTTGTGTATAGAGAGCCTAGCATTGATAGAAGAAGGTGGGATATTCGTATATATTATTTACTATAAAGTATGACAAATGGCCAAGTGAAAAAAATACGTATCATGTCCGATCTTGGTGTGGTTGGTTTGATGGCGGTGAAAAATGTTGATGTTAGAGAGATTTATATTGATAAGGTTGTAAGAGATTTTGGAGTTTGAGTTAGTAGGCATATCGTTCGTCCAAATGTCACTGACTCAATATCAGACACAAGACATGAGATGCCAAATAGTAATAGACTTGTAGATCCGTATATGGTTCAAAATCAATTTTATCTTACTTCAGGTGTTGGTAGCAATCAGGTTGATGCTTCGGTCACCCCATTTACATCTATGGAAAGTCTCATTCATGACATTAATGATGATTATATGAATGATGTTAGTGATGATAAAGAGCAAGACACAGATGATAATGGTGATGGGACAGGGGATAGTGATGAAGAGAAAACTGGAGATAGTGATGAAGAGAAAGCTGGATTTAATGATGTCATCGAGGATGAAGGGTTTCCAGAAATAAGATTTTCGGGTTTACAATTTCATAACAATCCTTCACAACCATACTGGATTGTTCCCGGTGTAGAACTGGGCGACATTGAGGTTACTTCAAGCGCTGTGTCAACCATCTATCAACGTGGTACTTTGTATAAAGGTGTATTCTTTGATAGCAAACAAGAAATGTGTACAACTATTGGAGAATATGCTCTGAAATCCAAGTTTGAATATCGTGTTAGACGCTCAGACGCGGAACGATTTGAAGCTGGTTGCAAGCATAAGAGTTGTAGCTTTATAGTTCGTGCAAGATGCAGAAAGGGTTATTCGATGTGGTTTGTGTTGAAGTATGTGGCGAAACACATGTGTCGTCAGGTAGCCATGGAATCATATATCAAAAGTGTAAAGGCTATTGTCATCGGAAAATTATATGCGGGGAAGGTGGGGAGAGATATTTATACACCTAATCGTTTGATCGGAGAAATGCTAGAGCAGTATGGTATGTAGATCTTGTATAGTAAAGCTTGGAAGGCTTTACAATATGCAAAGAAACTAGCATATGGACAAGCGAATGAGTCATATCAACAGCTTCCGTCCTACTTTGAAATGTTAAAAATATCAAACCCCGGCACCATAACGGTAATTGAGAGGGATGAAAACAACTAGTTCTTGTATTCGTTCGTTGCACTTGGAGCTTGTATTGAGGGTTTTCGATCTTACATGAGACCGGTTGTTGCTATTGATGCCACCCATTTGAAAGGTGAATACAAAGGGGTGATTTGTTTTGCTGCCTGCAAAGATGGGTCGGAGATGATTTATCCCATTGCTTTTGGATTTGCTAATGGAGAGTCAGACCGTTCATGAACTTGGTTTTTAAGCAGATTACGAGAGGCGATCAGTGTGTCAGACGATTTGCTTATCGTATCCGATTGTCACAAAAACATATCAAATGGGATGAGTGTAGCTTTTCCTGAAGTCCCACACATATTGCGTTTTTTCCACCTGTGGCAAAACCTTAAGCAACACTGTAAAAAGTATTCGAATGTGGTGGAAAAAGCATTTTACAGTGCAGCATATAGTCATGTGCCATATGACTGCGATAGAATGTTGGAAGAAATTCGGGCATTGCATCCGAAATCACATGAAACTTTGGTTAAGGTTGGGGTAAGCAGGTGGTCACGGACATATTGTCCAAACAGAAGATATGACATGATGACTACTAACATTACAGAATCACTCAACAATTGCATGATGCAAGCACGTTGTTTGCCAATAACTACTGCACATGAATATGTGAGAAATATGTTACAAAAATGGTTTAATAATAGACGTGGTGCTGTTGAAAAACTCATGACTTTTGTTACCACTGCTGCGTACGATCGAATCATGTTGGCCAAAAATTTATCAACGGAAGGTACCGTACATCCTATTACAGAACCGATCACATACAATGTTCTACATCCTAGCAAAGGTGATGCGGTGGTTAATATTGAAACGGGCATATGCACTTGCTTGCAGTAGAACTTAGATCAGTTGCCATGTATTCATGCATGTGCTGCAGCCAGGTATCATAATTATACGTTGTTAATTTCTATATTTAATGTCATATCATATTTTTACACTTAAATAAATATTTATGATACATGTCAGGTTTAAGGGCGTCAGTTGTGATACACTTTGCAGTCATTATTATAGCACAGAGTGGTTGAAAGCTGCATATGCACATCCGATCAATCCTGTTCCTAAATTGTCTGATTGAAATGTTTCCGCAAAAATTAGAAGCATGATTGTACTACCACCCATAGGAAAAAGACAAGTAGGTAGGCCGAAAGAGGTTCTGATTCCTTCAGTTGGGGAAGCTCGTCGAACTAAGAAGTGTGGAAAATGTGGTCAGAGGGGACATAACCGTCTTCGTTGCCCTAACCCCCCAACATCCTTCAGTGGAGGGACGAGCGTAGCCGCAAGTGCAGAAGCCCAAACTAGTGAAGCCACTACTGCAGAAGTTGGAACAAGTGCAAATGCTCATCCAAATACTGCGCCCTCACGAAGATGCCGCCTCTGTCATGAGACTGGACACAACCAACATCGATGCCCGCAATGGTTTCCTACTCCTAATCAAATGATGGGTAATGATCCAAACATTGATGATTAGACACATTAATTAATTGAAGCTTTTATTTTAATAATATGTATTATGTTATTTCACGCTTACTTGTTTATGTTGATTTAATCTTCATCAGAGTACAATGAAACTTATATCATTTTTTGTTAAATGACGTCTTGCAAAATACTTTATTAATTAGAACACAACAAATATAACAAATGAATTAAAAGCGTTAGTCACATCTAGCATGTAAATGTACATTTATTTAGCATATGATTAAATTTTGGGAACTCAAACTTTTATAATGACACATGTTTTCTCAGTTATACGACACATTTATTTAGCATAAGATTCCAATAATATACACAAGTTTTTAAATTGGTAAAAGAAACCGATTTCGGCTTTTCATTATTGATAAAAACCGAAATCGATTTTTAATATCTCATAAAACTGACAATGATTTCATCTCTCCTTTTTCCTCTGATCGGTTTTTTAGTTATATGATAAATCGATTTCGGTTTTTAAGCCCACTTAAAAAACCAATCTTTGTCTTTCTTGCGTTCATCCCCTTCTGATGGCTTTTGGTGGGCAACAAATGGTCCCGAATTACTTAAATTTAAACAATTAAAGTAAAATTGGGTAAATAACTTACGTAATGACTCTATATGGTGAAGTTGAAGTTAAACATGGTATTCGGTGATAACATTTTCACATTATACAAATCTTAATGTAGATTCATCTAACCATATTTTATTGTTATATTAGCCCATACTGAAATGCAACATTAGTTCTATGATTTTTAGTGTATTTTGATCACTGGAAACCTAACATTTGAAGGGAAAAGGGGTCAAAATCTCTTAAAATGACATGATCGGTTTTCCATGTTGGTTAAGAAACCGTAATCGGTTTTCCATACACCTTAAAAACCGATCTATTATTTATCCCACCTTTTTCGTCTGATCGGTTTTTCAGGCGTATAAGAAACCGAAATAAATTTTTAAACACCCCTGAAAAACCGATCAGACGATTATTTATTCTTTTTGGATATTATTGAATAATACTATATATTCATTAAATAGTATTATTATATTCATTAAAAATTATTTTGTGTGCTTTATTATTATTGTTTTTTTCAATTGATTTTTTAGATTGATTTTTTTTTTTTTTGAACATATATGAACATTAGATTAGAATGGTATTATTGTGTAATATTGATGATTTGGAAATGAAACCATTGCATAGCATAGATTTATCTTGTGGACATAAGATGGATGAGGAAGTGATCAAATTGCAACTCTTCTCATGCATCAAGATTAATTAATTAATGTTATTTACATCGATTTTCATTTGGAAAAATTTTATTATTGTTACACTTTGAGTTTTTTAAATTTTATTTCAAATTCAATACTTTCATTTTATTATATTGTGTGATTTTTTTAATTATAAACGTGGTATTTTCTCTAACACCTGCTTATATAATATTTTCTTTTCTTTTTGGTAATTTTATAACTTAAAAAAGTTATAATAACATCAAATGATCTACAATTTAAAAGAACTGTTTTAATTGACAATCATATGACTAATAATTTCATTTTAAAAGTTCTACTTGTAATAACTTAATCCAATCAATTATTTATTAACTTTATGTAGAATATAAGCTAGGTTATATAAGATACTATCTAAATGAATGAATAATTAATAATAAAAATAAATACAATTACTTATATACACCCTCTCCATCAGAATTTACTATCCATTTTTCAAATTTATTTACTTTATACAATGGTGTCGAAAATGTATACAGATTCCTTGCAATCTCTGCCCTCAGTGCAATGACATCTGCAACCTGATCCGGTCGTCTTGATTTCCATGTAGTCTCGTTTGATTGTAACAAATCACGTATGTACATGGCCACATATGCTCCACAGCTCGTCCTGTATTAATAACAAATTAATTAAATGATGTTATCATGCCATTAAATATAAAATATAATATATTATATATATATAAAATTTTCATTAAGTTACAAATTTACTCACCCATCGGGTTACTGGGGCACAACCGATCTATCAAGACGTTCAACTGTCCATCGCTCATCCACAAGTGGCATCTCTATCTGGGTCATCTCATAAAATCCCACGAATCGCAATAAAATGGGCATCAAAGACACCAGCGGCTCAAGTGGCTCAATGCGGACAGCTAAGTCAGTATGTGCAAGAGAATCATATATTAATATCTTCTTCTGTCTCAGGCACACCTGACAAAGGACCCAGTGACTTTGATCTAGGCTACATGGCAGCAACACTTGCAGTTTGAAGACGTCAGTGATATAAGACTAATTTAAATATTTAAATTATCAAATAATAACTTATAATTTTTCGTACAACACTCACATTTTCAACTTCCCACCACGGTACTAATGAGTCTAACTTGCCATAATCGAATGCTAGCCACTCTGAGGGTACATCAGTTGTAACCAGATCAAATGTTTTTCCTTTGAGGACGTATTGCTCTCTATAGTATAATGTCATCAATGCCTGCAAGATAAAAAATTAAACATGTTATTTAACTTAACGGACATATGACGATAAATTGTAGCGGCATAACTGATTGAAATGTAAACACTCACAAATAAAGAGCTCCCATGAACCGCATATCTAGTGTCCTCAACCTCATTCCACTTCTTTCGTAAACACATCAAATAAGAATCGATGTGCTAAGAAGTCAACCATCTGTTCTCGTCCTCAATGGTTCGCAATGTGTCTGGTATCACGCACCACTGACAACGATCAACTGCACGCCTAAAATAAAAGAAAAAAAAAATATTGGTTAAATTTTTTTTAATAGCAACCAACATAAAAATATAAAACTGCTTATTATCAAAACCTGAGATCCAACGACGTGGAAGAAGCTTTGTATTCATTGTAGATAGCCTCTACGGGGTCTACAGACTCTGCCACCTTCTCAACCTGCATTTGGGGCGCTTTTTTTTTTCTTTTTTGGCGGTTCAGGATCAGTGTATGACGTCCGTAAAGATGCTGCTGGCTTCGTCTTTCGTTTGCCCCGCTCCTGGATAACCTCATCATGCAACTGTAAAGAAATCAAAACCATCAATTAAACATTTAGAATTATAAATCAAACTGCAACACAATTGAAACACTATACGTACCTGGTCATCACCACATTCATCCTCCTGATGGAACTCTTGCTCCTTCTGATGGATGGTTGTCTGGTCTCTATGGATAGACGACTGATGGACTACCTCATCATCATGGCCAGGTGACTGATGGACCCCCTCGTCCTCATGTGGTGGTGGTGGGGGTGGTGGTGGTAGGCTATAGATATGGTCAGGTGACTGATAGACCCCCTCGTCCTCATGTTGTGGTGGTGGGCTATAGATATGGTCATCAGGGACAAAGCTCCCATCATCATCATCATCATCGTCATCATCGTCGTCGTCATCCATAGGAATTTTTAAATATTCTTCCACCCGTCTCAGCCTTCTATCCATCTTACTTACTTTCTTGTAGGTTGCCTTCTGTAAACCCACAAGGTATTCAAATAACTGCTTCACCTGCATAAACAAGTCATTTTACACAGTGTACACAATTGTAAAAAAAAATTTCGACAGAGTCTCCCCTGTTTTTTGAGTATTTAGGGAAATATATCCTGCATATTTAAAATTACACTTCGTCTATCATGTTTAGAGACTCCGTCTCTCTATCCCATTTCATATGATTATACAACATGTCCACAACTTTTCCATTTACTCAAATGCACATTCACTTAACAATGAAATAAAAAAAAAATGATTAAGATTCATCCCTCAGAATGTACTGTGGGTACATCGTGCGACTTTTTGCTCATAACTCCGTAAAGTTATCCTTTGATTCGGGCTGTACACTTGGGATGTCTTCATGCTGCTTCTCATCCTCCCTTGCAAACTCATCAACCTCATCATCACCCCTTTCATCCTCCATTTGATAATCATCATCATCTCGTGCATCATCATCATCATCCTCCTTACTCCCTCCGCCGCCAACTTTATGTACCTCTTCGCCAACCAAATGCTTCGGATTGAAAGATGTCCAATAATTCGTCTCATTTTCGGCATCAGTAGGCTCAAGGGTTTGTGCAATACCAACTATCTGCAATATGCATATATAAATGGTTAGTTATATTATTATTAAGGATGGTTAAAACAAAAAATATGAAGGAAACCAATTTCAATTACGTTAACCACTTACAGGGGGAAAATCAATCAGGTTGGTTATGCCTTTCGGGGTCCTCTTCAGTGTCCGTCTCCTACACCTTGGCAGTTCATTTTGCAAGGACTGATTATCTTTCGCTATCTTCTCTCGTAAGACCGGAAATATTTCCACTAACCACCACTATAATTTGATTAAACAAATAACAAGCATATAGTTAGTGTATATATATATAAAATAAAATCCTATATATCAACCATATTAAAAGGAAACTATCATTAAATTATTTACCATATTAGGTATACTTGAAATGCCGAAATATAACCATAAAGATTAATGGTCTTCCGTGGGTTTTTCACCCGCTCTTCATTAATCGCCATATGGAGACAATGGATCAACGTACTATAGCTCAATGTACCCTAAGGGAACGAGTTCCATACCTCTGTATTCTTTATCATCACCCACATAAAGTGACCAATGCTAGCCCTGTCATCCTGCCCCATGAAGAGATGGAAAGCGATCCCTACATTTGCTAACTTCAATAGATCCTCATCATTTAAAACATCTTCACCCGCACGGCCCTGACGTGTGGTATGACTCCTTGCCTCAACAAAGGTGGCTAGACTGGGGACACTCGGCGACACTCCACTAAACAATCGCCATAGGATACTCTTTTCGTCATTCTGCACCGTATTGAAGATTTCTCGATCTACACCCCCAAAAAGAAGTCATGTCACCAATAAAAACTCATGTTTCCCAAACCTATATGTTCTTCCCCCGATTTCAAACCACATTTCATCACGGCGCCCACCGGGGACCTCCACCTCTCTAACAAGAAACCATAATATCACTGAAGCAGTTGTTGTATTGTTGCTGCTTATCTCTAAAATATGTCCAAATGGGCACTCTCTTATGAACCGGTCGTATAAGCCTTTCTAGTAATTACCGCAATGATTTTACCAAGCCATTTTTGCCCAATATGTGTATTCCCGCTAGAATTCTTGCTAATTGTTTGTGAACTATATTTGTACTTGAAATCCATCTGTAGAAAACAATCAAAAACAGCAAATGATTAGTATTTAAATGTGAACAAATAAAATCGGTTTTTAACTATGTGTGGTGAAAAATCGATCAATATCATTGATCGATTTTCCAACCATGGTTAACAACCGATCAATATCATAGATCAGTTTTCCAGCCATGGTGAAAAATCGATCAATATCAGTGATCGATTTTTAACCAAGTGTGAAACACCACCGGTACATATGATTGATCGGTTTTTCATTTCGGTTTTCACATCATTGCTCGGTTTTGAAGTTCAGTTGTTCACAAGCTAATTGGTTTTCCAAGTTGGTTTTTCACATCATGATTCCATCGCTTTTCCACTTCGGTTTTTCATTGCATGATCGGTTATTCATTTCGGTTTTTCACAGTACAGCCAGTCTGTTGAAACCGAAGTGCAAAACCGGAGTGAATAGCCGAAGTCGAAAACCGAAGTCAACAACCGATTGTGAAAAACCAAGTGTGAAAAACTGATTGTCAACAACCGCTTGTGAAAAACCAATTTCAAAAACCGACGACGCTGCGATGATCATGTTCAACACAAATACAACACAATCGGCTATTTTCAACACAAATACAACCAAATCTAACCTATTCTAATCTAATCATCATAACCTAACACAAATCCAACCAAATATAATCAGCATAACACATAAAACATCTCAAATTTGCAAAACAAAATTAAAAAATCCCTAACATGGTAGATTCAAGTACCTTGCCAAATTGAGATGGTCGCCGGCGGTCGGAGATGGTCTACCAAGGTCGACAACGGCGAGAGAATGGCCAGAAACGGTCGAACGGCTGGTCGGGTCGTGCAAAGTGTCGATCGGGTACGGGTCGAGTTTTTGAACGGTAATCGGTGATGAAAAATAACTTTCCACCAATTTCTTACAAATATATAGGTAGGGGCTGTTTTGTAATTATATAATTTGGTTTTTTTAATTTTTTTGAAAATTAAGGGCTTATAGGTAAATATGTGTAAGGGCATTATGGGTAATTTGGGTATAGAATGAATATAATTTGTTTGAGGGGTTAAATTCAATTTGTTTAAAAATTATGGGTAAAAACAAAAATCGTCATTCTCAATTGGGTATTTTTGGTAATTTTCACTAAATTTAAAGCATAACATTGGAGATGGTCTTACAACTCAAAAGGCAAGTGAGATACAGCTAGACTTTGGCTATTGCTGCCTCTGTTGAAAACAGGGGATGGAATGTATTTTGTCACAATAAAGTAAGAGAAGAGCTATCCGATCAGTGAGTTTGGTCAATTCATGCTGGCATGCATTGCATTGGGTCACATGAGTGGAGGAGAAAATGCATTTGAATTCCCAAGGCGTCTGTGGCTGTCGGGACCTTATCACAAAGTTGTGAGCTGTCTGATCACTTCCTTGTTAAATTTCCAACTCTCCAATATAATCTAAATTTTTTAAAATATAATATTAAATAAAATTTATATTTATTAATTTTATAAAAGCTTTTGCATTTTTTCGTTTTATTGATTGATGTTAAAATTCATTATGTATTTCGTCGATATTTTGATATATTTTGTCGTATTTGAATTATATATTTATATCTTTTATTTTGAATTTATTACATTAGATATTAGAACCTAATTTTTTAGATTGGATTATTAATTTTAATTCTATTTTTTGGTTGATATTATTGTTAGGATTTGTAAATTATATTATCATATACACTTATTAGGTGATGCTTGAGACAAAAATGTATACAAAAATTTATATGATTTTTTTTTTTTAAAATTATAACTGTTGCGGGAGGTGAGATTCGGGTCTACCTACACCCGCAAATCCTACACTTGCACCTGAACCTGTGAAGTTTAGAGGTGCAGGTACAATTTTTTTTAATGGTTTGAGTGTGGGTTTGGGTAAACCCGCTCTAACCCAACCTACTGACATCCGTAGTTGTTATTGTTAATTACTTGATAGCAACTAGTACATACAAGGCTTGCCATTGTATCTTTTCATGTCAATAACTATCTATTCGCAATCACTTATATAATATATAAATAGTCAATACCATGTAAATCATAGGATGATATAATAATTAATGTGGTATTCACAATTCTATATGCCACATCATTTGGACAAAATATTTGGAAAATCTATCATTACTCATTTTTTAATAGTTGTTTTCTCATTTTTCATTATAATTCAATTTTATTTATTTATTATTTTTATTTGGTGATTTCCCCTGTTATTATTATTGTATGCAATTGTTGTTTTTGTTGTTGTTATTGTTAATACATGCAATTTGATTTCATTTTTTTTTTTCAAAGTATTTCTACCTTTTTTTAATTTTTTTTTACATGTTCATTCTAGAAATATTGTTTTTAATAATTGCTATTAGACACAATTTTGGATCCAAAAAATATAAAAACTATTTTGAAAATGACAAAATGAAAAATGAAAAAAAGAAAACAACACCAATCAGCCCTTGCAAAATATTCTTATTTTTATGGGCATTTGTTCTTTCACTCTACTTGATACCTTATGCTTAATAGTGAAAGTACCAAAATTACTAATGGAACTTTCAAACATCAAATTAAATGAAGGGTAGGTGCTTGGCAATTTATAAGCATTCTATTATTTGGATTGATATTACACATTTGAGCTGTTTGTATTGCTGCCTCTGCTACATACATGGGATGAAACTTAATAATTTTAACACAAGAAACCAACACTAGTGGTGCATGCATTTAGTCATGCAAGTATTTAGAGGAGTAAAACATTTCCATCTACAAAATAAAAAAAAGTTCACACCTTCCATGCAATATTTTCCTTTATGCGTGCATTTAGTCATTTGTGGCGGCCTTAACACGGATGACATTATTACATTCTCATCAGTTAGTCAATTGAGAAAGCAAGTTTACACCTACCATGTAATTTGCAAGTACCATCACATTGTAAGACATAGCCACCTGTTTCTTGTTGCTTTGTCAATTTCATTAATTCACCTTGACTTGCTAGCAACTAGTCCATACAAGTCTTCCGTATTCCCTTCTCCGGGCAACCACTGTATAAGTGTAATCACTGATCTCTCAAAGAAGCTTTTTCGATTTCAAAATTTGATAGTGAAAAATGGCTGAAGCTTTTCTTCAATTTATGTTGGAGAGACTGGACTTGCTCATCCGACAGGAGGTTGGGTTGATGTGGGGTGTTGACAAAGAAATGAAGAAACTTGCAAGCTTGCTTTCAACCATTCAGGCCGTGCTTGAAGGTGCAGAGGAGAAGCAAATACAAAACAAGGCTCTTCAGAATTGGTTGCGGAAGCTCAAAGATGCAGCTTATAAGGTTGATGACATCTTGGATGAGTGTGCAACAGAAGCTGCTCGGTTGGAGTCTGTTGGTCAAAATTCAAGCTTGATCAACAAGGTACGTACTTCGTTCTTGAGTTCTTTGCATCCACATAATATATTGTTTCGTCGCAAGATTGGCAGCAGGATGAGGAACATAAGGGAGAGGTTAGATGAAATTGCTGAAGAGCGTTTGAAGTTTCATTTGATTAAGGAAGGAGCTGAGAGGCGTTTTGACGTCATAGAGAACCGTCAAACTGGTTCCATCCTTACTCAATCTCAAGTATACGGAAGAGATGAAGATAAAGCAAGAATTGTTGAGTGTTTGGTGGAGAAAGTTGCTGATTCTGATGGCATTTCGGTGTATCCTATTGTTGGATTAGGGGGGCTTGGAAAGACAACACTTGCCCAGATGGTCTTCAATGATGAGAGGATTAAGAGCCATTTTGAGTTAAGAATTTGGGTTTGTGTCTTCGAGGATTTTAGTGTCAAAAGGGTAATCAAAGCTATAATTGAATCCGCAACTAGAGCCTCTTGTGAAGACTTAGATTTAGACCCTTTGCAGAAACACCTGCAAAACATACTAAATGGGCAAAGGTATTTGCTTGTTCTAGATGATGTGTGGAATGAAGATCAAGAGAAGTGGGATGGGTTAAAGTATGTTTTGGCTTGTGGATCAAGAGGTGCTTCAATCATTGTCACTACTCGAAATAAAATAGTCGCGTCAATTATGGGAACAGTGTCTCTACATCAATTATCTGGTTTAATTGAGGAGACTGTTGGTCATTATTTCGCGAACGTGCATTTGGACATGGGATACAAGAAAGCTCGAACCTCGTGGCATTGGGAAAGAAGATAGTGAAGAAGTGTGGAGGTGTACCTTTAGCTATAAAGTCATTAGGGAGCATGATGAGCTATAAAACTGAGGAAAACCAGTGGCTTTCTGTTGTGGAAAGTGAACTTTGGAATTTGCCACAACATGAGAATTCAATCTTACCAGCTTTACGACTCAGTTACCATAATTTTTCATCAAAGTTAAGACAATGTTTTTCTTTTTGTGCTATCTTTCCAAAGGATTTTGTAATTAAAAAGGAACTTCTAATTCAACTTTGGATGGCCAATGACTTTATTCCTTTAACTGAAAAATTAGAACCTGAAGATATTGGTAATGAAATCTGCAAAGAATTGTGTTGACGTTCTTTTTTAGAAGACCTTGGAGAAAATGCACATGGTTACACTGAAGGATTCAAAATGCATGACCTGGTTCATGACCTTGCACAATCTATCATGGAGGATGAATGCCTTACCGAAAAGATTGAAAGCTCAATCAATATCTCGAAAAGAACTTTGCATTACAGGTCAAGCAATATTAATTCATGCAAATCATAGTGCTTACCTGAAGTTTTATATCAAGCTGAAACGTTAAGAACATTCCTAGTGGAATCAACTTTAATAAATCACAAGAATGCTGAATTTTCTTGTGACTTCTCTAGATTAAGTTCTTTAAGAGTGTTTGGTGTAAGATGCTTCAGACTGACGAAGTTGAAGTCTTTAATTAGCCACTCAAAACATCTAAGGTACTTAGACCTTTCTTTCAGCCTTATCGAAATGCTTCCAGAATCAGTTTGTACTCTTTTTAATTTGCAAACTTTGAATTTAAATTATTGTGGCCGTCTTCAAAAGCTACCGAAGCATATGAGATGTTTGAAGAATCTTCGACATCTTTACTTGGATGGCTGTGTCACATTATCTCAAATGCCGCCACAAATTGGGCAAATCACTTGCCTAAAGACCTTATCTTGCTTTATTGTGAGCAAGGAAAAAGGTTGTCACCTAACTGAATTGAAAGGCCTAAATCTTGGTGGAAGCTTACTTATCAAACACCTTCAGAGAGTCGAGAATCCACTTGAAGCCAAAGAAGCCAATTTGGTTGGAAAAGAAATCTCCATTGATTGTCCTTGTTATGGGGAAATGATAGTCATATTGAATCACAAGAAGATGTTGAAAAGGTACTTGAAGCAATTCAACCTTACACAAACCTTAAACAATTTTCCATATCAGGGTACAAAGGCACCGAATTTCCTTTTTGGATGGGGGACAACACTCTAAATAATGTTGTTGAGATTAAGCTTTCAGGCTGTCATAATTGTTCTCAACTGCCTCCTTTAGCGATACTACCTTCTCTTCGATATCTTGAATTACGTGGAATGAGCAAGGTGATATATATTGATGATTATCTTCAAGGTGGTAGAATGATGAGAAGATTCCCATCTTTGCAAAGGCTCCAGATTTATGATTTGCCAAGTTTGAAGAGGTTCTCACGAGAGGATGGAAGGGAGCTCCTCCCATGTCTTCAGTCCTTAATTATTAGCGGATGCCCTAAGTTGATGACCTTGCCACATCTTCCTTCAGTAGATCTTTTATCTGTTTCAGATTGTAGTGAGGTACTGGGATCGATCTCAAACCTTAAAAACCTTGTCTCCCTTTCAGTTTCATTTGATGATAATTTGGTTTATCTTCCACATGGTATGTTGGTAAACCTCACCTCCCTGAAGAGACTTACAATTTATCATTTCAGAAAGCTGAAGTGTTTGCCCACAGAACTAGTCAGCCTCAGTGCTCTTGAGACATTATATATCTGTCGGTGTGAGGAGTTAGATTCTTTTCCGGAGCAGGGGATGGAAGGTCTGAAAAGTCTTAAATCATTGCATTTAGAAAAATGTCGAAAGTTCACGTCTTTGACAGAGGGGTTACAACACCTCTCATGCCTTGAGACCTTGTCTCTTTTTGGTTGCCCTGAACTATTGGCTTTGCCAGATGGTATTAAGTACCTTTGTTTCCTGCATCGCTTGGAAATATCTGGTAATGACTCGGCCATAGGTACTTCAAGAATCCATCCCTCTGCCTCTGAACTTCTCCTTGGGCGGCAATTTTCTAGTGATCATTATATCAATAGTTATTCACCTAAGTTGACAATCTTGCCTGAGGCCCTGCAGTATGTCCCTGCACTACAATCCTTGCAGATATGTGGCTACCCTAATCTAGCGTCATTGCCCAACTGGCTTGGAGACCTTAAATCTCTTCAAACTTTGATAATATATGATTGCCCCAAGTTGTCATCTCTTCCGGCGAGCATTCAAGGCCTCACAAGTCTACAGATATTGGCTACTCTAAAATGCCCCGAACTGGTGAAGCGATGTGAGAAGGATACTGGAGAGGACTGGCACAAGATAGCACATATTCCTGATGTATATGTGGAAGACTGGTAGCAGAAAACTCTTAATGCCATCCAATTTAATAGGTATGTATGTACCTCTTTTAGCTCTTCTTTCATCGTCTTAAGTTTGGGCATCTTTTTCTTGATTCCATGACATTATATTCTGATCCGTTACAGAGATACTATACCACTGTTTGAACCAGCATGATGGCAGTGCCGGTGTGGGCAGATTGTTCATGTTAATCATCATACCAGTCAAGTTGAAACTTCCTCATAGGTCATAAACATGTATGTTCCCTTTTGTTTTAGCAGACACTATATATATATAGAGATCGATTACCTATGTATTTCCTTTTGTGTATAAAACCTATCAAATGAAGCATTGCTGCATTATGTTTTTGTATTTGACAAATTGTAAGCAGATATATGTCATCTTAACAATGTTACATCATCTCTTACTAAATTTGCATACAACAAATTCTAGTAATAGTTAAATTTGTTGTGGTGATTAACTTGTCCCTACTGACCACTATTTTCTGTTCTGGAGGGATAATTAATTGCCGGGTTGTTCCAATTTGAAACATCAAACACATATGTTTCTATGCTACTATTTATTTAAATTTAAAAGAGGAAATGTTTTATGTTCCTGCTTTTACACCATCTTGAATTAATGTGGTTTCTATACTTGTATGCAAATATACGTTTTGATGTTCTAAATCGAACTTGTACTGTAGTCACTCTCCAGCAAATATTTGCATAGTATCATCTATAAACAATTCATTTGCGTTTCGGCTTTGGAAGGAGCATATGAGATTTAAGATTAATGAATCTTTGAATCTCACATTTGGTGGTGAGTTGCAAGCTTCTCTGAATCTCGGTATCATGCTGATTATTTTGTTGATTGAGCTAATCAATTTTGTTTTGTGATTTTGAAAGCCAGTGCCAGCTTGTGAGGCAAGAGAGAAAGTCTATCAGGGAGAAGCAGTAAGTTCAGAGTACTAATCCTTTCAAAATAATATTCTTCTGAACATATCTTTGCATCAATGCATCATATATATCCTATATATGATACATTGCATTTATGAGATTCATTTATATAATCTTCTCCTTTTCTACTTAGTTTTATTTAATCTGCTAAATTATCCGTATAATTAAAAACTTAGAAACTAACTAAAGTTGCAACTGATATGTACACTGATCTGTGTGTCAAAATTGCTGCATTTTGTTTAACTTGTTATGCTGTCTTGACAGCAGTCTCAGCAAGTTAAGCCAGTAGAATTAAAATTGTTATTGAAGATAACCATCTATTACTAGTTACTTATCCTAGATATTTTTCTTAATGCTAGCAACTAATTAGAATTTGTTAGACTACTAGGATAAAATATTGTTTTGTTTATTAAAATTCAAGGAACATGTAATAAATACTACTTATTCTTCAATATTAATTTATGCCTCAAACTAGGTTACAGGCCTATGCCATGCTTAGACCTTTGGAAGATTCTTTGTGTTTGTTGCAATAATTGAGCTGCTTGAGATGTTGGGAATTGGAATGGAATTGATTGTTACCATTTGATGCAATGAAAGCATTGTAACTCTATATTTGCATTCGATAACTTTAAAATATAGATTAGAGATTCATATGATGTGTTTGAATCATGAAACCACCGTGATAGATACATTCCCCTTCAACTGTTTGAAATGTCTGTAAAAGACTGCCAACTTAGTAACATTACATGCTCTTTTTGCATACATTGAATATTAACCAATAATTATTATTAATTCTTTTTTGCAGATATCTAGTATTTGATTGTCATTCGATACAAATAATCATGGATAATCTCAGATTTCTCAGTGCACATAAGCATGGTATAGCTAAAATACTGAAAGTTGGTTAGTTAATACTATTCCATCTTTCGACATAATTTTTTCCTCATCCTATGTAGACTTGATTATTGTATGTCAAATGCAACTAAGTGATATTCTTTTGTTTTTGGATAGGATGCTAAAATGCTTAAATACCCATAAACTTAATAGAAAAATACTGGACAATTGTTTTGACCATTCACATAGATTAACAGACATATCCATTTTCTCCATGTTGTGTAAGGCTGGACGGCTGACTTGTCAGGTGATATAATACATTTATGGGGTTCCTAAACACTCAAAATTCAGGACACTGGAAGCTGAAGCACAAGTTGAGGTCACTTGTAATGGAGCATTGCCTGGAAGAGGCTACTCTACTTTATTTGCATTAGTAGCCATCTCCCCTGCACCCTAGATGGTAATGATCATACGATGGCATCAATAGCAAGCTCCTCTGCACTAGCTTGTAAAATGATCGTGTGATTTGACTCCAGCTAAGTATGAAGAGTCCCTCAATCCTGTTGTGTATATAGTCATTGCCTGTAATCAATCAATTAATGACTAAGTGTTTTACGAGAACCACCATTGTGAGCTTCTGGCACTCTCTTTTTCTTTGAATCATTTCATCGAACAGTTTTATATTTTCATCAAACACTTAAGTTTTCACACTCTGGACTTTCAAACTTAAAGCCATTGTGTTAATCATGACTTGATAGTTGATACCGAAACCATTAATTCAAACATTTACATTATCTTTACTCTAATTAGATCATTTATGTTTCGAATCCATTTATTAACGACAAGATAATATAAATACATAAAAGGAAAGTAACTAGAGCCATTTCTTATTTATTCATTTAATATAAGGAAGTATAAGCTTCCATCAACTAATATAATATTCTTATTCAGTGCAATTTTATATGTCAAATTACTAATAATGTTATTCCTGACGAGCAGCTATTGCAGGAGGTGGCTCTAATCCTCCGGCTAAAATATCAATCTCTACAAATTAATCATTATTCATTAATCGTAAACTTAGGTAAATCCAGTCAATGTTAATCTGAAACAAATATTGAAAATCATGAATTACAATACACAAGCAGCGTAAGTTGGATCATAAACTTAGGTGAGCCCATAGCAAATAAAATACAATTCACTACCTTATTTTTGGGTTGTCTCCCATGGTATCCAAGCCCTGTTGTCTCTCATAATATTGAGGCCCTATAGTCGAAAGTAGGTCCCAACAAACATCATAGATAGTAGAGTCGTATAAGTAGTATTTTGTTTTATGAGTTGTTGTCCTTTGATTATGGAATCAGATATTTGAACTATATAAATAGTGTTTAATCTTGACAGTTCTAATAGACTTTATAAAAAATCAGACCGTATAATTAGTATTTGATCTTGATAAGTCTCGATAGAACCTTTTATCCAAATTGTTATCTCTTGTTCATCACAGTGAATATGTAAGTTATATAATAGTGTTTGAATTCAATAGCTTCTAATAAATCTGTAATTCATTTGTGTTAACTTTTTTGTTTTCGTTTTTTTTTTTTTAAATACATTTGTGTTAACTTAAAAAGGAAAAAAATTAAAAGAAAAATAAAAACCAAATGGGCTGAATTTGGATATAGCAAGCTGGTATTTGTCCTTTCGTGAAAATTAGTACTGGCCCGATTGGTTGGCCCAAATATAACAACCATTTCCTTGTTGACGCCCAATGTTTTGGTTTTGTTTGGCAGGCTGATTCATCTAGAGTTCTTAGTTATCTAAGCCCGAGACATTGATTCAAGACAGGGCTTCGGAGATTGATGTGTTTGTAAACACTACTCAAATTCACTTGAAGCTTTAAGTAGTCTGTGTACTTTATTTTATATTTCTAAATAAGATCATAAAGTGTGCAACGACATAGCGAAAGTTGTTTTTTTGGAACAATTTATCTTAGTCATATTTATAACAACAGATCTTGTTGAGTGTGAGGGTCTCACGGTCGAATTAAGTTTTTATATGAGTTTTGTCTAAAACATTTTAACCAAATAATAAAACATACAAAGGCAATTTTTTCCCTTTATTTATTTATTTATTTTTATAGAATTCTTTGAAGCTAATGATACAAAAACAGAAGACATACATGGACTTATGTTTGCTTTGCTTATTTTGTAGGCTAATTCATCTAGTTATCTAAGCATAGGACACATGTTCTTGATAAGGTTTCGAATATAAGTTTCAAGGAAGAAATCTTTTTAAGTTGGGATTCGATTTCATTTGTGGCCTGCGTTTAATCTATACCCTTCTTCCATCTTAATCACACCTAAATATAAAAAATATACAATGGTCATTATTTTTTCTTTATGATATTTTAGAGATAAGAGTTTGATACAAACTCATACACCATTTAAAGTAAAAGTTAGGTTAAACTGGACTAAAAATATGCTTTCTTTAAACTGGCATGAAATAAAGATTTTAAAGTAAAAATCACAATTCAATTGGTTAATATATTTTATTTCATATTCATAATTTTCAGGTCGTGCATTGTATATGTTCTTAAACAACTTTGGACAAATTTCTAACTTTCTGATAGATTTTCTTTCCTATATTATTTTAGCTCAAGATGTCCCAACAAACCTATATTTTCCTTTACGTAGTACTTTCAAGTAATTACAATCTCCATAAGTTTCCATAAATTTTTAATTAGTTAATGTATTTTTCTTCATATTCATGACTTTTACGTTAACATAATTTTTCTTTCACATAATAATTCATCTCAATAGATTTCTTTTTAACTAATTAGTGTATTTTTCTTGAGGTTTAATGATTTTCAACCATATATAACATTTATTAATGTCTATAAGTCCGAACGGATTTCTAATCATCTATGTCCATATATAAATTTCATATTATTCTATATATAAAATTATATCATTCATCCGATCCATTTCATTTCATCCATGAATCATGCCTCAACCTGTTTTTCATACTCAAATTTTCAATTGATCAAGATACCTTTTTTTTTTTTTTTTTTTTTTAAAGAAAAATTGATCAAGAAACACTTGCAAACCACAACCATTAACAAAAACAAAAGCAAACAACAGCAATATCCATCTAATCCCAAAATTCCCTCAATTCCTCACCTCTTATTCCTCCCTCCCACCTTCCCTCTCCTCCCCTCCCATTCATAACAGATGGACCATCTTCCCCCACCTCCACCCTCCATCTCCACCACCACCACCTCCATCCACTAACATGTCTCCTCCTGACCCCAAACCCCTCTCCACCACCCCCCACCACCACATCAAACCCAAAGCCCTCCCTGACCTCTTCCTCACCACCGCCTTCTCCCTCTTTTGCCTCTTTACCTCTTCCTCCAACAACAAACTCAATTTCCCTTTTTACCCTCGTCGCTCCCTCAAAATCCGCACCATGTCCCTCCCCAGAAGCCCAAAACACACCTTCGCTTCCACCCCACAAGTCCTCTCCGAGTGGCTCCGCCCCCGCTTGCCCTCCGAGTCCTTCGCTTCCTGGGGCGTCAAACCCGGCACCAAGAACGTCTACAACCTCTGGCTCGAGCTCTCCGAGGGCGAGACCTCCCTCGCCGACACCACCCCACCTGTCCGCTCCGTCAATGTCGTCACTGTCCGGATTTTGAATGAGGGCAAGCTTCTTGTGAAGTCAAGGCAGGAGCTGTCGGAAATATTAAAAATATAAATTAAATTATTATAAAAAAGATATATTGTTGGAAATATTTTATTAAGATATTGAAAATGAGTATAATATTGAATATATTTTAATATATTTATAAGTTTTTAATATATGTTATAAATAGTATATTATTACAAAATTAATTATTATTTTATAAAAAGGATTATATTTTTAATGTAAAAATTCAATTTAATTAAAGAATTGTATATAGAATATTTTTTAAAGATATCTTTTATATCAATTTAGTGTAATATAATGAAAAAAAAATTGATATAAATTTCTTTTTGATAGGCAAGTGTGATGTAGTTGGACTTTTGCTGTTGCTGCCTACGAGTGGAGGAGAAAATAGAGTTGATTTCCCAAGTCATCTGTGGCTGTGGGGACCTTTATCACAAATTAGTTGGCTGTCTAATCACTACCTCGTTGATTTTCCAACTCTCCAATATAATCTGAATTTTTTAAAATATAATATTAAATAAAATTTATATTTATTAATTTATAAAAGCTTTCGCATTTATTTATTTTATTGTTTGATGTTAAAATTTATTATGTATTTGATCAGTACTTTAACATATTTTATGTTGTATTTAGATTTATGCATTTATATCTTTTGTTTTGAATTTATCGCACTAGATATTAGAACCTAATTTTTTTAGATTTGATTATTAATTTTAATTCTATTTTATGGTTGATGTTATTGTTAGGATTTGTAAATTATATCATTATCTGTGCTTATTAGATGATGTTTGAGGAAAAAATCTATATGAAAATTTGTATTATTATTATTATTTTTTCCTATAACCATTGCTGATTTGTGCAGGTGGGATTCAGGTCCACCTACACCCGTAAATCCTACACTTGCACCTGAACCCACGAAGTTTAGAGGTGCATGTGCAATTTTTTTTTCTTTTTTTTTTTATGGTTCGAGTGGGGTTTGGGCAAACTCGCTCTAACCCAACCCACTATCATTCCTAGTTGTTATTATTAATTACTTGATAACAACTAGTACATACAAGTCTTGCCATTGTATCTTTTCATGTCAATAACTATCTATTCGCAATCATTTATATAATATGTAATATTATTATTATTGAATGCAATTGTTGTTTTTGTAGTTATTGTTAATACATACAATTTGATTTCATTTTTTTTTTTCAAAGTATTTCTACCAAAAATGTTTTTTTTTTTTTTTTAATGTGTTCATTCTAGAAATATTGTTTTTAATAAATGCTATCAGACACAATTTTGGATTCAAAAATATAAAAACTATTTTGAAAATGAAAAAATTAAAAATGAAAAAAAAAAAAAAAAAAAAAAGAAACTACACCAATCAGCCCTTACAAAATATTCTTATTTTTATGGGCATCTGTTCTTTTACTCCGCTTTATACCTTATGCTTAATAGTGCAAGTACCAAAATTACTAATGGCACTTTCAAACATCAAATTAAATGAAGGGTAGGTGCTTGGCAATTTATAAGCATTCTATTATTTGGATTGATGTTACACACTTGAGCTGTTTATATTGCTACCTCTACTACATACACGGGATGAAACTTATTTTAACACAAGAAACCAACACTAGTGGTGCATGCATTTAGTCCTGCAAGTATATAGAGGAGTAAAACGTTTCCATCTTCAAAATAAAAATAAGTTTATACCTTCCATGCAATTTCCATGCAATGTTTTCCTTTATGCATGCATTTAGTCATTTGTGGCGGCCTTCACACGGAGGACATTATAACATTCTCATCAATTAGTAAGTCAAGAAAGCAAGTTTATACCTACCATGTAATTTCCAAGTATCATCACATTGTGAGACATAGCCACCTGTTTCTTGTTGACTTTGTCAATTTCATTAATTCACCTTGACTTGCTAGCAACTAGTACATACAAGTCTTCCATATTCCCATACGTGTAATCACTGATCTCTCAGAGAAGCTTTATTGATTTCAAACTTTGCAAGTGAAAAATGGCTGAAGCTTTTCTTCAATTTATGGCGAAGAAACTGGATATGCTCATCCAAAAGGAGGTTGGCTTGATCTGGGGTGTTGACAAAGAGATGGAGAGACTTTCAAGCTTGCTCTCAACTATTCAGGCTGTGCTCGAAGATGCAGAGGAGAAGCAAATAAAAAACAAGGCACTTCAGAACTGGTTGCAGAAGCTCAAAGCTGCAGCTTACAAGGTTGATGACATCTTGGATGAGTGTGCCACAGAAGCTGCTCTGTTAGAGTCTGTCAGTCAAAATTCAAGCTTGATCAACAAGGTACGTACTTCTTTCTTGAGTTCTTTGCATCCGCATAATACATTGTTTCGTCGCAAGATTGGCAGTAGGATGAGGAACATAAGGGAGAGGTTAGATGAAATTGCTGAAGAGCGTTTGAAGTTTCATTTGATTGAGGGAGGAGCTGAGAGGCGTTTTGATGTCATAGAGAACCGTCAAACTGGTTCCATCCTTACTCAGTCTCAAGTATACGGAAGAGATGAAGATAAAGCAAGAATTGTTGAGTGTTTGGTGGATAAAGTTGCTGATTTTGATGGCATTTCGGTGTATCCTATTGTTGGATTAGGGGGGCTTGGAAAGACAACACTTGCGCAAATGGTCTTCAATGATGAGAGGATTCAGAGCCATTTTGAGTTGAGAATTTGGGTTTGTGTTTCTGAGGATTTTAGTGTCAAAAGGGTAATCAAAGCTATAATTGAATCCGCAACTAAAGCCTCTTGTGAAGTCTTAGATTTAGATCCTTTGCAGAAACGCCTTCAAAACATACTAAATGGGCGAAGGTATTTACTTGTTCTAGATGATGTGTGGAATGAAGATCAAGAGAAGTGGGATAGGGTTAAAGTATGTTTTGGCTTGTGGATCAAGAGGCGCTTCAATCATTGTGACTACTCGAATAAAGCAGTTGCGTCAATTATGAGAACAGTGTCTCTGCATCAATTATCTGGCTTAATTGAGGATGATTGTTGGTCATTATTTAGCGAACGTGCATTTAGACATGGGATACAAGAACGCTTGAACCTCGTAGCATTGGGAAAGGAGATAGTGAAGAAGTGTGGAGGCGTACCTTTAGCTATAAAGTCATTAGGGAGCATGATGAGCTATAAAACTGAGGAAAACCAATGGCTTTCTGTTGTGGAAAGCGAACTTTGGAATTTGCCACAACATGAAAATTCAATCTTGTCAGCTTTACGACTCAGTTACTATAATTTACCGTCAAAGTTAAGACAGTGTTTTTCTTTTTGTGCTCTCTTTCCAAAGGATTTTGTACTTGAAAAGGAACTTTTAATTCAACTTTGGATGGCCAATGACTTTATTCCTTTCACTGAAAAATTAGATTATGAAGATATTGGTAATGAAATCTGTAACGAATTGTGTTGGCGTTCTTTTTTAGAAGTTCTTGGAGAAGATGAATGTGGCTACACTGAAGGATTCAAAATGCATGACTTGGTTCATGATCTTGCACGATCTATCATGGACGATGAATGCCTTACCGAAAAGATCGAAAGCTCAATCAATATCTCGAAAAGAACTTTGCATTACAGGTCAAGCAATAATTCATGTGCATCATATTGCTTACCTGAAGCTTTTTATCAAGTTGAAACCTTAAGAACACTCCTAGTGAACTCAATTTATTCGAATGCTGAGTTTTCTTGTGACTTCTCTAGATTAAGTTCTTTAAGAGTGTTTGGTGCAAGACGCTTCAGACTGATGAAGTTGAAGTCTTTAATTAGCCACTCAAAACATCTAAGATACTTGGATCTTTCTTTCAATAATATCCAAATGCTTCCTGAATCAATTTGTACTCTTTTTAATTTGCAAACTTTGAATTTAAATTGTTGTGTCTATCTTCAAAAGCTACCGAAGCATATGAGATGTTTGAAGAATCTTCGACATCTTTACTTGGATGGCTGTGAGGCATTATCTCAAATGCCGCCACAAATTGGGCAAATCACTTGCCTAAAGACCTTATCTTGCTTTATTGTGAGCAAGAAAAAAGGTTGTGACCTAACTGAATTGAAAGGCCTAAATCTTGGTGGAAGCTTGCGTATTAAACACCTTCAGAGAGTTGAGAATCCACTTGAAGCCAAAGAAGCCAATTTGGTTGGAAAAAAAAATCTCCATCGATTGTCCTTGTTATGGGAAAATGAAAGTCATATTCAATCACAAGAAGATGTTGAAAAGGTACTTGAAGCAATTCAACCTTACACAAACCTTAAACAATTTTCCATATCAGGGTACAAAGGCACCGAATTTCCTTTTTGGATGAGGGACAACACTCTAAATAATGTTGTTGAAATTAGGCTTTCAGGCTGTCATAATTGTTCTCAACTGCCTCCTTTAGCGATACTACCTTCTCTTCGATATCTTGAATTAGATGGAATGAGCAAGGTGATATGTATTGATGATGATCTTCAAGGTGGTAGAACGATGAGAAGATTCCCATCTTTGCAAGAGCTCCGGATTTATAATTTGCCAAGTTTGAAGAGGTTCTCACGAGAGGATGGAAGGGAGCTCCTCCCATGTCTTCAGTCCTTAAGTATTAGCAGATGCCCTGAGTTGATGACCTTGCCACATCTTCCTTCAGTAGCTCGTTTATCTGTTTCAGATTGTAGTGAGGTACTGGGATCGATCTCAAAACTTAAAAACCTTGTCTTCCTTTCAGTTTCATGTAACGATAATTTGGTTTATCTTCCACGTGGCATGCTGCTAAACCTCACCTCTCTGAACAAACTTCATATTTATAATTTCAAAAAGCTGAAGTGTTTGCCCACAGAACTAGTCAGCCCCAGTGCTCTGGAAACATTAGATATCTATGGGTGCAATGAGTTAGAGTCTTTTCTGGAGCAGGGAATGGAAGGCCTGAAAAGTCTTAAATATTTGTGTTTACAAGAATGCAGAAAGTTCACGTCTTTGACAGACGGGTTACAACATCTCTCACGCCTTGAGACCTTGTCACTTATTGGTTGCCCTGAGCTGGTGGCTTTGCCAGATGGTATTAAGTACCTTAGTTTCCTGCATCAGTTAGAAATATCTGGTAAACAATGGAAAATAGAAACTTCAAGATCTAGTCCCTCTGGTTTTCAAGTGGTGTCTCAATCATACTGTGAATCAAATAAGTGTGATATCATCCGTAGTTATTTCCCTAAGTTGGCAATCTTGCCTGAGGCCCTGCGTTATGTCCCTGCACTGCAATCCTTGTATGTATCTTGCTACCCTGATCTAGCATCATTGCCCAACTGGCTTGGAGACCTTACATCTCTTCAAACTTTGATAATACATGATTGCCCCAAGTTGTCATCTCTTCCGGCGAGCATTCAAGGCCTCACAAATCTACAGAAATTGGCTATTACAAGATGCCCTGAACTGGTGAAGCGATGCGAGAAGGATACTGGAGAGGACTGGTACAAGATAGCACATATTCCTGATGTATATGTGAAAGACGAAAACTATTAGCAGAAAGCTACTAATGCCATCCAATTTAATAGGTATGCAAGTACCTCTTTTAGCTCTTCTTTTGTTGTCTTAAGTTTAAACATCTTTCTCTTAATTCCACGACATTATATTCTGATCCCTTATAGAGAGACTGTACCACTGTTTGAAGCAGCATGATGGCAATGCCGGTGTGGGCAGATTGTTCGTGTTAATCATCATACCAATCAAGTTGAAACTTCCTCGTAAGTCATAAACATGTATGTTCCCTTTCGTTTTTTACGGACACCTTGCATATATATATATAAAGATCAATTACCTATGTGTTTCCTTTTGCGTATGTAACCTATCAAATGAACATTGCTGCATTATGTTTTTGTATTTGACAAATTGTAAGCAGTTATATGTCATCTTAACAATGTTGCATCATCTCTTACTAAATGTGCATACAACAAATTCTAGTAATAGTTAAACTTGTTTTGGTGTTAGCCTGTTCCCTGCTGACCATTGTTTTCTGTTCTGTGTGTGATAATTAATTGCCGGGTTGTTCCAATTTGAAACAACAATCGAACACATATGTTTCAATGCAACTATTCATTTAAATTTAAAAGAGGAAATGTTTTATGTTCCTGCTTTTCCAATATCCAGAATTAATATGGTTTCTATGCTTGTATGCAAATATATGTTTTGATGTTCTAAATCCAACTTGTACTCTAATCACTCTACATCAAATATTTGTATAATATCTATAAACAATTGATTTACGTTTTAGCTTTGGAATGTGCATCTGAGATTTAAGATTAATGGATGTTTGAATATCGCATTTGATGGTGAGTTGCAAACTTCTCTGAATCTCCGTATCATGTTGATTATTTTGTTGATTAAGCTAATCAATTTTGTTTTATGATTTTGAAAGCCAGTGCCAGCTTGTGAGGCAATAGAGAAAGTCTATCAGGGAGAAGCGGTAACTTCAGAGTGCTAATCCTTTCAAAATAATATTTTTCTGAACAAATCTTTGCATCAATGCATCGTATATGTCCTATATATGATACATTACATTTATGAGATTCATTTATATAATCTTCTCCTTTTCTACTTAGTTTTATTTAATCTGCTAAATTATTCTTATAATTAAAAACTTAGAATACTTAAAAAAAAAAAAAAAAAACCTTAGAAACTAATTAAAGTTGCAACTGATATGTACACTGATCTGTGTGTCTAAATTGCTGCATTTTGTTAAACTTGTTATGCTGTCTTGACAGCAGTCTCAGCAAGTTAAGCCAGTAGAATTAAAATTGTTATTGAAGATAACCATCTATTACTAGTTACTTATCCAAGATATTTTTCTTAATGCTAGCAACTAATTAGAATTTGTTAGACTACTAGGATAAAGTATTGTTTTGTTTATTAAAATTCAAGGAACATGTAATAAATACTACTTATTCTTCCATATTAATTTATGCCTCAAACTACGGTTGCAGGCCTATGCCATGTTAGACCTTTGGAAGATTCTGTGTGTTTGTTGCAATAATTGAGCTGCTTGAGATGTTGGGAATTGGAATGGAATTGATTGTTACCAGTTGATGCAATGAAAGCATTGTAACTCTACATGTGCCTTCGATAACTTTAAAGTATAGATTAGAGATTCAATGATGTGTTTGAATCATGAAACCACCGTGATAGATACATTCCTTCAATTGTTTGAAATGTGTGTAAAAGACTGCAAACTTAGTAACATTACATGCTCTTTTTGCATATATTCAATATTAACCAATAATTATTATTAATTCTTTTTTGCCAGATATCTAGTATTTGATTGTCATTCGATACAAGTAATCATGGATAACCTCAGATTTCTTAGTGCACATAAGGATGGTATAGCCAAAATACTGAAAGCTGGTTAGTTAATACTATTCCATCTTTCTATATAATTTTTTCCTCATCCTATGTAGACTTGATTATTGTATGTCAAATGCAACTAGGTGATATTCTTTTGTTTTGGGATAGGATGCTGAAATGCTTAAATACTCATAAACTTAATAGAAAAATACTGGACAATTGTTTTGACCATTCACATAGATTAACAGACATCCATTTTCTCCATGTTGTGTAAGGCTGGACGGCTGACTTGTCAGGTGATATAATACGTTTATGGGGGTCCTAAACACTCAAAATTCAGGACACTGGAAGCCGAAGCACAAGTTCAGGTCACTTGTAATGGAGCATCACCTGGAAGAGGCTACTCTACTCTGCTTGCATTAGTAGCCATCTCCCCTGCACCCCAGATAGTAATGATCATACGATAGGCATCAATAGCAAGCTCCTCTGCACTAGCTTGTAAAATGATTGTGTGATTGACTCCAGCTAAGTATGAAGAGTCCCTCAATCCTGTTCTGTATATAGTCATTGCCTGTAATCAATCAAATAATGACAAGTGTTTTACGAGAACCACCATTGTGAGCTTCAAGCACTCTCTTTTTCTTTGAATCATTTCATCGAACAGTTTTATATTTTCAGCAACACTTAAGTTTTCACACTCAGGACTTCAAACTTAAAGTCATTGTGTTAATCATGAATTGATAGTTGATACGATGTTAGAAACCATTAATTCAAACATTTAAATTATCTTTACTCTAATTAGATCATTTATATTTCGAATCCATTTATTAATGACAAGATAATATAAATAAATAAAAGGAAAGTAAATAAAGCCATTTCTTATTTATTCATTTAATATAAGTAAGTATAAGCTTCCATCAACTGACATAATATTCTTATTCAGTGCGATTTTATATGCCAAATTACTAATAATGTTATTCCTAACGAGCAGCTATTCTAGGAGGTGGCTCTAATCCTCCAGCTAAAATATCAATCTCTACAGATTTATCATCATTCATTAATCATAAACTTAGGTAAATCCAATCAATATCAATCTGAAACAAATATTCAAAATCATGAATTGCAATACACAACTGCGTAAGATGGATCATAAACTTAGGTAAGCTTGTAGCAAATAAAATACAATTCACTACCTTATTTTTGGGTTGTCTCCTATGGTATCCAAGCCCTATTGTCTCCCATGATATTTAGGCGTTGTAGTTGTAAGTAGGTCCCAACAAACATCATAGATATTAGAGTCATATAAGTAGTATTTTGTTTTATGAGTTGTTGTCCTTTGATTATGAAATCAGATATTGGAACTATATTAATATTGTTTGATCTTGACAGTTCTAATAAACTTTTTAGAAATTCAAACCGTATAAATAGTATTTGATTTTGATAAGTCTCGATAGAGTCTCTTACCCAAATTGTTATCTCTTGTTCATCACAGTAAATATGTAAGTTACATAAGTAGTTTTTGATTTCAACAGCTTCTAATAAATCTCTAATTCATTTGTGTTAATTTTTTTGTTTTCTTTTTTCGAAATACATTTGTGTTGACTTAAAAAGGCAAAAATTAAAAGAAAAAATAAAAACCAAATGGGCTGAATTTGGAAATAGCAGGCTGGTATTTGTCCTTTCGTGCGAATTAGTACTGGGCCGATTGTAGGCCCAAATAAAACAACCATTTCCTTGCTGAAGCCCAATGTTTTCATTTAGTTTGGCAGGCTAATTCATCTAGACTTCTTAGTTATCTAAGTCCGAAACATTGATTCAAGACAGGGCTTTAGATATTGATGTGTTTGTAAACACTATTCAAATTCACTTGAAGCTTTAAGTAGCCTGTGTACTTTATTTTACATTTCTAAATAAGATAATAAAGTGTGCAACGACATAGCGAAAGTTGTTTTTTATCTTAGTCATATTTGTAACAACAGATCTTGTTGAGTGTGAGGGTCTCACGGTCGAATTAAGTTTTTATATGAGTTTTATCTGAAACATTTTAACCAAATAATAAAACATACAAAGGCAATTTTTTTCCCTTTTGTTTATTTATTTATTTATTTTTAATAGAATTCTTTGAAGTTAATGATACCAAAATAGAAGATATACATGGACTTATGTTTGCTATGCTTATTTTGCAGGCTAATTCATCTAGTTATCTAAGCATAGGACACATGTCCTTGATAAGGTTTCAAATATAAGTTTCATGGAAGAAATCTTTTTAAGTTGGCATTTGAATTAGGGAGATGAATGGAGCAAGAATTAATGAAAGAAAATCAAAAGGGAAGTGGCTGTAATGCATTTGGCCAAAGGGGGTACAAAACCATCGATTTTCGTTTCGAGCTTCAAAAAATTATTTTCTAGCATATAGGTGTGTTCCTATGTGAGAATAAGTGAGATTCATATAAAGAAATCGGAAGTTTAAAACATTGGTTAAGTAGAAAACTAAAGAGAAGTTTGAAGGCAAAATGAGGTTTCATGGAATTTGGTGAGATTTGGAAGTAGTTAGATCATTTGGGATTAGTACATCATGTATTTTGATTGATAGAATGTATTTCTTATTCATTTTATATGTGTTCTTGGAAAATCTAGGAGATGAGGTAGCTTAGGGAAGTCAAGGCAAAGGAAATGAGAAAGTATGAGTTTCCTTTGGAAAGTAAAAGAATTCAATAAAGAGGCTAAAAGTTGGTGTACATTTCATTTGAATTTTATTTTTAATTTTATGAATATATCTATTTTTAAATGTTGATGTTTGAACTATTTAATCCAAATCAATTTATGAACCATGTTTGAAATGTGTGTTTTGAATGGAAATGTTGATTAAGTGAGAAAGTTGATATCAAATGTAAGTTGTGGAATGATTTATGGAAACTTTTAATTAAAAGGAAATAGTGATTTTTATATGTATTCATTTGAAATATGAAATGAGTCGTAGTAAACCTAAGTATTGGTAGACTGAGGATTGGAATTTGGTATGCCAATAGGATTATTGTAGTAGTACTGTGTCGATACATTTGAAATAAAATGATAATCATTAATTTAGGGATCATGAGTGGCACCGAGTATCCGATTCCAAATGATTATTTTATATATGTGTAATGCAATTAACGGGTAGGCATCGAGTGTCCAATGCTAGAAATCTCGTTTTTCAAGTCAAGGTATTATACTAGTGTCTACAATGGGCAATGAAAATTATTTTAGACCAATTAGATAATGTATGTGTGAATTGGTTTTCAAATGTGTTGAACAAGTTGTCAAATGAATTTAAAATTTGAAAAGTTCTTTATTTATCGGTATGAAAATGTTTATATTCAAAAATTATAAATTTGAATTTAATATACACCCACTAAGCAAATATGCGTACCGCGTCGGAATTACCGCACGCAAGTAGTAGATTGTGCCAGGAGGGCGAAGATTGAAAAGAAAACTACATTCTGCAACGAGTCGATATAGTCACATTCATCCATCCTTTCATATCTATTTTTGGGTATCTATCATGTTTGGATATGTATATAATAACTTTAATTTAAATTCATGTGCATGCATATATGTGTTCGAATTTAAAATGGTGATTTCTGTAAAGAAAATCAATTTGTGTAAATGTTTTGGTAAATATTGTGTATATGGATAATGATGGGCCAAGTGGAGTTTGGTTCCAATTGGTGAATATGTTTGTGGAAATTTTATGTTGGAAATGAAAATATGGAATTTGTAACAGGTTGGGAAAGTTTAAATTTTAAGAGAAACTCTCACAGTTTTTCTGCGTAAAATAAAATAGATTAAATGTTTTATAAAATTTTGAAATTTCGTATTTTGATGTGAATAATTGAAATATATGATTTTTGACATTATGAATTTAATGAAAAGGATATGAAAGTAGCGCCCCTTTGGACTCGTCTAACGGAAGGAGGGGTAGGGGGTGTTACAAGTTGAGATAGAATTGGATTTGATTAAATTAATTAATATTAAATTAATTCCTTTTTGATAATAAGTTAATTTTTAAATATATTTAATATAAAGAACAATTAAAATAAATAAAATAGAAAAATTAATTAAATTAAAAGTAAACTTTACTTTCCATTGATATTTAAATTGTTATTTTATAACAATATTTATAATAAACTTATAATTATTTTATTATAGTAAATAATTTATATACTAGTTAGTAATTAAAGATTAATAAAAAAAAAAGTTGAAATCCTGAGTTGGACAGGATTTCAGAAACCCATCAAATTGATCTTGACTTGGCCTTCAAATTAACTAAGCATACTCAACTTAAAAAGAAAACACCAATTAATGAAAATTTACCGAGAGACATTGCGTGAAAAGGAAATGGAGGGGCGGAGTAATTTTTAATCCTATACATTACATTGCATAATAAAACCATAAATTAGTTTTTTTTTTTTTTTTTTTTTTTAAAAGCATAAATTAAAATTTGAAGAAATTTTATTGACTAGGTGGCCATATCCTCTGTGCACACCCCCACAGTCCTGCCACGCCATAAGTAAACTATTTTGATGGTTTCTAAAACTTCAGGAATGATGACTTTCAGGAGATAAATAGGCAAAGTATAGGAAATAAAATGATAATTCCGAAAATTAATTTTAATGAAAAAAGAAAAAGTCTAATTGTGTATGATTAACAACACAAGATATTAGAAACTTAATGAAAACTCATAGAATTTGGATTCTCTTCTAAGCTAAGCTTACATCAACTCTAAACAATGTTGATTTGATATGGTAGATTAATTTTGTTTCAATTAATTTATCCACACTCATATTAGCATTCTGTTGTTATTTGGATTGCTGCGACTTAGACCATCTCCAACCAATGCACCATTTTGACAACATTTTTTGGTCATCTACAGTAATTTGGTGTTCTACTGTAGATGAACACCAAAAATGAAGTTTTGATATAAATTAATTTAATTAAAAATCTAAATTAAATTAGTATAAAAATATTTATTGAGATATTTAAAATGAGTATAGTATTCAATATATTTTAATATAATTGTTAGTTTTTAATATATGTTATAAATAGTATATTGATACAAAATTAATTAAATTTTTAATGTATATAAAAATTTATTATTTTAATAATTATTTGATAGGAAGGGTAATATTTTTAATATAAAAATTCAATTTAAATTAAAGAATTACATATAGAATATTCCTTAAAGATATCTTTTATATCAATTTGATGTAATATAGTGAACAAAATTTGATATAAGAAAATTTGATAAAAATCTCTTTTGATATTAAAATGATATGAAATTTAAAGCATAACATTGGAGATGGTCTTACTACTCAAAAGGCAAGTGAGATGTAGCTGGACTTTGGCTGTTGCTGCCTCTGCTGAAAACAGGGGATGGAATGTATTTTGTCACAATAAACTAAGAGAAGAGCTATCAGATCGGTGAGTTTGGTCAATTCATGGCATGCATTGCATTGAGTCACATGAGTGGAGGAGAAAATGCATTTGAATTACCAAGGCATCTGTGCCTGTGGGGACCTTATCACAAAGTTGTTAGCTGTCTAATCACTTCCTCGTTAAATTTCCAACTCTCCAATATAATCTAAATTTTTTAAAATATAATATTAAATAAAATTTATATGTATTAATTTTATAAAAGCTTTTGCATTTATTTGTTTTATGTTAAAATTTATTATGTATTTGGTCAATGTTTTGATATATTTTATGTCGTATTTGAATTTATATATTTATATCTTTTATTTCGAATTTATTACATTAGATATTAGAACCTAATTTCTTTTAGATTGGATTATTAATTTTAATTCAATTTTGCAGTTGCTATTATTGTTAGGATTTATAAATTATATTTTTATATACGTTTATCAGGTGATGTTTGAGAAAAAAATATATAAAAATTTATATGATTTTTTTTTTTTATTATTATTATAACCGTTGTGGGCTTATAGGTGAGATTCGGAACCACCTACACTCGCAGATCCTACACTTGCACTTGAACTTGCGAAGTTTAGAGATGTAGGTGTAATTTTTTTTTTATGGTTCGAGTGTGGGTTTGGGTAAACCTGCTCTAACCCAACCTACTGACATCCCTAGTTGTTGTTTTTAATTACTTGATAGCAAGTAGTACATACAAGGCTTGCCATTGTATCTTTTCATGTCAATAACTATCTATTCGCAATCACTTATACGATATGTTAATAACTTGTATGATGTGTAAATAGTCAACATTATATAAATCATATGATGATATGATAATTAATGTGGTATTTACAATTCTACATATCATATTATTTGGACAAAATATTTGAAAAATTTGTTATTACTCATTTTTTAATAGTTGTTTTCTCATATTTCATTATAATTCAATATAAATTTATTTATTATTTTTATTTGGTGATTTCCCCTGTTATTATTATTGTATGCAATTGTTGTTTTTGTTGTTGTTATTGTTAATACATGCAATTTGATTTCATTTTTTTTTCAAAGTATTTCTACCATATTTTTTTTTACGTGTTCATTCTAGAAATATTGTTTTTAAAAAATGCTATTAGACACAATTTTGGATCCAAAAAATATAAAAACTATTTTGAAAATGAAAAAAATTAAAAATGCAAAAAAGAAAAACAATACCAATCAGCCCTTACAAAATATTCTTATTTTTATGGGCATCTGTTCTTTCACTCTAGTTGATACCTTATGCTTAATGGTGAGAGTACCAAAATTAGTAATGGCACTTTCAAACATCAAATTAAATGAAGGGGAGGTGCTTGGCAATTTATAAGCATTCTATTATTTGGATTGATGTTACACATTTGAGCTGTTTATATTGCTGCCTCTGCTCCATACACACGGGGATTAAACTTATTAATTTTAACACAAGAAACCAACACTAGTGGTGCATGCATTTAGTCATGCAAAGTATATAGAGGAGTAAAACATTTCCATCTTCAAAATAAAAACAAGTTCATACCTTCCATTCAATTTCCATGCAATATTTTCCTTTGTGCATGCATTTTGTCATTTGTGGCGGCCTTAACGCGGATGACATTATTACATTCTCATCCGTTAGTCAATCAAGAAAGCAAGTTTACACCTACCATGTAATTTCTAGGTATCATCACATTGTATACCTGCAATCACTGATCTCTCAGAGAAGCTTTTTCGATTTCAAAATTTGATAGTGAAAAATGGCTGAAGCTTTTCTTCAATTTATGGTGAAGAAACTGGATATGCTCATCCAAAAGGAGGTTGGCTTGATCTGGGGTGTTGACAAAGAGATGCAGAGACTTTCAAGCTTGCTCTCAACTATTCAGGCTGTGCTCGAAGATGCAGAGGAGAAGCAAATAAAAAACAAGGCACTTCAGAACTGGTTGCGGAAGCTCAAAGCTGCAGCTTACAAGGTTGATGACATCTTAGATGAGTGTGCCACAGAAGCTGCTCGGTTAGAGTCTGTTAGTCAAAATTCAAGCTTGATCAACAAGGTACGAACTTCTTTCTTGAGTTCTTTGCATCCGCATAATATATTGTTTCGTCGCAAGATTGGCAATAGGATGAGGAACATAAGGGAGAGGTTAGATGAAATTGCTGAAGAGCGTTTGAAGTTTCATTTGATTGAGGGAGGAGCTGAGAGGCGTTTTGATGTCATAGAGAACCGTCAAACTGGTTCCATCCTTACTCAGTCTCAAGTATACGGAAGAGATGAAGATAAAGCAAGAATTGTTGAGTGTTTGGTGGATAAAGTTGCTGATTCTCATGGCATTTCGGTGTATCCTATTGTTGGATTAGGGGGGCCTGGAAAGACAACACTTGCGCAAATGGTCTTCAATGATGAGAGGATTCAGAGCCATTTTGAGTTAAGAATTTGGGTTTGTGTTTCTGAGGATTTTAGTGTCAAAAGGGTAATCAAAGCTATAATTGAATCCGCAACTAAAGCCTCTTGTGAAGTCTTAGATTTAGATCCTTTGCAGAAACGCCTTCAAAACATACTAAATGGGCGAAGGTATTTGCTTGTTCTAGATGATGTGTGGAATGAAGATCAAGAGAAGTGGGATAGGTTAAAGTATGTTTTGGCTTGTGGATCAAGAGGCGCTTCAATCATTGTGACTACTCGAATTAAAACAGTCGCGTCAATTATGGGAACAGTGTCTCTGCATCAATTATCTGGCTTAATTGAGGATGATTGTTGGTCATTATTTAGCGAACGTGCATTTAGACATGGGATACAAGAAAGCTTGAACCTCGTGGCATTGGGAAAGGAGATAGTGAAGAAGTGTGGAGGCGTACCTTTAGCTATAAAGTCATTAGGGAGCATGATGAGCTATAAAACTGAGGAAAACCAGTGGCTTTCTATTGTGGAAAGCGAACTTTGGAATTTGCCACAACATGAAAATTCAATCTTGTCAGCTTTACGACTCAGTTACTATAATTTGCCGTCAAAGTTAAGACAGTGTTTTTCTTTTTGTGCTCTCTTTCCAAAGGATTTTGTACTTGAAAAGGAACTTTTAATTCAACTTTGGATGGCCAATGACTTTATTCCTTTCACTGAAAAATTAGATTATGAAGATATTGGTAATGAAATCTGTAACGAATTGTGTTGGCGTTCTTTTTTAGAAGTTCTTGGAGAAGATGAATGTGGCTACACTGAAGGATTCAAAATGCATGACTTGGTTCATGATCTTGCATGATCTATCATGGACGATGAATGCCTTACCGAAAATAGGGAGAGCTCGATCAATATCTCGAAAAGAACTTTGCATTACAGGTCGAGCAATATTAATTCATGCAAATCATATTGCTTACCTGAAGCTTTCTATCAAGTTGAAACGTTAAGAACACTCGTAGTGAACTCAACTTATTCGAATGCTGAGTTTTCTTGTGACTTCTCTAGATTAAGTTCTTTAAGAGTGTTTGGTGCAGGATGCTTCAGACTGACGAAGTTGAAGTCTTTAATTAGTCACTCAAAACATCTGAGATACTTGGACCTTTCTTTCAGCAATATCCAAATGCTTCCTGAATCAATTTGTACTCTTTTTAATTTGCAAACTTTGAATTTAAATCACTGTTACGATCTTCAAAAGCTACCGAAGCATATGAGATGTTTGAAGAATCTTCGACATCTTTACTTGCATGGCTGTAACGCATTATCTCAAATGCCACCGCAAATTGGGCAAATCACTTGCCTAAAGACCTTATCTCGCTTTGTTGTGAGCAAGAAAAAAGGTTGTCACCTAATTGAATTGAAAGGCCTAAATCTTGGTGGAAGCTTACTTATTAAACACCTTCAGAGAGTCGAGAATCCACTTAAAGCCAAAGAAGCCAATTTGGTTGGAAAAAGAAATCTCCATCGATTGTCCTTGTTATGGCAAAATAATAGTCACATTGAATCACAAGAAGATGTTGAAAAGGTACTTGAAGCAATCCAACCTTACACAAACCTTAAACAATTTTCCATATCAGGGTACAAAGGCACCGAATTTCCTTTTTGGATGAGGGACAACACTCTAAATAATGTTGTTGAGATTAAGCTTTCAGGCTGTCATAATTGTTCTCAACTGCCTCCTTTAGCGATACTACCTTCTCTTCGATATCTTGATTTATGTGGAATGAGCAAGGTGATATATATTGATGATTATCTTCAAGGTGGTAGAACGATGAGAAGATTCCCGTCTTTGCAAACGCTCAAGATTTATGATTTGCCAAGTTTGAAGAGGTTCTCAGGAGAGGATGGAAGGGAGCTCCTCCCATGTCTTCAGTCCTTAAGTATTAGCAGATGCCCTGAGTTGATGACCTTGCCACATCTTCCTTCAGTAGCTCGTTTATATGTTTCAGGTTGTAGTGAGGTACTGGGATCGATCTCAAACCTTAAAACCCTTGTCTCCCTTTCAGTTTCAGGTGATGATAATTTGGTTTATCTTCCACATGGTATGTTGGTAAACCTCACCTCCCTGAAGACACTTGAAATTTGTCATTTCAGAAGGCTGAAGTGTTTGCCCACAGAATTAGTCAGCCTCAGTGCTCTTGAGAAATTAGATATCTCGTGGTGTGGTGAGTTAGATTCTTTTCCGGAGCAGGGGACGGAAGGTCTGAAAAGTCTTAAATATTTGAGTTTACAAGACTGTAGAAAGTTCACGTCTTTGACAGAGGGGTTACAACACCTCTCATGCCTTGAGACCTTGTCTCTTATTGGTTGCCCTGAACTAGTGGCTTTGCCAGATGGTATTAAGTACCTTAGTTTCCTGCATCGCTTGGAAATATCTGGTAATGGCTCGCGCATATATACTTCAAGAATCCATCCCTCTGCCTCTGAACTGCTCTATGGGTGGCAATTACTTAGTAATGTTGATATCGATAGTGATTCACCTAAGTTGACAATCTTGCCTGAGGCCCTGCAGTATGTCCCTGCACTGCAATCCTTGCAGATATCTGGCTACCCTAATCTAGCATCATTGCCCAACTGGCTTGGAGACCTTAAATCTCTTCAAACTTTGATAATATATGGTTGCCCCAAGTTGTCATCTCTTCCGGCGAGCATTCAAGGCCTCACAAATCTACAGAAATTGGCTACTATACAATGCCCTGAACTGGTGAAGCGATGTGAGAAGGATACTGGAGAGGACTGGCACAAGATACCACATATTCCTGATGTATATGTGGAAGAGTAGTAGCAGAAAACTCTTAATGCCATCCAATTTAATAGGTGTGTATGTACCTCTTTTAGCTCTTCTTTCATCGTCTTAAGTTTGAACATCTTTTTCTTAATTCCATGACATTATATTCTGATCCGTTACAGAGATACTATACCACCGTTTGAACCAGCGTGATGGCAGTGCCGGTGTGGGCAGATTGTTCATGTTAATCATCATACCAGTCAAGTTGAAACTTCTTCGTAAGTCATAAACATGTATGTTCGCTTTTGTTTTACAGACACTATATATATATATATATATATATAAAGATCGATTACCTATGTATTTCCTTTTGAGTATATAACCTATCAAATGAAGCATTGCTGCATTATGTTTTTGTATTTGACAAATTGTAAACAGATATATGTCATCTTAACAATGTTACATCATCTCTTACTAAATTTGCATACAACAAATTCTAGTAATAGTTAAATTTGTTGCGGTGATTAACTTGTCCCTACTGACCATTATTTTCTGTTCTGTGAGTGATAATTAATTGCGGGCTTGTTCCAATTTGAAACATCAAACCCATATGTTTCAATGCAACTATTTATTTAAATTTAAAAGAGGAAATGTTTTATGTTCCTGCTTTTCCACCATCTTGAATTAATGTGGTTTCTACACTTGTATGCAAATATACGTTTTGATGTTCTAAATCGAACTAGTACTCTAATCACTCTCCAGCAAATATTTGCATAGTATCATCTATAAAAAATTCATTTGCATTTCGGCTTTGGAAGGAGCATATGAGATTTAAGGTTGATGAATCTTTGAATCTCACATTTGGTGGTGAGTTGCAAGCGTCTCTAAATCTCGGTATCATGCTGATTATTTTGTTGATTGAGCTAATCAATTTTGTTTTGTGATTTTGAAAGCCAGTGCCAGCTTGTAAGGCAACAGAGAAAGTCTATCAGGGAGAAGCAGTAAGTTCAGAGTACTAATCCTTTCAAAATATTATTCTTCTGAACATATCTTTGCATCAGTGCATCATATATATCGTTTATATGATACATTGCATTTATGAGATTCATTTATATGATCTTCTCCTTTTCTACTTAGTTTTATTTAATCTGCTAAATTATCCTTATAATTAAAAACTTAGAAACTAACTAAAGTTGCAACTGATATGTACACTGATCTGTGTGTCAAAATTGCTGCATTCTGTTTAACTTGTTATACTGTCTTGACAGCAGTCTCAGCAACTTAAGCCAGTAGAATTAAAATTGTTATTGAAGATAACCATCTATTACTAGTTACTTATCCAAGATATTTTTCTTAATGCTAGCAACTAATTAGAATTTGTTTATCTACTAGGATAAAGTATTGTTTTGTTTATTAAAATTCAATGAACATGTAATAAACACTACTTATTCTTCAATATTAATTTATGTCTCAAACTATGTTACAGGCCTATGTCATGTTAGACCTTTCGAAGTTTCTGTGTGTTTGTTGCAAGCATTAAGCTGCTTTAGATGTTTAGAATTGGAGTGGAATTGATTGTTAACATTTAATGCAATGAAAGCATTGTAACTCTATATGACTACATGTGCATTCGATAACTTTAAAATATAGATTAGAGATTCATATGATGTGTTGGAATCATAAAACTACCATGGTAAATATATTCCTTCAATTATTTCAAATGCGTGTAAAAGACTGCAAACTTAGTAAAATTACGTGCTCTTTTCACATATATTCAATATTAACCGATAATTGTTATTAATTCTTTTTTGCAGACATCTAGTATCTGATTGTCATGTGATACAAGTAATCATGGATAACCATAGATTTCTTAGTACACATGAAGATGGTATAGCCGAAATACAGAAAGCTGGTTAGTTAATTTTATTCCATGTTTTGATATAATTTTTTCCTCATCCTATGTAGACTTGATTATTGTATGTCAAATGCAACTAGGTGATATTCTTTTGTTTTTGGATAGGATGCTAAAATGCTTAAATACCCAGAAACCTAGTAGAAAAATACCGGACAATTGTTTTGACCATTCACATGGATTAACATACATATCCATTTCTCCATGTTGTGTAAGGCTGGATGGCTGATTTGTCACGCGATATAATACGTGTATGGGGGTCCTAAGCACTCAAAATTCAGGACACTGGAAGCTGAAGTACAAGTTCATGTCACTTGTAATGTAGCAGTACCTGGAAGAGGTTACTCTACTCTGCTTGCATTAGTAGCTATCTCCCCTGCACCCCAGATAGTAATGATCATATGATGGCATCAATAGCAAGCTCCTCCGCACTAGCTTGTAAAATGATTGTGATTTGACTCCGGCTAAGTATGAAGAGTCCCTCAATCCTGTTGTGTATATAGTCATTGCCTGAAATCAATCAATTAATGACAAGTGTTTTTCGAGAACCACCATTGTGAGCTTCAGGCACTCTCTTTCTTTCAATCATTTCATCGAACAATTTTATATTTTCATCAAACACTTAAGTTTTCACACTCTGGACTTCAAACTTAAAGCCATTGTGTTAATCATGACTTGATAGTTGATATCGATGTTAGAAACCATTAATTCAAACATTTAAATTATCTTTACTCTAGTTAGATCGTTTATATTTAGAATCCATTTATTAATGACAAGATAATATAAATACATAAAAGGAAAGTAACTAAAGCCATTTCTTATTTATTCATTTAATAGAAGGAAGTATAAGCTTCCATCAACTAACATAATATTCTTATTTCAGTGCGATTTTATATGCCAAATTGCTAATAATGTTATTCCTGACGAGCAGCTATTCAGGAGGTGGCTCTAATCCGTCCAGCTAAAAGATCAATCTCTACAGATTTATCATCATTCATTAATCATAAACTTAGGTAAATCCAGTCAATGTCAATCTAAAACAAATATTGAAAATCATGAATTGCAATACACAACAGCGTAAGTTGGATCATAAACTTAGGTGAGCCTCGTAGCAAATAAAATACAATTCACTACCTTATTTTTGGGTTGTCTCCTATGGTATCCAAGCCCTATTGTCTCCCATGATATTTAGGCCCTGTAGTTGAAAGTAGGTCCCAACAAACATCATAGATAGTAGAGTCGTATAAGTAGTATTTTGTTTTATGAGTTGTTGTCCTTGATTATGAAATCAGATATTGGAACTATATAAATAGTGTTTAATTTTGACAGTTCCAATAGACTTTATAAAAATTCAGATCGTACAATTAGTGTTTGATCTTGATAAGCTTCGATAGAACCTCTTATCCAAATTGTTATCTCTTGTTCATCACAGTAAATATGTAAGTTATATAAGTAGTGTTTGATTTCAACAATTTCCAATAAATCTCTAATTCATTTGTGTTAACTTTGTTGTTTTCGTTTTTTTTTTTTTTTAAATGCATTTGTGTTAACTTAAAAAGGAAAAAAATTAAAAGAAAAAATAAAAACCAAATGGGCTGAATTTGGACATAGCAAGCTGGTATTTGTCCTTTCGTGCAAATTAGTACTGGGCCGATTGGTTGGCCCAAATATAACAACCATTTCCTTGTTGAGGCCCAATGTTTTCGTTTAGTTTGGCAGGCTGATTCATCTACAGTTCTTAGTTATCTAAGCCCGAGACATTGATTCAAGACAGGGCTTCAGAGATTGATGTGTTTGTAAACACTATTCAAATTCACTTGAAGCTTTAAGTAGCCTGTGTACTTTAGTTTACATTTCTAAATAAGATAATAAAGTGTGCAACGACATAGCGAAAATTGTTTTTTTGGAACAATTTATCTTAGTTATATTTATAACAACAGATCTTGTTGAGTGTGAGGGTCTCACTGTCGAATTAAGTTTTTATATGAGTTTTATCTGAAACATTTTAACCAAATAATAAAACATACGAAGGCAATTTTTTTTCCCTTTTGTTTATTTATTATTTATTTTTAATAGAATTCTTTGAAGCTAATGATACCAAAACAGAAGATATACATGGACTTATGTTTGCTTTGCTTGATTTGCAGGCTAATTCATCTAGTTATCTAAGCATAGGACTCATGTTCTTGATAAGGTTTCGAATATAAGTTTCATGGAAGAAATCTTTTAAGTTGGGATTCGAATTCATTTGTGGCCTGAGTTTAATCTATACCCTTTTTCCATCTTAATCACACCTAAATATTAAAAATATATATAGATTGGTCATTATTTTTTTCTTTATGATATTTTAGCAGATAAGAGTTTGATACAAACTCATACACCATTTAAAGTAAAAGTTAGGTTAAACTGGACTACAAATATGTTTTCTTTAAACTAGCATGAAATAAAGATTTTCAAAGTAAAAATCATCAGTTCAATTGGTTAATATATTTTGTTTCATATTCATAATTTTCAGGTTGTGCATAGTATATGTTCTTAAACAACTTTGGACAAATCTCTAACTTTTTGATAGATTTTCTTTCCTATATTATTTTACCTCAAGATGTCCCAACCAACCGATATTTTCTTTTACATAGTACTTTCAAGTAATTAATATCTCCATAAGTTTCATAAATTTTTAATTAGTTAATGTATTTTTCTTCATATTCATGATTTTTCGTTAGCATCATTTTTCTTTCATATAATAATTCATCTCAATAGATTTCCACCAACTTTTAACTAATCGGTGTAGTTTTCTTGAAGTTTAATGATTTTCAATCATATGTAATATCTATTAATCTCCATAAGTCCGAACAGATTTCTAATCATCTATGTCCATATATAAATTTCATATTATTCTATATATAAAATCATGTCATTCATCCAATTCATTTCATTTCACCCATGAATCATGCCTCAACCTATTATTCATACTCAAATATTCAATTGATCAAGATACCCTTTTTTTTTTTAATTTTTTGAAGAAAAATTGATCAAGAAACACTTGCAAGCCACAACCATTACCAAAAACAAAAGCAAACAACAACAATATCCATCTAATCCCAAAATTTTAAACTAAATTTTAAAATAATTTATAAAAATAATATAAAATTATTTTTTATAAATATATATAGTTATTAATTATAATTAATACATTTATAACCTACAAATATTATTTTATTATACAAATTTTTAATGACAAATTATTATAAATATTTTTATTTAGCATTAATCGCAAGTAAGTAATTTTGATTCATGCTAAAAAACTATTTTTTTATTCAAAATTTTTTTTATCCAAAATTATAATAATAAGTGTCAAAATATTAAATATAAATTATAACTATATTTTTATCCAATCACATACTACACTAAAACAAAGGACGATATTATTTTTAGTCTAATCTTATTTGCATCAAACATATTATAGTATTAATTTAATCTAATCTAGTTTAGTCATATCCAATTAATCTAATGACATCTTTAAAATAGTCTAATCTAATCTCATACATCAAATATATATTTGTTTTACATCCTAATTTGCATGGTTGTGTTCACTTTAAAATTTAAATATTTGTTTACAAATTTTCAAAATTTATATATGATTTTTCATTTTATAGGTCTCTTTATGAAGAAGCTTCGATCAACAGGTATTCTCCTCAATTATCTAGGGAGTGATCAACAGGTTGCGGACATCTTCAATAACATAGCGGATAACTTGGTGTGGAATCCTTATGTTTATGTTGATGTTAAAGACAGACTTGAAAGGCATTACAAGAACAAGATCAAGATTTGGGTGGCTGAGTGGCTGCATACACATTTTACAAGCCCATGGACTGTGCTTGCTTTTATGGGTGCAATTTTCGCTCTTGTTCTCAGTGCTATTCAGACTTATGAAGCTGTATACGCCACTGAGACTACATCATGTCCATGCACAGTTGCGAACCGCAATATATAATCATTAAATTTCCATATACTATTTGGATTTGAGAGTGACTGAGTGAGAGAGTTTTTACATTTTGAGTATGGATTGTTTTTACTTGTTTTTTGTTTTTTGTTTTTTTTTTTTCATTTTTTTGGTCGTTTTTGCATTTTATCGTTTCCCTTCTTTGTGTGTTTTTATAAGCTACTTATATGAAATATAAGGATTCGTATTATATGTATATGTTGAGGGCATGTACTCTTTAATTAGAATATTTATGATTGTCAATAGAAAGAAGACCTTAAAACATATATTATTTCATTATACTTTTATATTTTGATTAAATTGAGTTAACTAATTACATCATTACAGAGAAAAATTAAAATTTGATCAGTCAAACTTGATCCTAGAAAATTATATTTTTAACCTTCACCGGTAAGCTTCTCTCCATCTACCACTTTATTTATTTATTTATTATTATTTTTAAACATTATAATTATAAAGAGAGATTATTTTTAATTAGTTGAGGGTGATGAACAAACTCATAAGAAAGATTATTTACTGATTTAAACTTGTAAGATTGTGATATTTTATCATTTAGAGAAATATGATTCGAAGTTGCATACAAGACAAAATTTAAAAGTAAGGTCATTTCTTGATTAGTCTCATAATTTCAATGCCAAAATTAAAATATGGACGCTAATATTATAACTCACCAGCCACACCTATTTCACACTAAAGAAAGCAATAATTAATCCGACGGTCAACAGAGAATTTTAAAGGTTGTTATTCGGTACGGTAGCTTTAATAACATAGGTAATTCATTTCAATGAGACAATGATAATATGAACTAAGAGAAGTAGCTTGTTGGAATCATAAATTAATGGTAAGATATCTTCCATAATTAAAGTTTCAGACAAAAAAGTATATATGCAGTTTTAATACTTATATGCAGACAAAGTCAATTTATAGCTGGTACCTAGAGGAAAAAAAGGTGAAAGAAGAGGGTTGTTCCACAAGCTTACCTGGCAGTGAGATTGATAAATGTTGTAATGATTTGAACATTGTGGCACAAAGTGAGGCCATCGCTAATTCTCAGATCGATCAATAGTGGGTGACATCAATTGAATTTGGATTTCTGGCTAAGTTAAGGTTTTTCAAAATATATGATTGATTGTTGAAAAAATAATCAAATCCCAGTGATTCATTAATTGTAGTACTTATATTATATAAGATTAGATAAAACTTAGTTTATAAGAGGAGATAAATCCGACATGAATAATAATGTAGGGCAAAAGCATATAAGTGGTCAACAAAAGGCGAAAGCCAAAAAAAAAGAGAGTTCCACTGATGCTTTTGTAAGATTGAAACAAACCAGAACTACTAATTAAGCATAGTGAAAGTTGTGATTTATTACAAGGACAATAATAATGTCATGATTAGCCCTTGAACTATTTTCAGTTTTTCACTTACAGCCATTTTACACCCTTTTCATGAGTATTTTTCAAGTTTAGATATATCCAAATGATAAGGCGGGGATTTTAGGTATTATTATGTATTAATCTTCTCCCATCAACCTCGGAGAGGAATATTTACTTTGATTAGTAAATACACACCCTTAGAGTATGTAGTTTGGTCGAATTACAGTATATTGGTTTCAAGCGGGATTTATCAGTCAATTTTTTTGAAATCTAACAACCTATGTCTTGTACAAATCAAATAAAAAGAACGAAATGTGAACTTGACATTAGTGGGATATCGGTTAAAAATATTTCGACATTCAAGTCAGTTAATTAATCAAATAATATTTAACAAAAAAAAAAAAGCAAGGAAAAACAAGTAACTAGTGAAAGAACGAGGTTGTCATACATCCCTATTTTGTAGGAGCATGTCCCTAAATTCTAGGCAATTATATGTTTATATCCCATCCGATCACATCCCTATTTCATAGGAGCATGTCCAAATAGGATTTGTCTTGATCATACATAAGTCGAAATAGGAATGTTGGTTCCTATGCCTAGGCTGTGTCGATCGGACTACTGGGTCGGCCTATGAAGATGCATTGTGGGCTTTATGAGCTTGGACTGGGTCAACCAAACCACTGGGCTAGTCTACCACAATGTCATTTGGGCCCTTGTATTATAGGCTTGATGATTTTTGGCCACTGCAGAGTACTATTTAATATGTTTTACATCCTAATTTGCATGGTTGTGTTCACTTTAAAATTTTATATAGGACTTTTCATTTTACAGGTCTCTTTATGATGGAAATATGCAAAATAAGTGAAATAAAAAGCAAAACTTATAATGTGAATGAAAACAAACAATGGTTTTTTTTTTTTTTTTTTTTTGACATTGAAAACATGCAATGTTCAATGCAAAACATACATTGTAAATGCAAAATATGCAAGTGAAATGTAAAGATTGAACACATGCAAACTTATAACAAAAAATATGCAGAGTGGAATACGAAATAGCTTTTCGTGCAACTAATGTTGTATATAGGTAAGAGACGAAGTAAAATACTCAGAATCTCTTCTCACCTGCTCACCCTCTTTACAACTGATCATGATTTTATGTTCATAAAATAACATTGAAAGACAATCAAATTCTAACCATGCACTAATTTATTGTAATGTTGTATATGTATTATGGGATTAGGTTAGGTGAGTAAAAGCTAAGGTAAGAAGATTTTTCAAATCCAATACAACAAACACTTGTCTTCACATGTATCATATATATAAATTAGGTAAAGCATCGAAAAATAAAGGTCAAATTTTTAACGGGATCCAAATATCACTATCCAAATGAAATCTAACCAATTAAGGACAAACTCACCATAAAAGCCAAATCACTAAGGCTCCTATTTGGTGCGCAGAATTGAACAAGTAGGGATGAGATAGAATTGTATGGAATTAAATTGGATATGATTATTAGACAAGTTTTAATAATTACAACAACGATGCAGTTGAGATAGAATTGGATTTAACTAAATTAATTTAATATTAAATTAAGTTCCTTTTTGACAATAAGTTAATTTTTAAATATATTTAATATAAAGAACAATTAAATAAATAAAGATAGAAAAATTAATTAAATTAAAAGTAAAATTTACTTTCAATTGATATTTAAATTCTTATTTTATAACAATATTTATAATAAACTTATAATTATTTCATTATAATAAATAATTTATATATTAGTTAGTAATTAAAAAAAATAAAGTTGAAATCCTGAGTTGGACAGGATTTCAAAAACCCATCAAATTGATCTTGACTTGGTCTTCAAATTAACTAAGCATACTCAACTTAAAATAAAACACCAATTAATGAAAATTTACCGAGAGATATTGCGTGAAAAGGAAATGGAGGGGCCTAGTAATTTTTAATCCTATACATTACATTGCATAATAAAAGCATAAATTAGTCTTTTTTTTTTTTAAAAAAAAAGCATAAATTAAATTTTGAAGAAATTTTATTGACTAGGTGGCCATATCCTCTGTGCACACCCCCACAGTCCTGCCACGCCATAAGTAAACTATTTTGATGGTTTCTAAAACTTCAGGAATGATGACTTTCAATGACGTATTGACAATTAAAAAGGAGATAAATGGGCAAAGTATAGGTAATAAAATGATAATTATCGAAAATTAGTTTTAATGAAAAAAAAAATCTAATTGTATATGATCAACAACATAAGATATTAGGAACTTAATGAAAACTCATAGAATTTGGATTCTCTTCTAAGCTAAGCTTACATCAACTCTAAACAATGTTGATTTGATATGGTAGATTAATTTTGTTTCCATTAATTTATCCACACTCATATTAGCATTCTGTTGTTATTTGGATTGCTGTGTCTTAGGCCATCTCCAACCAATGCACCATTTTGGTGCATTCTGACAAAATTTTTTGGTCTCCATCTACAGTGGTATTCTACTGTAGATGAACACCAAAAATGAAGTTTTGATATAAATTAATTTAATTAAAAATATAAATTAAATTATTATAAAAAATATATATTGTTGGAAATATTTTATTGAGATATTGAAAATGAATATAATATTGAATATATTTTAATATATTTGTAAGTTTTTAATATATGTTATAAATAGTATATTAATACAAAATTAATTAAATTTTTTAATATACATAAAAAAATTATTATTTTAGTAATTATTTGATAGAAAGGATAATATTTTTAGTGTAAAAATTCAATTTAATTAAAGAATTGTATTTAAAATATTCTTTAAAGATATCTTTCATATCAATTTGGTGTAATATAATGAAAAAAATTTGATATAAATTTCCTTTTGATATTAGGACAAATTGCACAGACCCCCCTAAGGTTTGACGAAATTACATAAATATTACGATGTTTGAGTAACTAACACAGGCACTACCTGAGGTTTCAAAAACTCAGCACAAACATCTCCTGTCATTAGTCAACCACGGTTAAATCAAAGTTTTAAAGGGTAAAATGGTCAATTCACAGCTAATAAATATTTTAATTAAAAATAATATTTTTAATTATTAAACTAATATTATAATATTAAAAAAAAAAAACCCACCATCCTCTTCAACCTCCATCATCATCATCATCATCATCTCCCTCATCTCCATCTTCTACATTTATGAAAATCATCAAATCATTCATCATCATCATCAAACCAATCAAATCAATTATCATCATCAAACACTCAAATCAAACAAAATACATCAAAATCATGAAAATTAAAAATATTAAACAAAAATGATAAAAAAAAATGTTGGTCTCTATGGGAGACCAGATCTGGTCTCCCACGGAGACCGACCATCTCCATCGCTGGAGTCTCCAGCGATGGAGACCGTCTCTATTGCTGGAGGCGACGTCGGTCGTCTCCATTGCTGGAGACGCCGCCGTCTCCAACGATGGAGACGGTCGGTCTTCATGAGAGACCAAATCTGGTCTCTCATGGAGACAAGTTTTTTCTTTTTCTTTTTTTTTTTTTAATTTTTTTAATTTTTTATGTTTTATTTTGAAATTAAATTAAAAAATGTATAATATATTAATTTTAAATTTATTGAAGGGTATTTTAGTCTTTTTATACTTTTAACCATTGACTATGATGATTTAACGGTTGTTGACTGACGACAGGGGAGGTTCGTACGGAGTTTTTGAAACCTCAGATAATGCCCGTACGAGTTATCCAAACATCTTAATATTTGTGCAATTTCGTCAAATCTCAGGGAAGGTTTGTGCAATTTGCCCTTGATATTAAAATGGTACATAACATTGGAGATGGCTTACAACTCAAGGCAAGTGTGATGTAGCTGGACTTTTGCCGTTGCTGCCTACGAGTGGAGGAGAAAATAGAGTTGATTTCCCAAGTCATCTGTGGCTGTGGGGACCTTCTTACAAATTAGCTGGCTGTCTAATCACTCCTTCGTTGATTTTCCAACTGTCCAATGTAATCTAAATTTTTTTAAATATAATATTAAATAAAATTTATATTTATTAATTTTATAAAAGCTTTTGCATTTATTTATTTTATTGTTTGATGTTAAAATTTATTATGTATTTGATCAATACTTTGACATATTTTGTGTTGTATTTGGATTTATATATTTATATCTTTTATTTTGAATTTATTACACTAGATATTAGAACCTAATTTTTTTAGGTTGGATTATTAATTTTAATTCTATATTGTGGTTGATGTTATTGTTAGGATTTGTAAATTATATCATTATATGTGCTTATTAAGTGATGTTTGAGGAAAAAATCTATACGAAAATTTGTATGATTTTTTTTTTCTTTGTAACCGTTGCAGGTTTGCTGCTGGGATTCGGGTCCACCTACACTCGTAGATCCTACACTGTCAATAACCCGCTTTAACCCAACCCATTGTCATCCCTAGTTGTTATTGTTTAATACTTGATAGCAACTAGTACATACAAGACTTGCTATTGTTTCTTTTCATATCAATAACTGTCTATTCGTAATCACTTATATAATATGTGAATAGTCAATGTTATGTAAATCATAATATGAGGTGATAATTAACGTGGTATTCACAATTTTATATGTCACATCATTTAAACAAAATATTTGAAAAATTTATCATTACTCATTTTTTAATAGTTGTTTTCTCATTTTTCATTATAATTCAATATAAATTTATTTATTATTTTTATTTGGTGTATTCCCCTATTATTTTACTATTGTATGCAATTGATGTTTTTGTTGTTGTTATTGTTAATACATGCAATTTGATTTCATTTTTTTTTCAAAGTATGTCTACCATTTTTTTATTTTTACGTGTTCATTCTAGAAATATTGTTTTTAATAAATGCTATTAGACACAGTTTTGGATCCAAAAAATATAAAAACTATTTTGAAAATGACAAAATGAAAAATGAAAAAAAGAAAACAATATACCAATCAGCCCTTGCAAAATATTCTTATTTTTATGGGCATCTGTTCTTTCACTCTACTTGATACCTTATGCTTAATAGTGAAAGTAACAAAATTACTAATGGCACTTTCAAACATCAAATTAAATGAAGGGTAGGTGCTTGGCAATTTATAAGCATTCTATTATTTGGATTGATGTTACACATTTGAGCTGTTTATATTGCTGCCTCTGCTACATACACAGGGGGATGAAACTTATTAATTTTAACACAAGAAGCCAACACTAGTGGTGCATGCATTTAGTCATGCAAGTATATAGAGGAGTAAAACATTTCCATCTTCAAAATAAAAACAAGTTCATACCTTCCATTCAATTTCCATGCAATATTTTTATTTGTGCATGCATTTTGTCATTTGTGGCGGCCTTCACGCGGATGACATTATTACATTCTCATCGGTTAGTCAATCAAAAAAGCAAGTTTACACCTACCACGTAATTTCCAAGTATCATCACATTGTGAGACATACCCACCTGTTTCTTGTTGACTTTGTCAATTTCATTAATTCACCTTGACTTGCTGGCAACTAGTACATACAAGTCTTACATATTCCCTTCTCCGGGCAACCACTGTATACGTGTAATCACTGATCTCTCAGAGAAGCTTTTTCGATTTCAAAATTTGATAGTGAAAAATGGCTGAAGCTTTTCTTCAATTTATGTTGGAGAAACTGGACTTGCTCATCCGACAGGAGGTTGGGTTGATGTGGGGTGCTGACAAAGAAATGAAGAAACTTGCAAGCTTGCTCTCAACCATTCAGGCCGTGCTTGAAGATGCAGAGGAGAAGCAAATACAAAACAAGGCTCTTCAGAATTGGTTGCGGAAGCTCAAAGACGCAGCTTATAAGGTTGATGACATCTTGGATGAGTGTGCAACAGAAGCCGCTCGGTTGGAGTCCGTTGGTCAAAATTCAAGCTTGATCAACAAGGTACGTACTTCGTTCTTGAGTTCTTTGCATCCACATAATATATTGTTTCGTCGCAAGATTGGCAGCAGGATGAGGAATCTAAGGGAGAGGTTAGATGAAATTGCTGAAGAGCGTTTGAAGTTTCATTTGATTGAGGGAGGAGCTGAGAGGCGTTTTGACGTCATAGAGAACCGTCAGACTGGTTCCATCCTTACTCAATCTCAAGTATACGGAAGAGATGAAGATCAAGCGAGAATTGTTGAGTGTTTGGTGGAGAAAGTTGCTGATTCTGATGGCATTTCGGTGTATCCTATTGTTGGATTAGGGGGGCTTGGAAAGACAACACTTGCCCAAATGGTCTTCAATGATGAGAGGATTAAGAGCCATTTTGAGTTAAGAATTTGGGTTTGTGTTTCCGAGGATTTTAGTGTCAAAAAGGTAATCAAAGCTATAATTGAATCCGCCACTGAAGCCTCTTGTGAAGACTTAGATTTAGACCCTTTGCAGAAACGCCTTCAAAACATACTAAATGGGCAAAGGTATTTGCTTGTTCTAGATGATGTGTGGAATGAAGATCAAGAGAAGTGGGATCGGTTAAAGTATGTTTTGGCTTGTGGATCAAGAGGTGCTTCAATCATTGTGACTACTCGAATTATAACAGTTGCATCAATGATGGGAACAGTGTCTCTACATCAATTATCTGGTTTAATTGAGGATCACTGTTGGTCATTATTTCGCGAACGTGCATTTGGACATGGGATACAAGAAAGCTCGAACCTCGTGGCATTGGGAAAGAAGATAGTGAAGAAGTGTGGAGGTGTACCTTTAGCTATAAAGTCATTAGGGAGCATGATGAGATATAAAACCGAGGAAAACCAGTGGGTTTCTGTTGTGGAAAGCGAACTCTGGAATTTGCCACAACATGAAAATTCAATCTTGCCAGCTTTACGATTTAGTTATTATAATTTACCATCAAAGTTAAGACAGTGTTTTTCTTTCTGTGCTCTATTTCCAAAGGATTTTGTACTTCAAAAGAAACTTTTAATTCAACTTTGGATGGCCAATGACTTTATTGCTTTCACTGAAAAATTAGATCCTGAAGATATTGGTAATGAAATCTGTAACGAATTGTGTTGGCGTTCTTTTTTAGAAGATCTTGGAGAAGATGAATATGGCTACACTAAAGGATTCAAAATGCATGACTTGGTTCATGATCTTGCACAGTCTATCATGGAGGATGAATGCCTTACCGAAAAGATTGAAAGCTCAATCAATATCTCGAAAAGAACTTTGCATTACAGGTCAAGCAATATTAATTCATGCAAATCATATTTCTTACCTGAAGTTTTCTATCAAGTTGAAACGTTAAGAACATTCCTAGTGGAATCAAATTATTTGCTAGCTGAGTTTTCTTGTGACTTCTCTAGATTAAGTTCTTTAAGAGTGTTTGGTACAAGAGGCTTCAGGCCGACGAAGTTGAAGTCTTTAATTAGCCACTCAAAACATCTAAGATACTTGGACCTTTCTCACAGCAATATCCAAATGCTTCCTGAATCAATTTGTACTCTTTTTAATTTGCAAACTTTGAATTTAAATTGTTGTAACCTTCTTCAAAAGCTACCGAAGCATATGAGATGTTTGAAGAATCTTCGACATCTTTACTTGGTTGGCTGTAATGCATTATCTCAAATGCCACCGCAAATTGGGCAAATCACTTGCCTAAAGACCTTATCTCGCTTTGTTGTGAGCAAGAAAAAAGGTTGTCACCTAACTGAATTGAAAGGCCTAAATCTTGGTGGAAGCTTACTTATTAAACACCTTCAGAGAGTCGAGAATCCACTTGAAGCCGAAGCCAATTTGGTTGGAAAAAGAAATCTCCATCGATTGTCCTTGTTATGGGAAAATGATAGTCATATTGAATCACAAGAAGATGTTGAAAAGGTCCTTGAAGCAATTCAACCTTACACAAACCTTAAACAATTTTCCATAGAAGGGTACAAAGGCACCCAATTTCCTTTTTGGATGAGGGACAACACTCTAAATAATGTTGTTCATATTAGGCTTTCAGACTGTCATAATTGTTCTCAACTGCCTCCTTTAGCGATACTACCTTCTCTTCGATATCTTAAATTATGTAGAATGAGCAAGGTGATATATATTGATGATTATCTTCAAGATGGTAGAACGATGAGAAGATTCCCGTCTTTGCAAACGCTCGAGATTTATGATTTGTCAAGTTTGAAGAGGTTCTCACGAGAGGATGGAAGGGAGCTCCTCCCATGTCTTCAGTCCTTACGTATTAGCGGATGCCCTGAGTTGATGACCTTGCCACATCTTCCTTCAGTAGCTCATTTATTGGTTTCAGATTGCAGTGAGGTACTGGGATCGATCTCAAACCTTAAAAACCTTGTCTCCTTTTCAGTTTCAGATGATGATAATTTGGTTTATCTTCCACACGGTATGTTGGTAAACCTCACCTCCCTGAAGAGACTTGAAATTTATAATTTCAGAAGGTTGAAGTGTTTGCCCACAGAACTAGTCAGCCTCAGTGCTCTTGAAACATTACATATCTATGGGTGCAATGAGTTAGAGTCTTTTCCGGAGCAGGGAATGGAAGACCTAAAAAGTCTTACATATTTGTGTTTACAAGAATGCAGAAAGTTCACATCTTTGACAGACGGGTTACAACATCTCTCACGCCTTGAGACCTTGTCTCTTATTGGTTGCCCTGAGCTGGTGGCTTTTCCAGATGGTATTAAGTACCTTAGTTGCCTGCATCAGTTAGAAATATCTGGTAAAGAATGGAAAATAGAAAATGCATCAGATGGTTTTCAAGTGACGTCTTATTCATACCAGGGATCAATTGATTGTGATTACATCCGTAGTTATTCCCCTAATTATTCCCCTAAGTTGGCAATCTTACCTGAGGCCCTGCGTTATGTCCCTGCTCTGCAATCCTTGTATGTTTCCTGCTACCCTGATCTAGCATCATTGCCAAACTGGCTTGGAGACCTTACATCTCTTCAAAGTTTGATAATATATGATTGCCCCAAGTTGTCATCTCTTCCGGCGAGCATTCAAGGCCTCACAAATCTACAGAAATTGGCTATTACAAACTGCCCTGAACTGGTGAAGCGATGTGAGAAGGATAGTGGAGAGGACTGGTACAAGATAGCACATATTCCTGATGCATATGTGAATGACTATCAGCTTACATGTGCTTGTACCATCTACTTGAATAGTATGTATGTACCTCTTTTAGCTCTTCTTTCGTTGTCTTAAGTTTAAACATCCTTTTCTTAATTCCATGACATTATATTCCGATCCCTTATGGAGATGCTGTACCACTGTTTGAAGCAGCATGATGGCAATGCCGGGGTGGGCAGATTGAAACTTCCTTGGAAGTCATAAACATGTATGTCCCCTTTTGTTTTTTAGAGACACTTTACATATATATATATATATAGATTAATTACCTATGTATTTCCTTTTGTGTATGTAACCTATCAAATGAAACATTGCTGCATTATGTTTTTTGTATTTGACAAATTGTAAGCAGTTATATGTCATCTTAACAATGTTACATCATCTCTTACTAAATTTGCATACAACAAATTCTAGTAATAGTTAAACTTGTTTTGGTGGTTAGGCTGTCCCTGCTGACCATTAGTTTCTGTTCTGTGTGTGATAATTAATTGCTGGGTTGTTCCAATTTGAAACAACAATCAAACACATATGTTTCAATGCAACTATTCATTTAAATTCAAAAGTGGAAATGTTTTATGTTCCTGCTCTTCCGCGATCCAGAATTAATATGGTTTCTATACTTGTATGCAAATATATGTTTTGATGTTCTAACTCCAACTTGTACTCTAATCACTCTACATCAAATATTTGTACAATATCTATAAACAATTGATTTACTTTTTAGGTTTGGAATGAGCATCTAAGATTTAAGATTAATGGATCTTTGAATCTCACATTCGGTGGTGAGTTGCAAACTTCTCTGAATCTCGATATCATGCTGATTATTTTGTTGATTGAGCTAATCAATTTTGTTTTGTGATTTTGAAAGCCAGTGCCAGCTTGTGAGGCATAAGAAAAAGTCTATCAAGAAGAAGCAGTAGGTTCAGAGTACTAATCCTTTCAAAATAATATTCTTCTGAACAAATCTTTGCATCATCATATCATATATGTCCTATATATAATACATTGCATTTATGAGATTCATTTATATAATCTTCCCCTTTTCTACTTAATTTTATTTAATCTGCTAAATTCTCCTTATAATTAAAAACTTAGAAACTAATTAAAGCTGCAACTGATGTGTGCACTGATCTGTGTCAAAATTGCTGCATTTTGTTTAACTTGTTATGCTGTCTTTACAACATTCTCAGCAAGTTAAGCCAATAGAATTAAAATTGTTGTTGAAGATAACCATCTATTACTAGTTACTTATCCAAGATATTTTTCTTAATGCTAGCAACTAATTAGAATTTGTTTAGCTACTAGGATAAAGTATTGTTTTGTTTATTAAAATTCAATGAACATATAATAAATACTACTTATTCTTCAATATTAATTTATGCCTCAAACTATGTTACAGGCCTATGCCATGTTAGACCTTTCGAAGTTTCTGTGTGTTTGTTGCAATCATTAAGCTGCTTAAAATGTTGAGAATTGGAATGGAATTGATTGTTAACATTTAATGCAATGAAAGCATTGTAACTCTATATGACTATATGTGCATTCGATAACTTTAAAATATAGATTAGAGATTCATATGATGTGTTTGAATCATGAAACTACCATGGTAAAGACATTCCTTCAACTATTTGAAATGCGTGTAAAAGACTGCAAACTTAGTAACATTATGTGCTCTTTTCACATATATTCAATATTAACCAATAATTGTTATTAATTCTTTTTTGTAGACATCTAGTATCTGATTGTCATGCGATACAAGTAATCATGGATAACCATAGATTTCTTAGTACACATGAAGATGGTATAGCCGAAATACGGAAAGCTGGTTAGTTAATATTATTCCATCTTTCGATACAATTTTTTCCTCATCCTATGTAGACTTGATTATTGTATGTCAAATGCAACTAGGTGATATTCTTTTGTTTTTGGATAGGATGCTAAAATGCTTAAATACCGATAAACTTAATGGAAAAATGCAGGACAATTGTTTTGACCATTCACATGGATTAACATACATATCCATTTTCTCCATGTTGTGTAAGGCTGGACCGCTAACTTGTCACGTGATATAATACATTTATGGGGGTCCTAAGTGCTCAAAATTCAGGACACTGGAAGCTGAAGCACAAGTTCATGTCACTTGTAATGGAGCATTACCTGGAAGAGGCTACTCTACTCTGCTTGCATTAGTAGCCATCTCCCCTGCACCCTAGATAGTAATGATCATACGATGGCATCAACAGCAAGCTCCTCTGAACTAGCTTGTAAAATGATTGTGTGATTTGACTCCAGCTAAGTATGAAGAGTCCCTCAATCCTGTTGTGTACATGGTCATTGCCTGAAATCAATCAATTAATGACAAATGTTTTTCGAGAACCACCATTGTGAGCTTCAGGCACTCTCTTCCTTTCAATCATTTCATCGAACAATTTCATATTTTCATCAAACACTTAAGTTTTCACACTCTGGACTTCAAACTTAAAGCCATAGTGTTAATCATGAGTTGATAGTTGATACCATGTTAGAAACCATTAATTCAAACATTTAAATTATCCTTACTCTAATTAGATCATTTATATTTCGAATCCATTTATTAATGACAAGATAATATAAATACATAAAAGAAAAGTAAATAAAGCCATTTCTTATTTATTCATTTAATATAAGGAAGTATAAGCTTCCATCAACTAACATAATATTCTTATTCAGAGCGATTATATAAGCCAAATTACTAATAATGGTATTCTTGACGAGCAGCTATTCCAGGAGGTGGCTCTAATCGTCCAACTAAAAGATCAATCTCTACAGATTGATCATCATTCATTAATCATAAACTTAGAAAAATCCAATCAATGTCAATCTGAAACAAATATTAAAAATCATGAATTGCAATACACAACAGCGTAAGATGGATCATAAACCTAGGTAAGCCTGTAGTAAATAAAATACAATTCACTACCTTATTTTTGGGTTGTCTCCGATGATATCCAAGCCTTGTTGGCTCTCATGATATTCAGGCCCTGTAGTCGTAAGTAGGTCACAACAAACTTCGTAGATATTAGAGATGTATAAGTAGTATTTTCTTTTATGAGTTGTTGTCCTTTGATTATAAAATCAGATATTGGAATTATATAAATAATATTTAATCTTGACAGTTCTAATAGAGTTTATAAAAATTTAGGCCGTACAAGCAATGTTTGATTTTGACAAGTCTCGATTGAACTTCTTGTCCAATCTGTTATCTCTTGTTCATCGCAGTAAATATGTTAAGTTATATAAGTAGTATTTGATTTCAATAGCTTCTAATAAATCTGTAATTCATTTGTGTCAACTTTGTTGTTGTTTTTTTTTTTTTGGGAAATACATTTGTGTTAACTTTAAAAAGGAAAAAAATTAAAAGAAAAATAAAAACCAAATGGGCTGAATTTGGATATAGCAAGCTGGTATTTGTCATTTCGTGCAAATTACTACTGGGCCGATTGGTTGGCCCAAATACAACAACCATTTCCTAGTTAACGCCCAATATTTTCGTTTGGTTTGGCAGGCTAATTCAGCTAGAGTTATGAGTTATCTAAGCCCGAGACATTGATTAAGACAGGGCTTTAGATATTGATGTGTTTGTAAACATTATTCAAATTCACTAAAAGCTTTAAGTAGCCTGTGTACTTTATTTTATATTTCTAAATAAGATCATAAAGTGTGCAACGACATAGCGAAAGTTGTTTTATCTTAGTCATATTTATAACAACAGATCTTGTTGAGTGTGAGGATCTCACTGTCAAATTAAGTTTTTATATGAGTTTTATCTGAAACATTTTAACCAAATAATAAAACATACAAAGGCAATTTTTTTCCCTTTTTATTTATTTATTTTTATAGAATTCTTTGAAGCTAATTATACCAAAACAGAAGATATACATGGACTTATGTTTGCTTTGCTTATTTGGCAGGCTAATTCATCTAGTTATCTAAGCATAGGACACATATTCTTGATAAGGTTTCGAATATAAGTTTCAAGGAAGAAATCTTTTTAAGTTGGGATTCGAATTCATTTGTGGCCTAAGTTTAATCTACACCCTTCTTCCATCTTAATCAAACCTAAATATAAAAAAATATACCTCGGTCATTATTTTTTCTTTATGATATTTTACAGATAAGAGTTTGATACAAACTCATACACCATTTAAAATAAAAATTAGGTTAAACTGGACTACAAATATGCTTTCTTTAAACTGGCATGAAATAAAGATTTTAAAGTAAAAATCACAATTCAATTGGTTAATATATTTTATTTAATATTCATAATTTTCAGGTCGTGCATAGTATATGTTCTTAAACAACTTTGGACAAATCTCTAACTTTTTGATAGATTTTCTTTCCTATATTATTTTAGCTCAAGATGTACCAACAAACCTATATTTTCTTTTACACGGTACTTTCAAGCAATTAATATCTCCATAAGTTTCCATAAATTTTTAATTAGTTAATGTAGTTTCATCATATTCATGATTTTTCGTTAGCATAATTTTTCTTTCACATAATAATTCATCTTAATAAATTTCCACAAACTTTTAACTAATTGGTGTATTGTTCTTAAGGTTTAATGATTTTCAACCATATATAATATTTATTAATCTTCATAAGTCTGAACAGGTTTCTAATTATTTACTTCCATATATAAATTTTATATTATTCTATATATGAAATCATGTCATTCATTCAGTCCATTCCATTCTGCCCATGAATCATGCCTCAACCTATTTTTCATACTCAAATTTTCAATTGATCAAGATACTTTTTTTTTTTTTTTTGAAGAAAAATTGATCAAGAAACACTTGTAAACCACAACCATTAACAAAAACAAAAGCAGACAACAACAATATCCAGTCTAATCCCAAAATTCCCTCAATTCCTCACCTCTTATTCCTCCCTCCCACCTTCCCCCTCCTCCCCTCCCACTTCATAACAGATGGACCATCCTTCCCCCATCTCCACGCTCCATCTCCACCACCACCACCTCCATCCGCTAACATGTCTCCTCCTGACCCCAAACCCCTCTCCACCACCCCCCACCACCACATCAAACCCAAAGCCCTCCCTGACCTCTTCCTCACCACCGCCTTCTCCCTCTTTTGCCTCTTTACCTCTTCCTCCAACAACAAACTCAATTTCCCTTGTTACCCTCGTCGCTCCCTCAAAATCCCCACCATGTCCCTCCCCAGAAGCCCAAAACGCACCTTCGCTTCCACCCCACAAGCCCTCTCCGAGTGGCTCCGGCCCCGCTTGCCCTCCGAGTCCTTCGCTTCCTGGGGCGTCAAACCCGGCACCAAGAACGTCCACAACCTCTGGCTCGAGCTCTCCGAGGGCGAGACCTCCCTCGCCGACACCACCCCACCTGTCCGATCCGTCAATGTCGTCACTGTCCGGATTTTGAATGAGGACAAGCTTCTTATCGAGTCAAGGCAGGAGCTGTCGGATGGGAATGTCAGGGACCGATGCAGGCCCTTGTCGGAGAAGATGAAGCCGGACGAGACCCTAGAAGAGGCCGTGTTCAGGGCCGTGAAGGAGGAAGCTGGGCTCGGTTGTGAGTGGCGATGGAGTGACGATTTTGCCCGGTTCGTATAGGAAGAAGGTGGAGGAGAGGGACTCGAAGTCGTATCCGGGTCTGCCGGCGAGGTACGTGCTGCATTCGGTGGATGCGACGGTGGAGGGGCTGCCGGAGGGGGAGTTTTGCACCGAGGAGGCGGAGGAGTATGAGGGTGAGGCTTCGAAGGAGGCGGTGTGTGTTAGGAGGCATCACTGGAAATGGGTGAGTGTTGACTCGATCAAGTCATGATTTTTTTTTTTTTTTTTTTTGGTGGAGAGGGGTGTTGATTTTTGGGAGGGCGGGGGGGGTTGATTCTAATAAAGAGGCAGAGATTTTGATGTGTTTAGTGTAATTTATATCAATGTTGGGGAGAGTTGGAGAATTTTGATTAGTTTTTAAGTTTTGAGATTGTGTTGAGTATGGTGATTATTGGTTCGATATTGTGGATATGAAGTTTTGATATATTATGTTTTTGACGGTTGATGATAATCGTTGGTTGAATTGAGATTTCTGTTTTGAGTTTATTTATGTGCCTTTCAAGATATAGAATTTTTAAGACTTTTGAATTGAATAGTTGATTTGTTGTGATGGAGATCATTGTGTCTGGTGCGAATAGAAGTTGGTGTTGAGTGTTGATTTGTTGTGGTGATGTTTCGAGGAACGAGGGAAAGCTCAATGAACTAGATGTGGAGGTGCTTTGATTGAGACTTTTGAGTGCTTATTTTGTGTTCGTGATGTTGTGAGGTGTGTTATTGTCCGCCAGTGGTCTCCAGTTTAGAACATGGTGAATGAAGATAATTTGATGACTTACAGATGCTTTAATTGAGATTTTAAGTGTAGATTTGTGTTTGTGATGACTGAATCACTGATGATGGAAGATGTGATTGTCCTGTCCAGCAGTAGCCTCTAGTTTAGAATGCATGGAACTAGGGAAGTTCGATAACTTAGAGTGCTTTGGTTGTTGGGATATTGAGTGCCAACTTGTGGCCATGGTTTTGTAAGGTGTGATAGTGTCTGGTAGTAGCCTCCAGTCTAGAACACATGGAACTAGGGAAAGTTTGAGAACTTGGAGGGTTGGCTTTTATTGAGATATTGAGTGCTAACCTTTTTGGCCTCAATGTTGTGAGGTGTGATGTGATATTGTCCAGCAGTAGCCTCCTGGTTTAGAACGCATGGATCGAGGAAAAATTCTATAATTTACAGATGTTTGATAGAGATTTCAATTGCCAAATTGTGGCCATGATTGTGGGGTATGAAATTGTTTGGTATTAGCCCTTAGTTTTGAACACATGGAATGAGGAAAGGTTTCGATAACGTAGAGATGCTTCGGTTGAGATTTTGAGTGCCAAATTGTGGTCGTGATGTCGTGGGGGTCTGGCAATAGTTCGTTCCCAATTTGTAACAAGGGAACAAAGGAAATTTCGGGAGACTTTTTGAATATCGAAAAACTGTAAAGAGAACTTCACAGTAGTTCATGTGCTTCTAACAAGTACAAAATCTGAATTGGAGTTATAATATGCAACTGGACCAGGAAATTTATGAATAGCATAGTGTTTGCAACTCAAGTTTGTTCTAAATTTGCCTCGTTTCCATGAATCATTTGTTATGTTAATTCGTAACGAAACTTATGTAACAAAAAAGAGGTGTTATACAACAATAAGAGACACTTCATTGATGTTGCTGTGAGGGTTTATACTTTCTTTACTGATCAATCTCAAGTCTCAACTTTGTCGTGATGTAACTAGTTATCATATGCTTATAGTTAGATTAATGGAGACATTTTGCTTAGATGATTTAATTGTTGTTATTATTATTATTATTATAATTATTATTGTAAAACATTGGCTTAGCTATAATCTTTGTGATCATAAAAAACATCGATGATCATAATATTTGGAAGCTTTCAGGAGTCATACTAAGACGTCAACTATGCCAAGAATTATCTTTGTCTATGAACATTGACACATTAAATTTGTATGCTTTCAAGAGTTTGTCTTTATAAGACATATATACTATGCTTCTCAGGAGTTTATTTTTGTAAGATCTATACTATGCCAAGAATTATTTTAATTTATGAGCATTGTCTCATCAAATTTGTGTATATTTTTCATGAAATACTCTGGCTAGTGTAGATACTATACAATTTGCACATTCAGTTGCTTCACAGGTTTGTTTTAAGTGCCTTCTCTCATTTGTGATATGAATGATTTGGTAGCTTACACTAATCCAAACATGTTCCCACATTTCAATGACCACAGATTACAAAAGCTTGACAACGAAATATGGTATCAATATTTGTATAATTTTTTATTAAGAATTTTTAGATCACACAATTACAAAAAGCTTAACAACAAAAAGAAAATATAACATTAGACTAACTAATCCATGCAATTTTTATATTCATTAATCTACTAAATGGGTCATTTACAAAATTTGTGTGATATGACGATCGAGTGATCAGCAACTCAACAACTGCAAACTAGTAATTGTTGGCTAGTTTGTCCACAATGATGGAAAGTATGAGAAAGTGAGCAACTACTGCTAGCTACAGACATTAGCAAAGCTTCCTGCAAATGTCTGTCAACACAGCCTTGGATCAAGGACACTGCATACTCCATGAAAACTGCATCACAAGGTAATGTGATAGGTCCATTGCTTGGCAAGCCAAACTCATCCTCAGACATCCTCAAAAGTTCTTCAATGATGGGATTACTGAGATAGGAAATGGGAAATGTGAACCGTCTTTGATCAGTTGTGTAGACTACAAAATGACCCTTATCAGCCACTGCTACTTTTGTGTCAAGTCCTGCTAGTGAAATTCTTTTCCTTCTCAAGGCAGCTACTCTCTGCCACTTCCTTGCAAGCTTGATAAGTTTCTTGGGGTTGATCATCATTTTGGGAGGAGTTATTTGTGAACTAAGCTAGAGAGGATTGAGATTGAGAAGCAATATGGTTATTGAAACTTTGATTTGTGAAGGTTGTGTTGATTGAAAGGCAATGCAAGTCAGTTGGCTATATATATCATCATAGTTGTTGACAAGTGGGGTTCCTATTGTAAGGATACATAGGTGCACAACCATGTGCTAGTTTGATATTTGTTGAAGAGAATGGTGCTTTGCATGAAACCATGTTTGCATTTGGTGGGCAATCAAAATGTTCTCTGCCAAGCATTTAGAGTTGAATCTTCATGGCATGAGTCTCTAAGAACCACAAAACTAAGATAACATGCAAGAATGGATCTTGCAAAACTACATCTAGTTCATGAACACTCGAAGAAATAGTTGTGCAATCTGGCAAGTGAAAATGATATGGCATGTGCAAGAGAGCAAGGCATAAATGGCATGTTGGCCCAGACATGCTGTGGTTGAACTACCAAACACGACAGACGTTTGTGGTTCAACAGCATATATTTAAGAATTATAGAGTTAGATATCATGTATCACCTTAAATTGAATGGAATACAATACCCGTATACTTGAGTAAATATTGATGGAAGTTATTCCCAATGTCTCCTGCCAAATTAGAATGCAGAGTCTAAAGGGTCCCAAGCTATTAAAGGCCACATGAACCCAGGTGGAAGGTAGGCATACCACATCCTTTGCCTCAACTGACTATTGCAACTATTTTCACTAGTAGATAATTTTATTTTAGAGTAATACTAAGTTTCCTAAATGTTTTTTTATCTAAATCCTATGTCCAAATGATATGACATTTGAGTTGTTAATATTTTATAAATTATAGATGAGATGATAATTAATATGATATATTAACAATCACATATTATGTCACTTGAGCATGAATTTGGACAAAAAAATTCGGGAGACTTGTATTACTCTTTATTTTTTATTTTATTTTATTTTTGTCAATCCAAACACCTTCATGTTTTATTTGTGGTGTTAAAACCAACAATATTAACTCGTTAAGATGGGGTATTTTAATCAATTCTTGCAAAGAAAGCAACTGATCAGACAGAAAGCCAAAATTTCCCCCATATTTTCATCCCAACTATCAAGTCAGTGGGAGACTTAATAAATGCAATACCATGCTAAATGTTCAGGAATATTGAACTTCCTTCAAGTCATAACACCTTGAGGGAATAATGCTTGTTAAGTTTGAATTCAATTGGATTTGCATTGGATTGATTTGTATCTTACATATATCTCTAATGAAGAAAAATTTAGGAAAGGAAAACTCCACAACCAAGAGGCAAGATAGAATCAAGGAACTTAGTGAAAATTTGTATTAATGTTTAGACCACAAATATTTATGGGAGCTCATGTACAAAATTTTGTATGATCAAGAGATCAACTCAACAACTGCAAACTAGGAATTGTTGTTGTTCACAATGGTGGAGAGAAGGAGAGAGTGAACATCTACTGCTAGCTACAGACATAAGCAAAGCTTCCTGTAAGTGCCTATCAACACGGCCTTGGATCAAAGTCACTGCATACTTCATGAAAACTGCATCACATGGTAGTGTGATAGGTCCATTGCATGGCAGGCCAAATTCTTCCTCGGACATTCTCAAGAGTTGTTGAAAGATGTGATTACTGAGATATGAAATGGGAAATGTGAACCGTCTTTGATCAGTTGTGTAGACAACAAAATGGCCCTTGTCTGCCACTGCTGATGTTTCGACTTTTGGTAGTGAAATTCTTTTTCTCTTGAGGGCAGCTACCCTTTGCCACTTCTTTGCCATTTTGATCAGTTTCTTGGGGTTGATCGCCATCTCGTGTGTAGTTACTTTGTGAGCTAGCTAGAGAAGGATGAGAAGAGATTTAGTTCTTGAAACTCTTAATTGGTGAAGGCTTGAGTTGAGTGAAAGCCAATGTAATGGAACTGGATACATATATATATCCGAAAATCTAGAGAATATTCGATTACATGTGGGGTTCCTTGTGTCATGATTCCTTGGTGCATAACGCCACAACCATGTGCTAGTGTTGCATTGAGGGTGTGCTTGGATTAGGTAGACAATCAAAGGTTTTTTGCCAAGTAGTTGAAGAACGAAATGGGTCCGAGTTTCTGAGAACCACAGAACCAAGATGACTTGCAAGAATAGATCTTGCATGTCTGTCACTTTTTCATCAACACCTTTGAAGAAATGGTTGTTCAATTTGGCAAAGGAAAATGATATAGCAGACTCAGGCATGTGCAGGGAGCAAGACATGGATAGCATGTTGGCCCCCGACATGTTTTGAGTGATCTATCAAACAAGACCAACTTTGTGGTTCAAACAATTCCCAAGCTTTTATGGATTTTTAACATACAAACTTAGAATCAATGAATAAATTATCTGCATACTTAGAAATACTATGTAAGAGTCATTCACTTTGTATACGCTCTCAGTGTCTGCTAACAAATTATAATAGGGCCCCAATAGATTGAAGTAAAAAAAATATATCAGTTTTCACACAATATCAATTAGTGTAACTAAGAGTCTTTTTTGTGTTAGTTGTGGGATCAAATGAAATTTTTAATCAGTGTTGCAAAAATTGGCTGAGTTAGCCTTAGGCACCACCTGCCAACCAGCTGATCCGAAAATCCCCTAATTGGGGGTCCTAGGCGGGTCTCCACCTAGCTGGCTTCGTCGCCTAGGTTGGAAAATCAGTCTCTGTGGCAAATCTTTTTCCCATTAATCTCACATTAAACCACTTTAAAAAAAAGACACACACACACAAAAATTACGTAAAAGTATGTTAATTTAATTTAATTATGTTAAACACACGATTTTTTTTAATAATTAATTTAATTTAATTTAATTTAATTACATGAAGTAAACTATATTTTTTCTTACTATTTTATTACTTTTACAATAACACTAAAATATAATCTTTATATGTATAATCTACCTTAAGACATATTTACGGAGTATATATTAAAAGTGTCATATGACTTTGCTTTAGAAAAAAAACATTATGGTTTCTTAAAAAAGAAAATAAATAAAAAATTATGATATACAATACTTTATTAATAATTAAATGTAGTTATCATTACTTTAATCAATTTATATTATTAGAAAAGTTGTATATGTTCACGTAATATTTGTTTTTGCCAACTATTTTTTAAAAAAGTTTTATCCAAACACATTTTCAGTTTTATCTATTTTTAAATTACATACCAAACAATTTCTATCATTTCTTATTTTCAAAGTGTATTTTCAAAAATGCTATTAAATGAATTATCGTTTTTTTAAAAAGGTTATTTTCAAAATATATTTTTTATTTTTAAAAATAGTTTTCAAAAACATAATTTTGAAAACGTAATCAAATGCACCTTTACTTTCAATAATTTGTAGATAATTAAAACTAAAATATATATAATTATAAATAATTAACTATTAAATTATAAATAAAAATTATCTATCCTTAAAATATAATCCTTGCTTTGCCAAGTGACAATTTCCCGGCTCTTTCTCCATAAAAAGTGACGGACTCCATAAAAGACTGTTGCTTGGCGCTTATAAGCACTACAATTCAAAAGTTGAGATTTGTAGTTAAAAGTCTATTTTGTGTGACATTGTTGGACTTCGCTGTTGCTGCCTGCGCTTGTAACAGGGGATGAAAAGTATTGTATTATAATAAAACATAGGCTTAAAAATTGCTTAAAAGTTTTCAAGAGTTATCAGATCAATCAAGCTTTAATATGAGGAAACATAATTTGGATTTATCCTTTTGGCAAAAAGTAATATTAGGTTTCTTAAATTTTTTGTTTAAATTAATGTCCAAATTACATTATATGTGGATGTGAACATCTTATAAATCATGAAATGATGTGATTATTATTAATATATATTACTGATAACTTATATATCATGTCATTTGAATATGAATTTAGACAAAAAATTTAAAAATTCTAATATTATTCTTTACCAAAATAACAGTAAATCTTAAAAATTTAACAAATTTTATCCCATCATCAAATAGATGAACTTGACACACACACACATATATATATATCCATTTAATTATTTTTTTTAAAAAAAAAATATGATTTTTAGTTGGTCTTTTATGAACAAAGTTTTGTGGGCCTCTGTTCTTTTACTCCGGTGGATGCTTTTGCTTTTACCTTCTTCCTTGAAATTTCGTAGTCATGTGTGATGTTATTACAACGTGGGACATAAGCAGCCTAAATTGACTTGCCAGAAACTAGTACACACCAAGTCTTTGCTATAGTTTCTTCTCAGCCCAAACATTGTCTACTTGCAATCACTGATCTCTCGAAAAAGCTTTGGATTTTCCAGCTTCGCAAGTGAAAAATGGCCGATGCTTTTCTTAAATTTATGGTGGACAAACTGGGTATGCTAATCCAAAAGGAGGTTGGCATGATCTGGGGTGTTGACAAAGAGATGGAGAGACTTTCAAGCTTACTCTCAACTATTCAGGCTGTGCTTGAAGATGCAGAGGAGAAGCAACTGAAAAACAAGGCACTTCAGGACTGGTTGCGGAAGCTCAAAGCTGCAGCTTACGAGGTTGATGACATCTTGGATGATTGTGCTACAGAAGCTGCTCTGTTAGAGTCTTATGGTCAAGATTCAAGCTTGATCAACAAGGTACACAGTTCTTTCTTGAGTACTTCTTTTCATCCGCATAACATATTGTTTCGTCACAAGATTGGTAGTAGGATAAGAGACATTAGAAAGAAGTTAGATGAGATTGCTAAAGAGCGTTCGAATTTTCATTTGAAAGAGGGAGGCGCTGAGAGACGTAATGATGTCATAGAAGACCGTCAAACCGGTTCCATCCTTACTCCACCTAAAGTATACGGAAGAGAGGAAGATAAAGAAAGAGTGATTGAGTGTTTGGTGGAGAAAGTTGCCAGTTTTGATGGCACTTCGGTGTATTCTATTGTTGGTTTAGGGGGGCTTGGAAAGACAACACTTGCTCAAATGATCTTCAATGACGAGAGAATTAGGAGTCATTTTGAGTTAAGAATTTGGGTTTGTGTTTCCGAGGATTTCAGTATGAAGAGGAATAATAAAAGGTATTATTGAATCTGTAATTGGAACTACTTGTCAAGACTTAAATTTAGATCCTTTGCAACGATGCCTTCAAGAAAAACTACATGAGAAAAGGTATTTGCTTGTTCTTGATGATGTGTGGAATGAAGATCAAGAAAAGTGGGAGAGGTTAAAGTCTGTTTTGAATTGTGGATCAAGAGGTTCTTCCATAATTGTCACTACTTCGTATCAAAAGAGTTGCAGTCAATTATGGGAGCAATGCTTCAGCATGAATTGTTCGGTTTAACCGATGATGATTGCTGGTCATTATTCAAGGAACGTGCATTTAGAGATATAGAAGAGCACCCAAACCTCATAACATTGGGGAAGGAGCTAGTGAAGAAGTGTGGAGGTGTGCCTTTAGCTATAAAGTCTTTAGGAGGCATGATGAGCGACAAAAGGGGGGAAAACCAGTGGCGTTCTGTTGTGGAAAGTGAACTTTGGAATTTATGTCAAGATAAACTTCCAATAATGTCAGTCTTACGATTGAGTTACTCTAATTTACCATCACAATTAAAGCAATGTTTTGCCTTTTGCGCTATATTTCCAAAGGATTTTTTTATTGAAAGAGAATTGTTGATTCAGCTTTGGATGGCCAATGGATTCATTCCTTTTACTGGAAAGTCAGATCCTGAAGTTGATGGTAATGACATCTGCAATGAATTGTGTTGGCGGTCGTTCTTACAAGAACCTGTGGAAGATGATTGTGGTAATATTGAAGGATTTAAAATGCATGACCTTATTCATGATCTTGCACAATCTATCATGGAGGATGAATGCCTTAATAAAATGGCTGCAAGCTCAACTAATATCTCAAAAAGAACTCATTTCACAATGGTGGATACAAAGATGTCTTCATGTTCCTTTCTTAAATCTCTATCGCAAGTTGAAACCTTAAGGACGCTTCTAATGCATGAAACATATCACTCTCGCTACGAGGTTTCTTTTGACTTCTCCAAGTTAAGTTCTTTAAGAGTACTCCGTGTACACAAAGCTGAATTGACAATGTTATCATCTTCAATTGGTCGTTTACGACATCTAAGGTATTTAGACCTTTCTTGCAGCGGACATCGAAAAGTTTCCTGAATCAATTATTACCTTGTATAATTTGCAAACTTTGAGATTGGAATATTGTTGCAATCTTCGAAAGCTACCAAAGGATATGAGACTCCTAAAGAATCTTCGCCACTTACGTCTAGATGGTTGTTCAAAATTATCTCAAATGCCACCACAAATTGGACAAATCAGTTGCTTGAAGACTTTAACCTGCTTTATTGTGGGTGAGAAGAGAGGATGTCACTTGGATGAATTGAAAAGCTTGAATCTTGGAGGATCGTTAGAGATCAAGCACCTTCAGAGAGTAAAGAATCCATTGGATGCCAAAGAAGCCAATTTAGTTGGAAAACAAAATCTCCATCAATTATACTTGTCTTGGAAAGATGAGAGTGATAATCAATCACCGGAAGATGTTGAAAAGGTGCTTGAAGCACTTCAACCTCATGCAAATCTTAAAAAATTCTGCATTTCAAGGTACAAAGGTGCTGAATTTCCATCATGGATGAGAGACAACATTCTTAATAATCTTGTTCATATTGAGCTCAAAGACTGTCACAACTGTTCTCAACTTCCTCCTTTAGCACAACTACCTTCTCTTTGTACTCTTTTTTTATGCAACATGAGTCAAGTTGTATATATTGATGATAATGATCAAACTGATGAAATGACAACAGGATTCCCATCTTTAAAGCGTCTTACAATTAATAATTTGCCAAGTTTGCAGAGGTTCTCAAGAGAGGATAAAAGGGAGCTACTCCCATGTCTTACCTCCCTGTATATTGAAAAATGCCCTGAATTGACCTTGCCACATCTTCCTTCAGTGAAAGAGTTAACAGTTTGGCTTGGCACAGAGGTCACACTAGAATCAATCTCGAATCTCAAAAACCTTATATCCCTTCAAGTTTACTCTAATGCCGAATTGAATTACCTTCCACATGGTATGTTGATAAACCTCTCCTCTTTGAAAGCACTTCTTATTTTCCATTTCAGTAAGCTGAAGTGTTTGCCCACAGAACTAGTCGGCCTCAGTGCTCTTGAAAGTTTGCAAATCTCTTGGTGCTATGAGTTAGAGTCTTTTCTTGAGCAGGGAATGGAAGGCCTGAAAAGTCTTAAACATTTGTCTTTATATGACTGTCCAAAGTTAACGTCTTTGACAGAGGGGATACAACATCTCTCATCCCTTCAGAGCTTAAATCTTGGCTGCCCAGAGTTGAGGGCTTTACCGGATGGTATTAAGCACCTTACTTCCCTCCATCACTTACAATTATACGGATGCTTTAGATTGGAAGTCTTGCATGATTTCGTGCGGTATGTCCCTGCTCTGCAATCTTTGTCTATAACCGACAACTCTGCGCTAGAATCATTACCCGATTGCATTAGAGACCTTACAAACCTACAGTATTTGTCAATAGAAAATTGTTGGAACTTGTTATCTTTTCCAGCAAGCATTCAGGGCCTCACAAACCTACAGAAATTGGAAATTTGCAATTGCCCTAAACTGAAGAAGTGATGTGAGAAGGAAACAGGGGAGGACTGGTACAAGATAGCACATATTCCAAATGTTACTGTAAGTACACCATTTTTACCTTTTCTTTCATTGCCTTAAGTTTAAACATATTTGTCCTGATTCCATGACATTAATGATATTTGCATCCTCTGCAGAATGTTAACTATTTAGTCACATAGAAGGGCACAGTTCGAGTGTGTGGGGACAGACAATTAAAGGCAATCTCCAAATTTATGTAATGTATGTTCTTTTTTTTTTTTTTCCCTATATTTTTATACACTATCTATTACCTATGTATTTTGCTACGTGCTTCGACTCACAACATATAGAATCCCGAAAAAAAAAAAAATGTTTTCTTTATGCAACTTTTATTGCATGAACATAAGACAGCGATAAAGTCATAATACAGAAGTTAGATATTTTCAAACTTCAATTATTGTTATTATATTTAACTTATTATTTCTGGATGATAATAAAACAAATTAAAGAAAACTTTATGAATGAAATCTGGAATAATAACTCATGTAGACAGATAAAAAACATTTATGTAATATAATAAAATTCAGGCATAAAGTTAGATTTATGATTTAAAGACAACAATTTTCAGGATAAAATGCTAGAAAAAAAAAATCATTAAATGTAACATAACAGTCAATAATTAATTTATAACAAATTTGTTGTAGCACATAACTACGAATAAAGTTGGATATATGACTTCACTTCCTATGATATTATGTTTTCTTGAGATAATCAACAAACAAAACATCTCTATCAATTGGTAATGTGGCAAGTGTAATATTATATGTAATAAATACTTGGTAGTCGATTCAACACGTCATCTTAAATTAATATTTGATCTATACAAGAGTCAATTAAACCATGTGTTCTGTAAATATAATGTTAAGTCTTTTACTTACCAAAGTGTCAGTTTAATTACATTGACTTTTATCGTAGTGAGGATGTAATAATTATTGTGGAGCTACATATTAATGCAATATTAGTTGAAACTTGGAAGCAAAGTTTAAAATCTAGCAATTCAAATTACAACAATTGTCATAGAGTGCTTAATCTCGATGTACCCTAACATTAAATTTTATATTTTTTATGAAAAAATTATTAATAATATGACGTATATAACATTATCACTTGTCTAATATGTCTTGACGTTAAAAAACATTCATTTAGTTTGACATATTCCAAGGACGAGTTATTACATCATAGGTGATAAAAAACAGAAAAAAAAAAATTGACATGGGCATTGTCGCTTTAGAATGTAAACTACAGTTCCAACTAGTAAAGTTACCAGTGGACCTTCTTCTAATCCAAGATTTCACCTTTCTTAGACAAGTGTCCCTATAAATAACTTTGGTGGTCATCTTTTTGTCTTTCTTTCTTCATTATTTCCATTTGTTTTTTTACACATAATTCTTTACTTCCCTTCAACCCCAAGTCATTTCAGATTCATTTCTCTTTCTTTGTCTTGATATTTATCCATGAATTATCATTCCTGATCCATTCTCAAAATCAACAAGCTTTGTTACAGTTTATTTTTTGAAGTTCTAATGGATGTTTTGAGTACTATGTGCATGACAATGTCTGCTTTTCTCTTTGATAGAATCCATCATCATCCCAAAGTTGAGGCAAGAATTAATTGATCAAATACCATTGGTCAAGTATTTTTATTTGTTGATTAATTATATGAAGCTATGTATAATCATGTTCCACTTTTTGTGCAGCAATTCAGAGGGGTCTTTCCAGCATCTATGGGAGGTTTACTAGGAAAAGCGAAGACAGATGTCAAGAACACTCAGCTACCAAAGTTGGCTCCGCAGTTCGATGGTTTGAATTGTTTTGAGACCTTATTTGGTCATTGATTTCGTCCTGCTTTCGTTGTCTATTGGTGGTGTGTATTAATTGTATTTTAAATGCATTCAACTCCTTATTTGGAGAACTTTAATGTTGTTTTAATGATGATTGTAAGTTTCAGAGAAGTCTTAACAGATTTTATGAGATGTTAGTAAGTTTTTATATTCATGAATTGTCAATATAGTTTGAAACCTTGGATGCTTCAGTTGAATGAAAACTAACTTACTGTGTATGTGTTAAATTATGAGCAATATGTATTTGTGTGTTTTATGAGGTATTGATCATAAGTTTTCATATGAAATGTCAATATAGTTTGAGTCCTTATATTTTAGTTGAAATGAGAACGTATGTTATTGTGTATGTCAAATTGTTAGTAATATATATCCGTGTGTGTCCATGAACTTGAATCCACAATTTTTGTACATGATTTTTAATCTAAATTCATTTAATGCTTGTGATTGATAGTTGACAAAAAACAAAGATAAGAATAGAAATTTATAATCATTTATACGAACAATGTTGATTTCTCACCATATATTTAGAAGGTTAGTAAAAATTTGAGTTTAGTAAAGGATTTGTTTATTTTAAAATAACACTCCATACAAGCACCTTTTGTAATCATTTGTTTATTTTAAAATCATTTGGTAACACAAGAATTTTGCTTCATTATAGGGACTAAAAGAAGAAAGTATTAGAAAAAGATATTATTGAAAACCAATGCACATGCTTTCCTGTTAGGATCTTATTCTTACCACATGGCAAAGTTTTCACATGGTAAGATTATAAGGGCAAACATACAAGCACTTTTTGTAATTCGAAAATATCTACGACTCCAAACAACATGACGAATGAAACCTCTGGCCATACAGATTATAGCACAATGTTTGCAATTTTAGATTAAAAATCTCCAGGTGGTTGAGATTTCAATTGTCACATATGATTTATGCATATTAAAAAGTATTTTGCCTAATACAATCTCTAACATTCAAAATGCATTATCAACTTTCAAATGCATTAATCTGATGGTAATTCTATTCGTATCATAAATCCAGAAGTTGGACCATTCATGGTACATGTTTAATCTGTCCATGTGATGCTCACAAAAGAACTCATGCCAGGAAAAAGCTACATGAACATGCAAATTTATGATGGATCCAAAGGAACAAACATATAGACAGAACTATGGCAGTCAGATTCCTAAATATATTTATCAACTAAATATGATATATAATCTCTTACTCTTCTAAAAAGTAATTGGTGACAGATGGTTATAATCGTACATTTGTATTCTAAAGAATAGATCTGGCTCACTCACGCAATAATGTGATCCATCAATCGATGAGTTTCGAACAAGATCAGCACGCTTAATCACAATTTCTTCCCTATATTTGCAAACCTTCTAGCCACCCCAAATATGAATGCCTTCGGCAAGAGGCCCCCATCAAGACTACAAGCGAGTATAATAGCCCCGCCAAGAACCAGGAGCTTCAGTATGTTATTATCCTGCGGTTTGTCAGACGTATTTGCCACTTCACTATCTGATGAATCTTCTGCACCTTCCAGGGCTCTCAGGTAGTCTGGATTGATCTTGGTGTTGATTTGGGCCATAAAAGCAGGTCGAGAGAGTGGTGCTCCAGACGCTCTTTCTTTTTGGTAGGCACGTAATCCAGGCTCAATCTTCTTGACAGCTCCCCACATCCCCTGCCTTATGCCAAGCTTCGCAATCTCATATGGGATTCCAATATCTTCGTGATGGAAGAGTAGCACTTCACAGGCAGTCAGCTGGCCACTATCTCTTCTTGATTCAGCTAGTTAAATATAAGAGAGTGTGGTTATTAATCACTATAGAGAATATAGAACGTAACAGAAAACCGAGTAATACTATGAACACTTAGAACAATTTTCCCAAAATTTCCTGCTATGAGTACACGACAAATACATCCCTTCTTGAGATAGGAACCAAAAATTTCTATTGCTATGTTCTAGTTACGGCTAAAGTAAAAAGAGTTACAACCTGCTCTAATGCACCAGCTTGAGTAGTACAGGTCAACGCGCTTAGGTTTGTATCTCCGTCGGACCAAATCACAGGGCACTCCCTGTAAAATGACAAATTTCAGATTAGAAACTAAGTTATTACAACAAACAACAGCCGCCAACACAACAGAAACTGAAAGAAATGAAATGCCATCGTGCCACACATCTTTATCCTTAATCTTTTCCTCTATCAATTCAAGTTCTTTAGCCTTTAAACAATCATCTTTTCTTAACAGAGTGCTATCGTTATCATTTCCCAAACTTTTAACAACAAATCATTTGTTATTACATATCCGGCGGATGGGTTCGATTATACCATTAGCTGTTTTGGGGAGCTCATATAATATATGTATTTTTATTACAACAAATCAAAGTAAAAATCTTGTTTTGAACGGGGATATAACCCTAAAACCTTTTGTACAACAAGAATAGAGCAAACCTACTAAGCTAGTCAGTACCCATATTATAAGCATTCACAAAGTCTATTCTGTCACAAGAACACAATTATTCTTGGTTATGCAACAGTTTTATCTTATGTCAATCACGTTATGGATTCTCTATCCACCAAAAAATTAAGGTCTTGTTTAAGTAGCCCTGCATACGTGATTCTCTACTTATCCACTTCAACCAACTCCATGGCACTGACCTTTCCAAGCCTTGTCATGTTTAGCTAAACTGATCTACCAAAATGGAGCCACTTACAAAAGTTACCCTAAATTAAACCTGTATTATCAAGCATGGTGTCGCTAACATTGAGAATGTTAGCTTATTCAATAAATGCTAAAAATAAATCTTTCATGTCATACCTTTGTCACACAATAATAAGATCTTCCCGACTCCCAAATCTGACACCCTGTTATGCACTCTCTATCACTACAAAAAAAGGGAAACTGCACCACAAAGAGGTTCGAAAATATCAGCACATGCAAGAAAGAAAAAATATGTTAATAGCGAAAGTGGGAAGCCTCACCTTACGTATCCATTGTACTAACATAGTTCCTGTTGTGGGACACTCTTCTATCGTTGTGGCAAATGCAAGCATGTCATCCCACTTCAATCGGAACACATCATCCCAGAAGAAGTCCCTGACAATCTCAGGCCCAGCATCCTCAAATAGTGTTCTACTACGATATTGTAGGGGGCCAGTCTAGCAAATAAAAACAAAAACCAATCAAACAATGACCCAATTGAGCAAATGAGGATAAGTCTACCAAAAAAAAAATGTTACTTCTTCCATTGTTTACCACAAACTGTTTGTCGCATAATCAGTAAGAATTATCGTTTTATACTGAGTTTAATAATTCTACAACAATATTCCGCCAAGTGTTATATTTAGGTATAACCTACCTTGGGATCTCTTCGCCATGCTCGATAGCTCATTAGTTTGCTTGGATCGATCCATCATTTTTATCCAAGGAGCACCTCCATCTTTCACCTCAACAAGCTTCCATAAATGTTCCAAATCCTCCTCAGTCACAATATTAGTCCATTCTTCATTCGACTGTGACGTACTAGACAAGTACAATCAATCAGTGAGTAAATTGCCCCTAATCATCTTATCTATTCTACTTAATCATGCTATAAACAAATGCTATATTTAAACATATACATAGTTGAAACAACACATACTCAATGCTCATACATAGGTACCAATTCCACACAATCGAATCAAGCAGATAATAAAGCGCCATCTAGATTGACTCTCTAAACAAACAAAGTCATCACCCCCACGATCAATTTTCAAGCAAACAGACTAAAATATTTCTAATAGAACAGTTGCCAAACTCATCAAGTATCACCAACAACTTCTCAAGACAACAAAATCTACCAACCCTTAGTCCATCATACAAGTGACAAAATGCAGTAACAAAAGTCTCAATAACCCATCAAAAAGCCATACCAAACTTCAAGTCCACAACACAATCCAAACAAAAAAACATTATACTATATATACCTACCATTAGATACACAAACCAAACAAAACAAAAAGCAACAAACTTTCATATATAATCCAATCCAATACAATCAAAGAACATTAGAACAACAAGAAGTACTACCAGCAACCATCATCATATTACCTCAGGAGCTGTCGGATGGAAATGTCAGGGACCGATGCAGGCCCTTGTCGGAGACTAGGACGAGACCCCCGAAGAGGCCGTGTTCAGGGCGGTGAAGGAGGAGCTAGGCTCGGTTGTGAGTGGCGATGGAATGAGGACTCTGCCCGGTTCGTGTTGGAAGAAGGTGGAGGAGAGGGACTCGAAGTCGTATCGGGGTCTGCCGGCGAGGTACGTCCTGCATTCGGTGGGTGCGACGGTGGAGGGGCTGTCGGAGGAGGAGTTCTGCACGGAGGAGCCGGAGGAATATGAGGGTGAGGCTTCGAAGGAGGCAGTGTGTGCTAGGAGGCATCACTGGAAATGGGTGAGTGATGACTCGATAAGTCTAAGATATCAACTATGCCAAGAATTATCTGTGTATGAACATTGACACATTAAATTTGTAAGCTTTCAAGAGTTTGTCTTTGTAAGATAGATACTATGCTTCTCAGCAGTTTATTCCAAAAATTATCATAATTTATGAGCATATTCTCATCAAATTTGTGTATATTTTTCATGAAATACTTTGGCTAGTGTAGATACAATCCAATTTGCACATTCATTGCTTCACAGGTTTGTTTGAAGTGCCTTTCCCTCGTTTGTGATATGAATGATTTGGTAGCTAACACTAATCCAAACATGTTCCCACTTTTCAATGACCACAGTTACAATAGCTTGGCAACAAAATATTGTATAAATATTTGTTTAAATCCAATTTTGTTTTTTTTTTTTTAGAATTTTTATATCACACAATTACAAAAAGCTTAACAACAAAAAGAAAATATATCTTTAGACTAAATAATCCATACAAATTTTTACTTATGAGGGAAATTTGACCCCAATCATAACAAAACAAAAAATTTTATTAGATCAAGCACCCTTTATGTCACATTGAATTAGGCTTGTACTTAATTAGATCTAATTGGTTTGAATTCTATCTCACATCATCTCTAATAGAAAACAAGAAAAGAAAAGGAGAAAATTCAACAACCATGAATGAAGAAATTTAGTACAAACTAGTGTAATATTCATTAATCTACTAAACATTTATATGGGGTCATTTACAAAATTTGTGTGAAATGAGATCGAGTGATCAGCAACTCAACAACTACAAACTGGTAATTGTTGGCTTGTTTGTCCACAATGATGGAAAGTATGAGAGAGTGAGCAACTACTGCTAGCTACAGAAATTAGCAAAGCTTACTGCAAATGTCTATCAACACAGCCTAGGATCAAGGACACTACATACTCCATGAAATTTGCATCACAAGGCAATGTGATAGGTCCACTACTTGGCAAGCCAAACTCATCCTTAGACATCCTCAAAATTTATTCTAAGTCTCTAGAACATATATATGTATTTTCGAGATGATTAGTTTTATATACAATTTATTAAAAATGGAGAAAATATGCTGCATCAATAGAAGCAGTGTTGATAGTAGAGAATTTTAATGATATTTGGACTTAGAATAATTTAATAAGTTACGATTTCCTATGTGACGTGATTTTAGGTTGATAAGAGAGATTAAACTCATAAAATTATTTTCTGTATTGGGATAAGCAGAAGAGGTTAATAAACCTTATGCTTTGCTTTAATATATTATATGTTTAATTTTAAAAATACTCTAATTGATCATTTTAAATAATTGAATGAAACCTTGGTTTTCTAATATTACTTTTTATTATATTTTGTTTAATTGATTTTTATATCCTCAAATATATGTCTTCTGTACATTATTCGATTGCATTAAAAGCATTATTTTCCTATTTAGAAAATGTGATATGTTTTATCAAAAGTATTCATCTATATTTGAAAAGTATGATATGTATTGTAATCGTAATTGTAATGAAAACATTTTGACTCACCTGTCCGTAGTTCATTTAATTATAATGCCCTAGGCACCAGGATTATATATGTCATAATTGTATTGGATTGGTCCAGCTGGAATATTTATTGTTACGTAACATTAATTATATTGGCCTTGTACCAAAATTATAGGTGCTAATTATATTGGCCCTGCACCGGGATTATAGGTGCTGATTGTATTGGCCTCATACTGAGATTACACGTATTACGATGGTATCATATTGTCCGGGTTCATCGGAATTGAGAATGATATTACGTGACATGAGTCACTTCCATTTTATTTAAATTTATATATGGAATGTTTTATGTTATTTTGACTTTAGTTTAAATATTAAATGTTTTATGTGTTGTATTGTTAAATGTTTTATTGTTTTATTGTTTTATTGACTTCGATTTTAAAAATTGAATGTTTTTTATATTATATCGTTAAATATTTTATTGGCATTGCTATATTCACTATTTTTCAATCACTATGAAATTACGGTTTTATTCTTACTGTAAAGCTACTTTATAAAATTATAATATATCATTTTAATTATATACTGCATCATAATGTATAATGTTTATTTATTGAGTTAATGACTCACCCCTCGTTTCTATTACATTTGCAAATTAGTAGACTTCATTTGTCTTGAGGGATGACTTCAAGTTATTGGTGTCACTTAAAAGAGGATTTCGGTTTTGATTTTGTGGTTATATTTCTTCCTATTATTAAATAACCATTTAAGTTTGTTTCATTGGTTAGAACTTAAATGTAAGGATTGATTTTGAATGATCATAAATTTGAGTTGTTTAAGACTTTTGTTGAGGTGTTGAGATAAAATTATGTTATTGAATTAAATATTTTATGGAATTTCTCATTAATTAAGTTTTAGTTTTGGAGATTTAAGTGATTGATTGAACATTTCTTTACATTGGTTTTTATGGAAAATCGGGGTGTTACAAGTTGTGCATGACTACAAAATGACACTTATCAGCCACTGCTACTTTTGTGTCAAGTCCTAGTAGTGAGATTCTTTTCCTTCTCAAGGCAGCCACTCTCTGCCTTCCTTGCAAGCTTGATGAGTTTCTTGGGGTTGATCATCATTTTGTTAGGAGTTAATTTGTGAACTAGCTAGAGATGATTGAGATTGACAAGCGATATGGTTCTCGAAACTTTGATTTGTGAAGGGTTGTGTTGAGTGAAAGGCAATGCCAATCAGTTGGCTATATATATCATCATAGTTGTCGACAAGTGGGGTTCCTATTGTAAGGATATATGGGTGCACAACCATGTGCTAGTTTGATATTTGTTGAAAAGAATTGTGCTTTGCATGAAACCATGTTCGCATTTGGTAGGCAATCAAAAATTTTTCTGCCAAGCATTTAGAGTTGAATCCTTATGGCATGAGTCTCTATGAATTACAAAACTAAGATCAACTTGCAAGAATGGATCTTGCAAAACTACATCTAGTTCATGAACACTTGAAAAAATAGTTATGCAATCTGACGAGCGAAAATGATATGGCATGTGCAACAAAGCAAGGCATAAATGGCATGCCGGCCCAGACATGCTGTGGTTGAACTACCAAACAAGACAAACTTTTGTGGTTCAAACATAGAATTATAGAGTTAGATAACATATATCACCTTAAATTGAATGGAATATAATATCTGATATTTGAGTAAATATTGATAGAAGTTATTCCTAATGTCTCCTGACAAATTAGAATGCAGAGTCCACAGGGTCTCAAGCTATTAAAGGCCACATGAGCCCAGGTGGAAGATAGGCATACCACACTCCTTTGCCTCAACTAACTATTGCAACATTTTCATTAGAGGATAATTTAATTTTGGAGTAATGATAGGTTTTCCAAATTTTTTACCTAAATTCATATTCAAATGATGTGACATTTGAATTGTCAACATTTTATAAATCATAAGACGATGTGATAATTAATATGATATGAACAATTCATATACAATATCACTTGTGCATAAATTTGAACAAAAAATTTGGAAAACCTAACATTACTGTTTATTTATTTATTTTCTTTCTACTTTTTATTTATTTTTTGTCAATTCAAACACCTCGTATTTTATTTGTGGTGTTAAAACCAACAATATTAACTTGTTAAATTCATTTTCTATTTCTAATGAGTTATAAACTGTTTAATAAGTTATGTTATTATCTACAATCTTAAATTAATTACTAAACTCGCTTCATATATATACCGTGTTTATGAGCCTTAAAAAAGCCTTAAAAATAATTTCAGCCTTATAACTTGTTGCCATAATAAGCAAGCAGATTTATCAGAGGACCGTCAAGTGGTACTATTATTATTCTGCAGTTTTTGTCTTTCAATAAACTTATAGGATTTGAACGAACTATAAATCATAGCATAAACAAGTTAAAAATCTATTCAAATTGACGATTGGTAAATCCTATGAATGCTCAAAGAGTAAACTGCAGTCCAAGTCATTAATGTTTAGACTACACAACCAAGGGGCAAGATAGAATCAAGGAAACTAGTGAAAATTTGTATTAATGTTTAGACTTCAAATATTTATAGAAATCGTGTACAAAATTTTGTATGATCAAGAGACCAACTCAACAACTGCAAACTAGTAATTGTTGTTGTTCACAATGGTGGAGAGAAGGAGAGAGTGAACATCTACTGTTAGCTACAGACATAAGCAAAGCTTCCTGTAAGTGTCTATCAACACGGCCTTGGATCAAAGACACTGCATACTTCATGAAAACTGCATCACATGTCAGTGTGATAGGTCCATTGCTTGGCAAGCCAAATTCTTCCTCGGACATCCTCAAGAGTTCCTGAAAGATGTGATTACTGAGATATGAAATGGGAAATATGAACCGTCTTTGATCACTTGTGTAGACAACAAAATGGCCCTTGTCTGCCGCTGCTGATGTTTCAACTTTTGTTAGTGAAATTGTCTTTCTCTGGAGGGCAGCTACCCTCTGCCACTTCTTTGCCATTTTGATCAGTTTCTTGGGGTTGATCGCCATCTCGCGTGTAGTTACTTTGTGAGCTAGCTAGACAAGGATGAGAAGAGACCTAGTTCTTGAAACTCTTAATTGGTGAAGGCTTGAGTTGAGTGAAAGCCAACGTAAAGGAACTGGATACATTTATATATCTGAAAATCTAGAGAATATTCGTTTACATATGGGGTTCCTTGTGTCATGATTCCTTGGTGCATAATGCCACAACCATGTGCTAGTGTTGCATTGATTGAGGATGTGCTTGGATTAGGTAGACAATCGAAAGGGTTTTTGCCAAGTAGTTGAAGAACGAAATGGGTCCGAGTTTCTGAGAACCACAGAACCAAGATGACTTGCAAGAATAGATCTTGCATGTCTGTCACTTTTTCATCAACACCTTTGAAGAAATGGTTGTTCAATTTGGCAAAGGAAAATGATATAGCAAACTCAGGCATGTGCAGGGAGCAAGAAATGGACAGCAAGTTGGCCCCCAACATGTTTTGAGTGATCTATCAAACAAGACGAACTTTTGTGGTTCAAACAATTCCCAAGCTTTTATGGATTTTTAACATGCAAACTTAGAATCAATGAATAAATTATCTGCATACTTAGAAATACTTTGTAAGAGTCATTCATTTTGTATATGCTCTTAGTGTCTCCTCACAAATTATAATAGGGCCCCAATAGATTGAAGTAAAAAAACTATATCATTTTTCAGACAATATCAGTTAGTGTAATTAAACATCTTTTTGGTGTTAGTTGAGGGATCAAACAAAGTTTTTAATCAGTGTTGTAAAATTTAGTTGAGTCAGCCTTAGGCACTATCTGTCCGTTAAATAGTCGCTAGCCAATCTAAAATCCCTTAATTTGGGGTCCTAGGCAGGTCTCCGCCTAGATGGCCCGATTGCCTATATTGGAAAATCGGTCTCTGTGACAAATCTTTTTCCCGATAATCTCACATTAAACCACTTTAAAAAAAACGTGCACACAAAAAAATTGTGTATAATTATGTTAATTTAATTTAATTATGTTAAACACACATGATTTATTTTTTTTGATAATTATGTTAATTTAATTTAATTTAATTACAGGAAGTAAACCATATTTTTTCTTACTATTTTATTACTTTTACAATAACACTAAAATATAATCTTTATATGTATAATCTACCTTAGGACATATTTACGGAGTATATATTAAAAGTGTCATATGACTTTTCTTTAAAGAAATAATTATGATTCTTAAAAAGGATAAATAAATAAAAAATTATGATATACAATACTTTATTAATAATTAAATATAGTTATCATTACTTTAGTCAATTTATATTATTAGAAAAGTTGTATATATTCACTTAATGTTTGTTTTTTCAACTATTTTTGGAAAAAGTTTTATCTAAATACATTTTCAATTTTTTTCTAATTTTTAAATTAAGTACCAAACAAATTATATCATTTCTCATTTTCAAAGTGTATTTTAAAAATGTTATCAAATACATTATCGTTTTTTAAAACGCTATTTTTAAAATATAATTTTTATTTTTAAAAATAGTTTTCAAAAACACAAATTTGAAAAGCGTAATCAAATGCACATTTACTTTCAATAATTTGTAGATAATTAAAACTAAAATATATAACTTTCAAAAAAAAAAAAAACTAAAATATATATAATTATAAACAATTAAGTATTAAATTATAAATAAAAATTATCTACCCTTAAAATATAATCCTTGCTTTGCCAAGTGACAATTTCCCGGCTCTTTCTTCATAAAAATGTGACGGATAACCACCGTGAGAAGGCGCTGTCTATCAGCTCCTCAACATAATAGAGAGCTGTTCCCAATAGGCAAGAGCTCTCTCGTCACTGTTATTATTTTTTTTTTTAAGGATTGGGCCAAGTTGGGCCTCACAAGTCACAACTAAGACTGATTTGGGCCTCAAACCAATCAAGATCTGACTGCAAATATATGTATATATATACATATATATAGATATTTTAGCTAAATGCAAACACTATGTATGTGTTAAGCAGTTACCCTTTACCATTGTCATATATAGGACTTGAACCTCTTCATATGTCTGATTATTTATTTGAGCATATGTAATATATAAGTTGGTGGTTAACAATAAACAAAATAAAAGGAATAGAGTCCTAATCATTCACGAGTAATAATGTTGATTTATGATATTTATAAATTTAGCGAAAATATGTAACCATAGAATATCTTAATTTATTCGAAAATAGGTTATAATGAACTCTAAACGATGTTGGTTTAATTTGAATGATTCTTTTAGTTTCAATTGCGTTACTTATAAAAACTAATGAGAAAGCAAAAGACTGTTGCTTGGCACTTCTAAGCACTACACATTGATATTATGTTACTTACAATTCAAAAGTTGAGATTTGTAGTTAAAAGTCTATTTTGTGTGACATTGTTGGACTTCTCTGTTGCTGCCTTTGCTTGTAACAGGGGATGAAATGTATTGTATTATAATAAAACATAGGCTTAAAAATTGCTTAAAAGTTTTCAAGAGTTATCAGATCAATCAAGCCTTAATATAGGGAAACATAACTTGGATTTATCCTTTTGGCAACAAGTAATGCTAGGTTTCTTAAATTTTTTGTTAAAATTTATGCCTAAATTATATTATAAATGAGTCATGAATATCTTATAAATCATGAGATGATGTGATTGTTATCAATATATGTTATTGATAACTCACATCTCATATCATTTGAGTATAAATTTTGATAAAAAATTTAAAAGATCTAACATTATTTTTTACCAAAAGAACAGTAAATTTTAAAAATTTAATACAAATAATATCCCATCATTAAAATTGAACCATTAACATAACCATTCATCAATCAAATCTATGGAAAGTCAAATTTACACTTCCACATCATTCACGACCACCACCATATATCATCAATAAAAAAAAAAAAAACAATCTCTCTTTTAGTTCCAATTTCCGAAACACAATATATCATTTACTAACAACTAAACATTTACACAAGCTCCACCATTAGATCAATTCCAAAAATTTAAACAAAATGTAAAGTTAATATAGACATTTTAGTGTCGACTTCTTTAAATTTACCGATATTTTGCTCAAATAGATGAACTTCACACACACACACACACATATATATATATTCCATTTAATTATTATTTTTTTTAAAAATATGATTTTTAGTTGGTCTTTTATGAATAAAGTTTTGTGGGCCTCTGTTCTTTTACTCCGGTGGATGCTTTTGCTTTTGCCTTCTTCCTTGAAATTTCGTAGTCATGTGTGATGTTATTACAATGTGGGACATAAGCAGCCTAAATTGACTTGCCAGAAACTAGTACACACCAAGTCTTTGCTATACTTTCTTCTCAGCCCAAACATTATCTACTTGCAATCACCGATCTCTCGAAAAAGCTTTGGATTTTCCAGCTTCGCAAGTGAAAAATGGCCGATGCTGTTGTTAAATTTATGGTGGACAAACTGGGTATGCTAATCCAAAAGGAGGTTGGCATGATCTGGGGTGTTGACAAAGAGATGGAGAGACTTTCAAGCTTGCTCTCAACTATTCAGGCTGTGCTTGAAGATGCAGAGGAGAAGCAACTGAAAAACAAGACACTTCAGGACTGGTTGCGGAAGCTCAAAGCTGCAGCTTACGAGGTTGATGACATCTTGGATGATTGTGCTACAGAAGCTGCTCGGTTAGAGTCTTATGGTCAAGATTCAAGCTTGATCAACAAGGTACACAGTTCTTTCTTGAGTACTTCTTTTCATCCGCATAACATATTGTTTCGTCACAACATTGGTAGTAGGATAAGAGACATAAGAAAGAAGTTAGATGAGATTGCTAAAGAGCGTTCGAATTTTCATTTGAAAGAGGGAGGCGCTGAGAGACGTAATGATGTCATAGAAGACCGTCAAACCGGTTCCATCCTTACTCCACCTAAAGTATACGGAAGAGAGGAAGATAAAGAAAGAGTGATTGAGTGTTTGGTGGAGAAAGTTGCCAGTTTTGATGGCACTTCGGTGTATTCTATTGTTGGTTTAGGGGGGCTTGGAAAGACAACACTCGCTCAAATGATCTTCAATGATGAGAGAATTAGGAGTCATTTTGACTTAAGAATTTGGGTTTGTGTTTCCGAGGATTTCAATGAGAGAGGAATAATAAAAGCTATAATTGAATCTGTGACTGAAACCTCTTGTCAAGACTTAAATTTAGATCCTCTACAAAGACGCCTTCAAGAAATACTACGTGAGAAAAGGTATTTACTTGTTCTAGATGACGTGTGGAATGACGATCAAGAAAAGTAGGAGAGGTTAAAGTCTGTTTTGAATTGTGGATCAAGAGGTTCTTCCATAATTGTCACTACTCGTATCAAAAGAGTTGCGTCAATTATGGGAGCAATGCTTCAGCATGAATTGTTCGGTTTAACCCATGATGATTGCTGGTCATTATTCAAGGAACGTGCATTTAGAGATATAGAAGAGCACCCAAGCCTCATAACATTGGGGAAGGAGCTAGTGAACAAGTGTGGAGGTGTGCCTTGAGCTATAAAGTCTATAGGAGGCATGATGAGCGACAAAAGGGAGGAAAACCAGTGGCGTTCTGTTGTGGAAAGTGAACTTTGGAATTTACCTCAGGATGAACTTTCAATCTTGCCAGTCTTACGATTGAGTTACTCTAATTTACGACCAGAATTAAAGCAATGTTTTGCTTTTTGCGCTATATTTCCAAAAGATTTTTTTATTGAAAGAGAATTGTTGATTCGACTTTGGATGGCCAATGGATTCATTACTCTTACTGGAATGTTGGATCCTGAAGTTATTGGTGATGATATTTGCAACAAATTGTGTTGGCAGTCTTTCTTACAAGAACCTGAGGAAGATGAGTTCGGCAATATTATAGGATTCAAAATGCATGACCTTATTCATGATCTTGCACAATCTATCATGGAGGATGAATGCCTTAATAAAATGGTTGCAAGCTCAATTAATATCTCAAAAAGAACTCATTTCGCAATGGTGGATACGAAGATGTCTTCATGTTCCTTTCTTAAATCTCTATCGCAAGTTGAAACCTTAAGGACGTTCCTAGTGCATGAAACATATGGCTTTCACGATGTGGTTTCTTTTGACTTCTCCAAGTTAAGTTCTTTAAGAGTACTCTGTGTACGCAAAGCTGAATTGACGATGTTATCATCTTCAATTGGTCGTTTACGACATCTAAGGTATTTAGACCTTTCTTGGACCGACATCGAAGAGCTTCCTAAATCAGTTATTACCTTGTATAATTTGCAAACTTTGAGATTGGAATGTTGTCACCATCTTCAAGAGCTACCAAAGCATATGAGACTCCTAAAGAATCTTCGACACTTATATTTGAATGGTTGTTCAAAATTATCTCAAATACCACCACAAATTGGACAAATCAGTTTCTTGAAGACTTTAACTCTCTTTATTGTGGGTGAGAAGAGAGGATGTCAGTTGGATGAATTGAAAAGCTTGAATCTTGGAGGATGGTTACATATCAAACACCTTCAGAGAGTAAAGAATCCATTGGATGCCAAAGAAGCCAATTTGGTTGGAAAACAAAATCTCCAACAATTATACTTGTCTTGGGAAGATGAGAGTGATAATCAATCACCGGAAGATGTTGAAAAGGTGCTTGAAGTACTTCAACCTCATGCAAATCTTAAAAAATTCTACATTTCAGGGTACAAAGGTGCTGAATTTCCATCATGGATGAGAGACAACATTCTTAATAATGTTGTTCATATTGAGCTCAAACTCTGTCACAACTGTTCTCAACTTCCTCCTTTAGCACTACTACCTTCCCTTTGTACTCTTATTTTATGCAACATGAGTCAAGTTGTATGTATTGACGATAATGATCAAACTGATGAAATGACAACAGGATTCCCATCTTTAAAGAGTCTTCAAATTGAAAATTTGCCAAGATTGCAGAGGTTCTCAAGAAAGGATAGAAGGGAGCTGCTCCCATGTCTTACCTCCATGTATATTCGCGGATGCCCTGAATTGACCTTGCCACATCTTCCTTCGGTGAAAGAGTTAACAGTTTTGGATTGCACAGAGGTCACACTAGGATCAATCTCGAATCTCAAAAACCTTACATCCCTTGATGTTAATTCTAATGATGAATTGAATTACCTTCCACATGGTATGCTGATAAACCTCTCCTCTTTGAAAACACTTCGTATTTCCCGTTTCAGTAAGCTGAAGCATTTGCCCACAGAACTAGTCGGCCTCAGTGCTCTTGAAAGTTTAGACATCTCTTTGTGCAATGAGTTAGAGTCTTTTCTTGAGCAGGGAATGGAAGGCCTGAAAAGTCTTAAATATTTGTTTATAAGTAGCTGTCCAAAGTTAACGTCTTTGACAGAGGGGATACAACACCTCTCATCCCTTCAGTCCTTAACGCTTGGCTGCCCAAAGTTGATGGCTTTACCGGTTGGTATTAAGCACCTTACTTCTCTCCATCGTTTACGATTATTCGGACGCTTTAAATTGGAAGTCTTGCATGATGTCGTGCGGTATGTCCCTGCTCTGCAATCTTTGTCTATAACCTTCTACCGTGCGCGAGGGCTAGAATTATTACTCGACTGCATTGGAGACCTTACAAACCTACAATATTTGTCAATAGAAGATTGCTCGTGTTTGTCATCTCTTCCAGCAAGCATTCAGAGCCTCACAAACCTACAGAAATTGGAAATTCTGAATTGCCCTAAACTGAAGAAGCGATGTGAGAAGGAAACAGGGGAGGACTGGTACAAGATAGCACATATTCCAAATGTTATTGTAAGTACACCCCTTTTAGCTCTTCTTTCATTGCCTTAAGTTTAAACATATTTGTCATGATTCCTGACATTAATCATATTTGCATCCTCTGCAGATACATTAACTATTTAGTCACACAGCAGGGCGCAATTCGGGCGTG